>CM040122.1:395132436-395600667 GCA_022559845.1 Amorphophallus konjac
CACTTTGCATACTCAGAGAGAGCGAGCTTCCCCCCGAAGAAAAAGATCGAGATAACCTCCCCCAGAGGATCATCCTTTAGAAAGATATATCAAAGAGAAGTCAGCCGTTGCATCCGAAATTGCTTCATTGAAGCTACATTTTCCTTTGTATTTTCGATTTCTGTTCTTCTTTTTTTCCAGTTTCCGAACTTGGTTTTTGGATCCCTCTAAGTGTTCTTGGAGGAAGGGAGACACCGTCTCCGGTTGCGAGTGACTTGGGGTTCCTCATGGGTTCCCTCTGGTTCTGCGGAAGGGAGAAAGGGTTCTCCAGTTTCTGGACTTGTAGTTTACAAGCCCAGGTCGCCGGTGTGTGGAGGGATTTGTCTCCCTCAGGGCAAGCTGTGTGGCATCATTGTGTCGTAGACTGAGTCTGCTTCTTCTCTTACGTTTGAGAGTGAAATCCCCATTCGGTGTGAACGACGGGTGGACGTAGATTGTGGTTTGCAATCGAAGCACCTAAAAATACCTGTGTCTAGCAATGTGATTGTGCTTTGTTCTATGTGCGGTTTCTGATCTTCGATTGGTTGAGATTGATGTTTACATTGATTTGCTAGACCTATCTTCTATTCGATCATTTGTTTGTGCATCATTGATTGTCTTCAAGGTCTTTCATCTCGCTGCTTAAATTCTTCTTCTAACGTGTGTTAAGCACTTAGCCTCGCTACTCTGGGGTCATCTACCGTGTTCTTGATTTATTTTTGAAAATTGGGGTGATCTATTCGTCCCCCCTTCTAGATCACTATCTAGTATCTCTATCAATTAGTATCAGAGTAGGTTACCCAACATGTGGTCTAACGACCAGGGTAGACCTGGGTCTAACAATCCTCGTAGCTTCATTACCGAGGGACATTCGATTAACCGTCCTCCTCTTTTTGATGGTGTTAACTATCTTTATTGGAAGAATAGGATGGAGGTGCTCTTAAGAGCGAACAGTCACGAACTCTGGAAAGTGATCACCTCAGGACCGTTCGAGCTTCTAGGCGATGAGGATACATGGTCAAGGGAACAAGTCAGGCTCTCCACCGTAATCTTGACAACTATGAACATAATGCAGTGCGTGGTTCATCTAGAGGAGGATGCTATGATATCAGCCTGCAAGACTGCAAAGAAGATGTGGGATGAACTAGAGCTCATGTATGAAGGTACATCCCAGGTCAAGGCTACAAAGGTAAACATGCTAACCTCTAAATATGAACTGTTTAAGATGAATTCAGAGGAAACAATTTCTAAGATGTACGTCAGGTTGTCGTTGATCACGAACAGCCTCAAGGGTCTAGGAAAACAGATCCCAGAAGCGAATCTTGTAAGGAAGATTCTTAGGTCATTGACCCCACAGTGGCATACTAAGACCACAATTATAGAGGAGTCCATGGATTTGTCTTAAATGACTGTCACTGAATTAATCGTATCCCTGATGACTTATGAAATCAACTTGAGAGGGAATGTTGAAGAAACAAGTAAGAAGGGTAAGAACATTGCTCTCAAGGTGTCTCGAAATGGAAGTGGAAGCAGTAGTAGCAGTAGTAGTGAGGAGTTTGAAAATTTCTCAAATCTTGATCAAGAGCAGCAAGCCATGCTGACTCGTAGATTCCAACAATTCCTAAGATCAAAGGGTAAGCCATTTAGGAAAATAAGGACACAATCATCTGGTAAGAATTTTAACTCCAAATCTGGCAAATACATAACTAATGACAAGGTTACTTGTTTTCACTATCATAGGCCTGGTCATATGAAAAGTGAATGCCCAGACCTTCTGAAGAAGAGTACCAAGGTGTAGAAGAAAAAGGCCAAAGCTATGATCTGCACGTGGAGTGATGAGGAGGAAGATGTTGAAGAAAACTCCTCCGAAGATGAAGAAGAAATACTATGTCTGATGGCCGACATAGATACAGAGGTAAGCAATCTTTTTGAGACATACACTCTAGATGATTGGGAGGATGCTTATGTTGATTTACTTGATAAGTTTAATTGTCAAGCAAAGGATAACAAAATGCTGAAGAAAAAATTGAATAACATGACTGAGGAACAAAACTATCTGAGAAAAGAAAATGATGAACTGAAAAAACAATGTGAAGAGCTAGGGTCACTAAGATCTGAAAATAATAATATCCAAGTCGAATGTGAAAAGGCCAATAGGAATCTGGATGAATTTAAAGTAAAATTTCAAGAAATCCAGAAGGAAAATGCACTTGTTTCTGAAAAATATGAAGCTATAAAAACCGCCAACTCTGAGATACAAAAACATAGTGAAAAGCTTCATAAAGACATTGAAGATAAACAAAACACCTTAGAGAAATTTGTGCAAGGCAAATCCAATCTTGACACCCTGCTAGGTGTAAGAGTGAATTTTAACAAGGATTGGGATACAATCCCATTGATAAAAGGCCTTTTGAGTTTAAAACCACAACCTTTTGTCCAGAAAAGGGGAAGGAGAGCCGGACACCCCATCCAGCTCAAACACCAAATCCAAATAATTTGTTGGAACAAACTTCACTCCACCAAAAGTCATCAATAAAAATTATCATGCTAAGCCTACAATGCATCAGAGTAGCAAGACTACTCCCTCAAGGAATTTTGGTGTCTTCAACCCTGCCCATTGCAGTAGAATGCGTCGAGGCAACAATCCAAATGCCGCGACACAATGGAATCAGCATATACCACCTTTTCAGAAATGGAACTGGAATTATTACACTCAAAATTGGGTTCACCCTAAATCCTAACGGAAGTATCCATATCAGAAAAGGTTCTGGAAAAGCCCACAGAGAAAAACTTACAATTGGAACACATCATTCTACATTAAGAACAAAATTCATCAAAATCCAATGACCAGAGCCAATAAAACCTTTCATGCTAAAGACAAAAATGTAGTTCACAAGAAAGGAACCAGACAGATCTAGATTCCTAAGACTGTTCTTGAAGAAATGAGCAACTTGTTTGGACCCAACCTTTCTTGGGTTCCAAAATCTCTATCTGTCTGATTTGATTGTAGGTTGGCCTGGCAGTCGAGCACAATAGATGGTACCGAGATAGCGACTGCTCCAGGCATATGATAGGTGACCAGATAAAATTCAGCAATCTGGAAATGAAGATGGGAGGTATGGTCAAGTTTGGAGGTAAGAATAAAGGCAAGATCATAGGCATAGGGACTGTTGGTAAGTTTTCTTCTAATGTTGTTGAGAAGGTTTTGCATGTAGAAGGTCTCCAACATAATCTACTTAGCATCAGTCAACTGTCTGACAAGGGTCACATAGTAGTTTTTGACAATAATGCATGCAAGATCCTTGAAGTAAATTCTGACAAAGTTTTATTCTTAGGACATAGGGTGGATGATGTGACACGACCTCGGACCTAATGCAAGCAAGCACAATCGCATTCAAAACGGGCCAAATTGGGCCACCGCTCTATCGTCACTCACCTAAGCCCGGGGTGACTTGGCAATGCCAAGGGGAGGATGTGGGGTTGGGCCCTTGCTGGTAGAGGGCCAGCAAGGCCAAGACTTGATTCCCAAAGGGTGGGGATGCCCAAATCAAGGGGGCCGACAAAGTGCCAAAGGCACCGGTTGCAATATTCCCACGGTGATCACTCAAGTTTATGGGGCTTGAGGATCGGGCTCTCACTCGCATAACCAGCGGAATTAAGAACTAATATTGAAAGACAAGCACTAATTGGAGTGAAGGTTTGAGCACTTACTCGACCGGTTTGAAGAAACCGGTCCCGGTCGGAGACGAGGGCGAGCGGGGAGGCGAGTGGATCCCCACACGCCGCGGCGGTGTCGCTTGACCTGCCCCAAACAAATTACACCACTACACCTCTCGCAGGAGGGGGAACTTGGGGTGGGGGTTAATGATATTACATCAATACTACCTCCACGCAGGGAGGGGCCTTCAGCCGGCCAAGCGGGGTGGGGAAACCAAAGCAAAGAACGAGGAACAAGGGTGGACGCCGAATCTACCTGCTGTCAGCGAACCAGGACAGAGGGTCGGTGTTGCTGTTGTAGATCTTGCTCAGAATTGTGCTGATGGCGAGACTGGCGGAGAAATCTTCGTAACAGGAAGGGGAATGCCTCAGAATTTTTGTAATTTCTTCTGGAGTCGCTGCTGGACGGGGCAGGAGCTTGAACAGGGCCTCTGTTTCTCGGACTAGCAGGGGCAGGTCACCAACAGTAGGATGCAGAGGCTGTCCTGACCGCTCCCGAACTCCAAATTTGATGCTGTCAGCGCCTGTTAGAACCGTGGGTGAGTCCTCTTTGCAACAAAAGAAACGGGGATGCCAGAAGAGAACGGAGACGATCTGTGGAGCCAGAAGAGTGAGGAGGTGTCGATGCAGACTGGGGAAGGCAGAGCCGCGCGACCGTGGAATAAAATTGGTAACTTCTGTTCCCGGATGCTGAATGGGCTTCCGCTTCTTGATTCTGAAAGTAGACAGGCCGATGAAGAACTTTGAAGAAGGACTTGAAGACTGATTCCTTCGGGGCTGGTCGTGGCAGAGCTTCTAAGCCGGCTCAGGTCCTCAGCCGAGGTAGAACCGCGCAGCTGTGGGAGAATGGACCTCCTGGACGACTCGGAGATCGGAAGAAGACGAAACCACTTCGGTTGCGAAGGCGACTGGCAGACACTTCCGACGATGGCTCTTGGGTCTTCAAACTATCCGGAGGAGGTCGTGGTGGCCGCTGCAAGTTGCTGGTCTGCTGTAGATCTTCAGTTGAGAGCTGTAGGTTGATGATGATGGGGGGGAATGGGGTATATGGGAGGGGAAATGGGGGTGGATGAGTGTGGGGAAAGCCCGGGCTGTGAGGGGGTCTAGGAGGGGGTGTTCTAAGGTGGGGGAAGGGAAGAATGGGGTCTGGAAGGGGGTCTAACAGGTGGTGGGAGGAGGAGCTACGAATTTGGGAAGGTGGGTGAGAGGAGAAAGTGAGGGGGGGGCACAAGTGAGTGGAGGGAAGGGTGGATTTCAAATTTGAAATGGCCTTGGAAGTTGTGGGGTTGTGTGGGGAAGGGGTTGATTGTGTTGGAATGGGGAAAGTGGTGTTGGAATGTGAAGATGGTGTTGGAATGGTGAGGGATCTTCTTGGGACTAGGGGGTGGAGTAATGGAGGCCATGGGGAAGTGGAGGGCTTTAATGATGGTAGGTGGGGGTTGAGGTGGTTGGGAAGGGAGGAGAGAGAAGAAAATTCGAAATTGGGTGTTGAGGAGAGAGAAAGTGGAGTGAAAAAGAGGATTAAGAGAGGGAAGGGTGGGGAATCTCTCCCCTAGGGTTTCTCACCCAAAAATTGTTGGAATCACTCCACTAAACTAAGCTTTGGACTCTCAAATGGCATTTTTTTCATTGATTGATTCATTAAGTTGAAATGGGGGGAATGGGGTCCTATATATAGGCAACCCACATTTTACAATAAGTCCCTGACAAAAGACTCAATGACAAATAACCGAGGGGGTAGGGGGTGCACTTGGGCCAAACCCAATGAATTGGGCCCAATAACTAACTAAACAACATAATGACTCTCAAACTTAGGGAAATAAACACAAGACCTAGGAACATGACTCAAATAAAAGGGAAAATACATCAAATGACTCAAATAAAAATTACATAGGACTCGAAATTAAATAATTAGACCATGCCGGATGCAACCGGGGCGAGGAGACGAGCTGTGAACGTGGGCATGGGAGGTGATGTCCCCATCATACTCCCGGGGTGCGGAGAACTCGACTCCGTCGAGTAAGTGTCCTTTCCTCCTTGGAGGGTGTAGAAGTGGTACTGCCCTCAAGTCTTCCGAACGAGACCGATCCATCCACCTGCCGAGATAGCGCTCGTATACCTTGCTCCGAGTGGTAGTGACTTGTTCATCCAATATTTGTTCAATTTGTTCACGCTGGGCTCTCTTGGCTGGTGGTCTCTCCTCACGGGTGGGTGCTCTCTCAAGGGAAGAAGTAGGCTCAATCTCCTCACTAGGTACCACCGTGGGTCCCTTATATGGCACTAGGTCGGCAACATTGAATGTGGGACTTATTCCATACTCCTCAGGGAGATCTAACTCAAAGACATTTGCACCAATGCGCCTCAGGACCGGGAAGGGACCAGCCCCACGTGGCCTCAATTTGGAGATGGCTCCCGGGGAGAGTCTCTCCGTCCTTACCATCACAAAGTCACCCTCATGGAATTCTTGGTGACGTCGATGAGAGTCGGCTTGCCTTTTATAAGTCACATTCTTCTTGCTAATGTGCTTGCGGATCTCTTTATGCAATGTTGTGAATGCAGACATTCTAGGGGTGATGGGTGGACCGGGGCAACCAAAAGTAGACCTATCGTGTAATGATGCAGTGTAGACTTTGGTTAGCCTAGGTGGGCCGGGGCACCCGTAGGTGGCCCTATCATGCAAATTGGTGATAAATATCGGGGGACCCGGACATCCGTAGATGCCTTTGACATGCTTAAGATCCATGATGAATGAAGGAGGACCATGACATCCGAATATGGACCACTCATACTTTCTACTTGACATGTGGGTGATATGAATGAATGGACCCAACATAGTGTTCATGCCAAGGGGTGTGGTAAGCCTAGACACATGCATACTTTTCCCAAAGGTGACTTCCATGTGTATAGGTGTGGGACAACCTTTGAACTCCCATTGGAAAGGATCGAATAGATCTAAGAAGGTGGTCATCATGGGGTGGGGCACAACCTTATTACCTAGGGATATGTGGCCCAAGGTCATGGCTCCCAAGGTGTAACCCGGGTCATGGATGAGGTTGGTTTGGCCCAATATGGTGGGTGAGGGTAGGAAAGGGTGGGTGGTGGGTAAGATGGTTGGGCCACATGGGTATCCGTACTCCCATTGGAATGGGTCAAAGGGATCATGGTAAGGGCTACCTAGAGAGAGGAACTCTATGTTCCCAAGGTCCTTACAAGGTGGTGAGTCATCCTCCTCCCAAGTAGTTGGTCCAAGGTCTCTAGTGGGTTGACCGTTCAAGGTACTTGGGATCTCAAGGGGTGGGGAGTAGACCGGGATGGGTTCTTCCTCCAAGGGGAGAAATAGGAGGATCTCACTAGTACAATGCCCACTTGTGCAAAGGGAGGTGATGGAACCGATGGATGGGTGGACAAAGTTGACGGTGCTAGGCTCCAATGGTCCCATGGCTAGTAGGCCGGTTAAGTGGGCTTGCCAATGTAGGCAATCCACAAGGTCTCCCAAGTCTTCCACAGAGTAGAAGTTTTGATAAGTGACATGGGGAGGTCGGGTGGGAACAATTTGGGATTTATATCCCAATGGTGGTGAGCTAGGGAGGGTGGGACATTGCTTGAGCCATTGGAGTATGGACTCATCTATGGTGAGGGTGCCATGTGTGATGGTGCATGGCCTTTGAGGATCCGGACCATGAGGGGTGGGGGAAGATTGAGGCTCTTCTTCTTTATTGGTGGGATCTTGGGCTTCCTCTATGGTGATAGGAGGGTCCATATGGGCATAAATCTTCCTAAGTTCATTTCTCATCTCAACCCAAGAGTCGATTGGCTCTTGCCTTCCAACTTCCCTTAAGCCTACAATGTTTTGCCATTCATTCCTAGCTTGGCGCCATAGCAAACTTTTGGCATAGTTGACTTGCATAGACCCTGACAGGGTGAACCTCCCAAAGTGGTGATCTATGGAGCTTTCCCATTCTAGATATAAACTAGGGTGGGATCCATCAAACACAAAGGCATCTATTGGGTCCAAGCGAGACGAGTAGGCTAAGTAGGAAGTGGCCATGATGATCGAGTGATAAATGCAATGGCCCTAGGACAAGACTTAGTAGAGACAAGTCTAGAACTTGCTCTGATACCAGTTGATGTGACACGACCTCGGACCTAATGCAAGCAAGCACAATCGCATTCAACACGGGCCAAATTAGGCCACCGCTCTATCGTCACTCACCCAAGCCCGGGGTGACTTGGCAATGCCAAGGGAGGATGTGGGGTTGGGCCCTTGCTGGTAGAGGGCCAGCAAGGCCAAGACTTGATTCCCAATGGGTGGGGATGCCCAAATCAAGGGGGCCGACAAAGTGCCAAAGGCACCGGTTGCAATATTCCCACGGTGATCACTCAAGTTTATGGGGCTTGAGGATCGGGCTCTCACTCGCATAACCAGCGGAATTAAGAACTAATATTGAAAGACAAGCACTAATTGGAGTGAAGGTTTGAGCACTTACTCGACCGGTTTGAAGAAACCGGTCCCGGTCGGAGACGAGGGCGAGCGGGGAGGCGAGTGGATCCCCACACGCCGCGGCGGTGTCGCTTGACCTGCCCCAAACAAATTACACCACTACACCTCTCGCAGGAGGGGGAACTTGGGGTGGGGGTTAATGATATTACATCAATACTACCTCCACGCAGGGAGGGGCCTTCAGCCGGCCAAGCGGGGTGGGGAAACCAAAGCAAAGAACGAGGAACAAGGGTGGACGCCGAATCTGCCTGCTGTCAGTGAACCAGGATAGAGGGTCGGTGTTGCTGTTGTAGATCTTGCTCAGGAATTGTGCTGATGGCGAGACTGGCGGCGAAATCTTCGTAACAGGAAGGGGAATGCCTCAGAATTTTTGTAATTTCTTCTGGAGTCGCTGCTGGATGGGGCAGGAGCTTGAACAGGGCCTCTGTTTCTCGGACTAGCAGGGGCAGGTCACCAACAGTAGGATGCAGAGGCTGTCCTGACCGCTCCCGAACTCCAAATTTGATGCCGTCAGCGCCGTTAGAACCGTGGGTGAGTCCTCTTTGCAGCAAAAGAAACGGGGACGCCAGAAGAGAACGGAGACGATCTGTGGAGCCAGAAGAGTGAGGAGGTGTCGATGCAGACTGGGGAAGGCAGAGCCGCGCGACCGTGGAAGAAAATTGGTAACTTCTGTTCCCGGATGCTGAATGGGCTTCCGCTTCTTGATTCTGAAAGTAGACAGGCCGATGAAGAACTTTGAAGAAGGACTTGAAGACTGATTCCTTCGGGGCTGGTCGTGGCAGAGCTTCTAAGCCGGCTCAGGTCCTCAGCCGAGGTAGAACCGCGCAGCTGTGGGAGAATGGACCTCCTGGACGACTCGGAGATCGGAAGAAGACGAAACCACTTCGGTTGCGAAGGCGACTGGCAGACGCTTCCGACGATGGCTCTTGGGTCTTCAAACTCATCCGGAGGAGGTCGTGGTGGCCGCTGCAAGTTGCTGGTCTGCTGTAGATCTTCAGTTGAGAGCTGTAGGTTGATGATGATGGGGGGGAATGGGGTATATGGGAGGGGAAATGGGGGTGGATGAGTGTGGGGAAAGCCCGGGCTGTGAGGGGGTCTAGGAGGGGGTGTTCTAAGGTGGGGGAAGGGAAGAATGGGGTCTGGAAGGGGGTCTAACAGGTGGTGGGAGGAGGAGCTACGAATTTGGGAAGGTGGGTGAGAGGAGAAAGTGAGGGGGGGGCACAAGTGAGTGGAGGGAAGGGTGGATTTCAAATTTGAAATGGCCTTGGAAGTTGTGGGGTTGTGTGGGGAAGGGGTTGATTGTGTTGGAATGGGGAAAGTGGTGTTGGAATGTGGAAGATGGTGTTGGAATGGTGAGGGATCTTCTTGGGACTAGGGGGGTGGAGTAATGGAGGCCATGGGGAAGTGGAGGGCTTTAATGATGGTAGGTGGGGGTTGAGGTGGTTGGGAAGGGAGGAGAGAGAAGAAAATTCGAAATTGGGTGTTGAGGAGAGAGAAAGTGGAGTGAAAAAGAGGGATTAAGAGAGGGAAGGGTGGGGAATCTCTCCCCTAGGGTTTCTCACCCAAAAATTGTTGGAATCACTCCACTAAACTAAGCTTTGGACTCTCAAATGGCATTTTTTTCATTGATTGATTCATTAAGTTGAAATGGGGGGAATGGGGTCCTATATATAGGCAACCCACATTTTACAATAAGTCCCTGACAAAAGACTCAATGACAAATAACCGAGGGGGTAGGGGGTGCACTTGGGCCAAACCCAATGAATTGGGCCCAATAACTAACTAAACAACATAATGACTCTCAAACTTAGGGAAATAAACACAAGACCTAGGAACATGACTCAAATAAAAGGGAAAATACATCAAATGACTCAAATAAAAATTACATAGGACTCGAAATTAAATAATTAGACCATGCCGGATGCAACCGGGGCGAGGAGACGAGCTGTGAACGTGGGCATGGGAGGTGATGTCCCCATCAGTGGATAATGTCTACATAGTAGACCTTAATGAAAATTCTGAATCAAATCTCTGTCTTTCTGCTGATTTAGACAATAATGCTTTCAACTGGCATAGGCGTTTAGGTCATGCTAGTTATAGTACGTTAAATAAATTGGTGAAATATGATCTAGTTAGAGGGTTACCTAAAATAAACTTCAACACAAATTTAAAAATCTGTGATGCTTGTTCTCTGGGTAAACAAACCCGGAAGTCATTTAAACTTAGATCTGAGCCATTGTCCTAAAGGCCGATGGAGTTTGTACACATGGATCTATTTGGTCCAACTAGAACTCAGAGTCTGAATGGTAAAAGATTTGGATTTGTGATTGTAGATGATCATACTAGATTTTCATGGATCTTTTTCTTAGCAAACAAAAGTGATGCTTTTCTTTCATTTAAACAGTTTTTCAATAAATCAAATAAGAGGGAAAACATAGAATTTGCACAATTCAATCTGATCATGGAGGAGAATTTGAAAACTCCATGTTTTCTGAATTCTGTGACTATGAAGGACTAACCCATAGATTTTCTTCCCCTGGGACACTTGAACAAAATGGGATTGTGGAAAGAAGAAACCGAACTATTATGGAGATGGACTGGACCATGCTGATCGAGAGTCAACTCCCAAGGAAATTCTGGGCAGAGGCGGCCAATACAGCATGTTACACTATTAACAGGGCCGTGGTAAGACCAGTACATGAGAAAATCTTTTATGAGCTTCTGAAAGGTAAGAAACCTAATCTAGCTCACTTTAGAATTTTTGGATCCAAGTGCTTCATACATAATAATGACAAGAAAAATCTAGATAAGTTTAAAGCAAAGAGTAGCCCGGGAATTTTCTTATGTTATTCTGAAGTATCCAGAGCATATAGGGTTTTCAATGTTTCTGATCAAACCGTAGAAGAATCTCCACATGTTGTTTTTGATGAAACCAACAATGTTACTAACTTGGATAATGATGACAGGGATATCAAACAAGATGGAGAATTCTTAGAAGCTGATCAGGAGGAGGAGATTAACCCAAGTGCAGCACCAAATGATCCCAACCAAGTAAGGTCAGCTGAAGCAGGCGAGTCTTCAACTAATGTCAGATTTTTGAAAGACCACCCTGTTCAAAACATCATAGGAAATGTAAATGATCCACTAGGACCAGATCCTTCTATAGAGATGTAAATAATCAAGACTTAGTTGCATTGTTATCTCAAATTGAACCCAAGTCTGTAGATGAAGCCTTAAATCATGAATCATAGGTTAATGCAATGAATGAGGAACTAGGACAGTTTGAAAGAAACAATGTTTGGAAACTAATGCCTAAACCTAAAAATGCAACTATCATTGGAACAAAATGGGTCTTTAAGAATAAAATGAATGAAGAAGGAATAATTTCTAGGAATAAAGCTAGATTAGTAGCTAAAGGCTACTGCCAGGAGTATGGAGTTGACTTTGAAGAGTCATATGCTCATGTTGCTAGATTATAAGCTATAAGAATCTTGCTAACTTTTGCTTGCTCCAGAAATATCAAACTTCAACAAATGGATGTTAAGAGTGCCTTCTTGAATGGATTCATCAAGGAGGAGGTCTTTGTAGAGCAACCCCCTAGATTTCAGTTATCTGCACATCCTAACCATGTTTTCAGGTTGAACAAAGCCCTATACGGACTGAAACAGGCCCCTCAGGCCTGGTATGAAAGGCTGACATACTTCTTGTTCAACAAGGGCTACAAACAAGGTAAGGTGCATCAGACTTTATTTACAAAGGTTTTGAACAAAAATCTCATGATAGTTCAGGTATATGTAGATGACATTGTTTTTGGTTCCACATGCACTGAACTATGTAATGAATTTGCAGAATTGATGTCCAATGAATTTGAAATGAGTTTGATAGGTGAATTGAAATATTTCCTTGGTCTGCTGGTTCAGCAGTTGGAAGATGGATGCTTTATTAACCAAACCAAGTATACCTTGGAAATCCTAAGGAGGTTTGCCATGGATAATCTGAAGCACATCTCAACACTAATGAGTACCAATTCAAACATAGATGCAGATGAGTCAGGTAAAGAAATTGATGCAAAGATATACCGAGGTATGATCGGATCCCTACTCTATTTGACTACCTCGAGACCTGATATTCAATTCAGTGTAGGCATGTGTGCTAGATATCAATCTAGGCCTACATAACTGCATTTAGCTGCTGTAAAGAGAATCTTTAGATACATTTCTAGTACTCATAATTTAGGATTATGGTACCCTGCATCACACACCTTAGATCTCATATCAGACACCGATGCTGACTATGTTGGCTGCAAACTAGATAGGA
This sequence comes from Amorphophallus konjac, assembly GCA_022559845.1. NCBI lineage: Eukaryota > Viridiplantae > Streptophyta > Magnoliopsida > Alismatales > Araceae > Amorphophallus > Amorphophallus konjac. The sequence goes on from CM040122.1 coordinate 395,144,990, forward strand.
AAGGCACAAGTGGGCACTGTCAATTCTTGGGTGGGTGTCTGGTTTCTTGGGCTTCCAAGAAGCAGCACTCTGTGGCCCTCTCCACTGCAGAAGCTGAATACATAACTGTAGGGGGCTGTCGTACACAGGTAATCTGGATCAAACATCAGCTTCAGGACTACCAAGTAGACCTGGGCTGTACCCCCATATATTGTAATAATACTAGTGCCATTAATCTTGCAAAGAATCTTGTCTTGCATTCACGAACCAAACACATAGATATCAGACATCATTTCATCAGAGATGAGGTTTCTAAAGGAACTTTTGAATTGTTCCATGTAGGCACTGATCATCAAATAGCTGACATTTTCACTAAGCCACTGGACAATGAAAAATTCACCACTTTAAGAAGAGAACTAGGCATCTTTAAATCTTTTTGATTTTTGAATAAAATGTATCCATGTTCTATGTCCACATTGAGCTGCATACAGTCCTCATTTGCATGGATCTTCATTTAGTATTTGTCATATTTTAGTGAAATAGATTGGCATGCATAACCTATTGGTATATTAAATGATAAGTTGGGAGAAGGTCAGATTTCGTCTGACTGGAAACCCACATCATGTGTGAGGAGGTCTTATGACCTACGTTCTCCATCTGGTACCACATGCTCATTTTCATATAGGTTAGGCTTAATGTCCATAAATTCTCTTTTCTGCATTACAATACATTTTGCATTCGAGGTGTATGCATACTCGATTCATGTTGTGAGGGGGAGTTTCTTTTGTCTGCCAGTTAGTAGGAGACTGATTCAAGAAATTTTAGAGATCTTGATGTTGCATAAAGCTCTCTGAACATCTTATACAGTCTATTCACAAGAAATAGAAATTAAGGACTCTCTTAAATCTTTAAGTTTGAATAACTGAAACATGGCTAAGTCACTTCAATTTAATAATCCCGTAAACACTTGGAAAAAGCATCTAAAGAATGTCTCCTTACAGAAGTAGTAAGCATGGATCAAAGTTAAACTTGTTCTGTCATAAATGAAATATTCTAAATACTTGAAACCCAGTCTTCTGGAAGCAATTTTTTCCTGAAATTTAGTACATGTTGAATTATCTTCAAACATCTCATATCAAATTAGAAAATTGTTGTATATGGCTTGCATATGTTTTTGATGATAATTAAACTTTCTAGTTTGATGAGAACTAAACCTTATGGTATGAGGATCATGATGTTACTTGGCTGTGTGATATTTCAAGAGTCCCTGTGCTCTTATTGTTTATGAATGATTGAGATGGCAAATAGCAATGTTTACATGGTCTTGATGGTATGTTGATTGAATTATTTTTACAAGAGGCAAGAGGTTTCATAATCTCTTTAATGTGAACAATAACAAGAAGCAAGAGGTCTCATAATCTCGTCATGTCAACAAGCATGATATTAAACCTTGTCTATCTTGATTGCAGGATCAAACATCATGACGATTGCTTGGAAGGTAAAACAAACGTATGGATAAGCACATTGCTATCTACAATCTAATACAAGTGGTAAATCATGTCCACACTCGTCAAAGAACCCTTGGTAAGGCTATGGTATCCTCAATTCTGGTAAAGCAATCAAAGTTAACTTGCCTCCATGGGAAGTTGATTTGGTCTGATGTGCAAAGGCTCCCTACGCCTTAACATGTGGATTTTTTTGTTGATGGAACTATTGACTTAACCGTGATCAATAAATTGAAAGACTCTCAAACAGTTTTCATACTCTACTCTCACTTCCTCTTAATTGTATGCATGAAGTTCATGCATTCATCATATGGATGTTTGAGCTATAGTTCTAATCAATTATCTATGCTCTTGCAGGTCAAAACACTCAGTTTAAGTCCACAAGGTCAAAGGAGTTTGAATTCACAGACTGCAAATAGGTTTAAGAGGTTCGATGTTTGAAATCTGAAAAATTCCAGATTTCGGTCGACCGCCAGCCAAGGGGCAGTCGACTGCCATCCTAGGGGCGGTCGACCAGTTTTCCCAGCACCCAAAATTATAATTCGTGCAGAATTTTGGTCGACCGACCCAGTGCTTTCGGTCGACCGACAGCCCCGAAGCCCCCAATATTGACTTTGTGTTTCAAGCGCGTGGAGAGGTCTTTCTTCCCATTTGTTTAATCCCAATGACCCCAATTAAGCCTTGATTCGTAGATCTAGTCTGGGGTATGTCTCTTGACCATCCAAGAGATATAAAACCAATTTAAAGGGCCATAAACCCCAAGATTTCCAAGTGCTCTAAGTAGAGATCAAGGGGACACTATCTAAGGGAAGAAGAAAGAGTACTGTAGCCGTGAACATTACCTCGTGCAGCAAGATCTTCATCATCTCCAACCTATTCAAGGTACATCTGAAGCCAACAAGCACTTATGAAGTGAAGAAGCAAGCAAGGCCTTCAAGAAGATAAAAGAAGTTGTCCAAGGACGAAGGAAGAACAAGTGTAGCTGCGTGAATAGTAAATCCGTGGAAGATCTCTTCATCCTTTCTCAAGCTTCTCAAGCTCCATCTACAGCCATTCAAGTGAAGAACGAAGCATCATTCAAGTTCTATATCATACACTCAGGGGGAGCTAAATCAAGAGATTTCTAAATTGTGTCTCATTCGTTTTAGTCTTTTGTGCTTCAAGTCCTTTTCATTATAATCTGAAAACATGTGTGTGTGTGTGTGGATCAATTCAAATCCGTGGTCATGTGTGGTCATCGTGTTTCATTCGTGTGTATGCGTAGATCTTCTTAGATCTGCATGTGTGTGTGTGCATCTATTTAGAACCGGTCGTTTTAGTGTGTGGAGTGCTGCATCTGTCACAGCGTGTGTATGTATTGTTGATCCAGCTGTTGGATCGTGTTGGAGACCTTGTCTCCGTGAGTGTGTGTGTGTTGGGGTGCGTCCCCGTGTGTGTGTGCAGGCGTCATCCTACGTGTGTGTTTGTAGCGTCGTCTCCATTTGGGGATTTATCCTCGAGTGAAGCCTCACCGGATTTGGTGAGGGGTGGACGTAGGATTGCCGTCGTAGCATCCAAACCACCTTAAAAACTGTTGTGCATTGTGTCTTGATTTGTGTGGTTTGATCCTTTTCGTCTACCTCCATTCTACGTGAGTGTTAGTGTATTTTGTTGTTCCAGATTTATCCACGTATATCTTGCATAATCTATAGCATCTTCAAATAAAGTTTGATAAATCCAACTTGTGAACAAACGATTTTGAACCTCTTGATTAGCATTGTATCACATTCTTTTAAAAGGCCAAAAGTTTTCTTAAAATTTGTAAACACCCAATTCACCCCCCTCTTGGGTGTCATTGATCGCGGGACTTCAATTGGTATCAGAGCTAAGGCTCGATTCTTTATAGATCTACTGATCTAGAGAGATCCAGATCAATGACTACCAATATGTACACCTTGAATTCTCCACCGGTATTTGATGGTTGCAATTTTGATTTCTGGTTAGGAAGATTGTGCAGTCTTGTCAACTCATATGACCCTAAGCTATGTAAGCTTGTTTCATATGGCCCTTATGAGTTGCCTAAGGACAAAAATGTCTGGACTGAAAATCAAAAGCTTAAACATGATCAAAATTGCTTATTTTTAAAGTTGCTTATTGCTGCAGTTGATTCTAATTATTTCTCTTTTGTCTCCCATTACCGATCCACGAAGGAAATATTGGATGGATTAGCAGACTTCAAGGAAGAGCTTAAAGACAGATGTCTTGTGGCAGGCACGAGTGAACAAGGGAGTGATCAGTCAAGTGGATCAAGATCAAAGGTAAATTCTGATTCTGATAATGAAGATGAATTTGGCTGTGAAGATTTGTTGATTGCATATGATGATCTTGCTGATAAATACAAGAAGGTAAAATCTGAAAACAAAAAATTGAAAAAGAAGGTTGAACAAAACAACTGTGTTTCCTCCTGTAAAAAATGCTCAGATTTAGAGGAAATGATTGAGACTCATGTGTTCGACATTGAATTTCATAAAGATCAAATTTGCTCCTTAAGAAATAAAAACAAGGAGATGACTGCAAAACTAAATTCAATGGCCGATGATCAAACCATGATAAATGAACTCATTCATGATAAAAAGCTTGGAAAAGAAAATGAGAAACTGAAGGAATTGAACAAGGCCATTTCTGAAAGATTGTTGGTTCTAGAAAAAGGAAAATGTGTGGTTAAAAATGAATGTGAAAATGTGGATGAATTAAAGTAAGAAGTAGAATGCCTTAAGACTACCAATGCTATGTTGAATGTTAGTCTTTCTACTTGTGAAGAAGAACTTGTCAATGCTGAAATGCACATTTCATCTCTTCAATATGAAATTCTTGACTTGAATAACTCGCTGTTTAAGTTTGTAGATGGCAAAGAAAATCTGGACAAATTACTGAGAATGAAAGTGAATTTTCAAAGAGAAGGGTTGTGATATAATCATGTGAATAAAAAGAAATTTGAAAAGAAGTTGTACACTTCATTTGTTCATAGTACATGTATACCTAGCACGTCCAAATCAACTCCCAGCAACACACTATGCCAGGAACTCAGCATAATTTGAGAAACATGGTGAATGCCCCAAATGTGCATGCTAGAAACACTCATGTTAAACCCCATGCACCTGAGAAAAGAAATAGCTCTTGTCTCTACTGTGAAAAATTTGGACACATGATGCATGATTGTTTCATTATGAAATATGATAATTTGAAAGCTTGCAGGAACAGAACTGGCTTCAAAAGTTCAAAGAAATTGTTTGCCACAAAACCTTTCATGCATTGCAATCACTGTGGTAAAAGAGGTCATACAATTTCTGTAGAAACCCGATAAATTAAAATGACAAATAATTTTTTCAATGAATTATATAATTAAAATCTTCACGAAATAATTAAATTATATTTTTACTATATGAAATAAACTAGATAAATGTATTTACGTGAATTTACTTAAGATAAATAGAAATTAAATACTCTAACCCTTAAAAAAATCATAGTAAGCACAATAAAAGTCCATATAATGTATTAGGATTACAATTGACCCATTGGATAATCCATAATGGGCTAAATTAATGGTTAAAGGATTCAATAATGGTTTAATTAACCTTAAATTCGTTACATGAGTTTAATATGGCATTTAAGGGATTAAAATAACTCCATTTCTAAAAGATTGACTCAAGAATCGACCCTTACCTACCAGCCACCTTATACCAGCCATTTTTACATTGGTTTCACACCAAATTAAGGCTAGATTAAGAGGAGAAGTTGGAATTTTCTTCTAGTTCGGAGTTAATGGGTTTGGTAAAATTAGGTAAGGAATCTTGATAAATTTGGATAAGTTTTGGCTATAAATAGGACCCTATTCGACCCTCAAATCATCATTGGTGGTCTAGGCTATGCTGTTGCGGAGATTGGAGGGGATTTGAAGGGAAGATTCGGAGATCAAAGGGCTTTCTTATTATTGGGGCTATTTTTCTCTCTCTCCTTAGATCTGCTCAAAGGTAGGTGTCTCTCAGGCTAAACTTCAATTAAAGCATGCTATCTTGTGTATCTTTCAGTACTCTTTCATTTATACCTGTTTCCCTAAATTTCATTAAGAAATAAGCAAGTTATGGTCATTTTATTAGAGGGGTATTCCTATTTTTTCGTCAGGACCAGAACGTGCTATACCCTAGGAGCGCGTTCTGATCGCGCTGCCCCGACATGGCGCGTTCATACAGACCACATTTTCCCATCGTCTAGTTTTCAAAAAAATATATAATAATGCCAGATCGCGCTAGCTTTGGATAGCGCGTTCTTCAGATCGCGCTAGCTAGAGCCAGCGCCTTCTGAAATAATCCAGATTTCAAAATATATATATATATATATATAATTATATGTCCAGAAATAAATTATTTTAGATATTTATAACTTGAGTGCCACATCGCGTTCTTTAGAACCAACCAACCTCACCTCACCTCACCTCGGCTCGACTCGACTCTGCTCGACTCGACACAAATAAATAAATATATTAATAGTTTCATATCCACACACAACTCGAGCCCACATCCTATGCCCCTTGGGTCCTAACTCAAGGGTGAGTTCTCTAACATATAAAGTCAAGGAAGTTTTTCTAACTTCAATGTGGGACTAAAGTTTAGTCACTATACAATAGGAATTATAGCATTTGGAATCCACATTAATGGTAAGCATTCAGTCACCAAAAATAAGGAAAAGTAATATTAGCATGTTTGAATTTTTACAGTATGTTAAAAAAATTTTGTAGAATAAAAATTATTTTTAGCATGTAAAAATCTATTTTTATCATATTATTAGTAAACTAATACATGAAAAATATTTCTAGCATCTTAAAAATTACTTCCAGCATGATAAAATTATTTTATCCATACTGAGATACGAAACTATTTTTCAGCAAGTTAAATCTATTTAAAACTATTTGTTTGCATGCTAAACCTAATTTCCTATTAAATAATTAGTAAATTGATGTATGAAAATTACTTTCAGTACGTTAAAATTACTTCTAGCATGATAAATATATTTCCAGTACGGTAGGATTATTTTTAGCATGTTAGAACTATTGTTAGCATATTAAATCTATTTAAAAACTTTTTTTAGCATGATAAATCTATTTTCCATCAAATAATTAGTAAATAAATGTAAAAAAATTATTTTCATCATGATAAAATTTATTTTGTTATCAGATAATTTCTGTAATCAGTATGGTAAACTTATTTTTACCATCTCATCAGTAAGTTACTGTATGAGAATTATTTTAACATGTTAATTATTAAATTTAGCATGTTAAATATTAATTTTCAACATGATAAAAATTACTCTCAGCATGATAAAATAATTTCTAGCATGTTAAAATTACTTTAACATGTTAGAATTATTTTCAGCACGATGAAACTATTTTTAGCATAATAAATCTATTTTCTTAAGCATGAAAATCTATATTTATCATAATATCAGTAAATAAATATATGAACATTACCTATAGCATGTAAAAATATGTTTTATCATGTTATCAGCAAATTGGTGTATAAAAATTACTTTTTTTACATGTTAAATTATTTTCTGCATGATAAATCTATTATTCTATCTTATTATCATTAAAAATATCAATAATATTTGAAATCATGATTTTAATTCAAAAGTATATACATCTTATCTAAAACTTAATATTTCTGAATTTTAACAGAATTAAGAATAAATTCTCAAATGATTTCGTAAACATGGTGCTTACCTACACCACGTTCATAATAGAAATCGATTGGCTATAAAATCCGCGTTTTGGCTAAACTAAAATACCTCCAGGATATAAAAACTTCCTGAAAATATGCCTAAACACTTGTTCAATCAATTGAACACAAGATTAAATTATGAAGTTAAAAGAATTCTATTAGTTCTATTTACTTGAATTTTCTTCCTAGTTGCCGTTCGTTCTTGAATTCCACGACTTAATGTCGTTAAATATGATGCCTTAAAATTATTATTCACTTCTCTTGCAACTTCTGAGATTTTTACCAGATCTGTACTTTTTACAAATGAGCTTATTCTTGAAATTCATTGGTCATAGTGTTAAGTGGATGTCTAAACGTACTTGGGATCTTATGATCCACTGACCCAATGCCTGGCATTAATGGGGCCCGGTATGGTCTTAGGAGGAGCGCCCGAAAGTACTTGTGTCCATGGGAGTTGATTGACCACGGTGTGGCATTGCACAAAAGTGCATGACTTGTTAGATTGTTACGGCATTCCACTATTCGTATTTGTTACTTGTTTACATGATTACTTGAAAATTTTATGAATTACTTGACTTGCGTGAAATAGCCAATTACATGAAATTCTTTACTTGTTCAAAGTTATTACTTGAAAATTTCTCTTGATATCTTGTTATCTCAATTACTTGAAATTCCACTCATGTTATACACTTTTCGATGCAACTTCGAAAGATTACTTAAATTGTTAAACACTTAAAGATTACCTGGTTTTTAGAGATATAAAATCCTACTGAGCTTTTTGCTCACCCTACGTTTTGGTTAAATTGTTGTAGGAAATGACATTGAACAAGGGAATTGACAAGAGTGAAAGAGTGATTTTCTTTTCCCTAGGATTTATGTAGATCATTAGTGTTTTACAAGAATCATGTACTTGGGTTTGGAAGTTTGTAATTTGTCTTTATGGCTTATGAATTAGCAATGTAAACCTCTATTTTGATGAATAAAAGTATCATTTTCTCATCAATCTTTATCTTAGAATTAAATTTGTACATGCTTTGATCGACACGCTTGATTACGACTCGCTCACGCCCTCATATTCCGCGTCGGGGTGTGACAGTCTTTGTGGTATCAGAGCCTAGGTTACATAAAACCTAAGATTTTTAAACTTAGGTTAGGTTTTAGATCAATATCTAGAAATTGGATAGGTCTTAAAACCTTCCCGGTAAGATTGGGTAGAAACACATGTTAAGTTTTAAGAAAAAGGGAATTATCAGGAAATAAATACCAAAATAAAAATATTAAACCTTGGAATTATGGTTTCAGCTAATTCTCGTAAATGGCCGTCGAGAGAGCTCAATGGCGCGAGATGCATCGCACCGTTCAAGGCTTAACCCAAGCCCTCCAACAGGTTGCTCAGGGAGGAGCAAACCGAGGAGCTGGTGATTTGCATAAGAATTTCTGAAGCATGAACCCTCCCAAGTTCGCTGGATCTACGGATCCGGATGAAGCCGAACACTGGATTAAGGAGTTCGAGAGGATATTCCGAGTTATGCAATGTGCTGACAAGGAAAAGGTCATACTCGTTACTTTCCAACTGGAAAGAGATGCCCGTGCCTGGTGGGAATCAACCGAAGCTACTTTACCGCACGACCAAATTCTATGGGAAGAGTTCTTGGAACACTTCAATAGTAAATATTTTTCCGACTGAGTGCAAGAAAGGAAGGCTACCGAATTTGCCGCTTTGTAGAAAAGGGGTTTGTCGGTAGCCGAATATGAAGCTCAATTCTCAAGATTATCTCGGTACGCTCCACATCTCGTGGGTACCGACAAAATGAAGGCAAGGAGGTTCTTAAATGGCTTAAGCCCTCAATATATTACTCAACTCGCCCCGATGGATATCTAAATTTATTCTAATGCGGTACGGAGAGCACAACTCCTAGAAGATGCAACGGAGTTATCGGATCGCATCGAGGAAGGGAAGCCAAGAGAGAGTAAGTTACTAGGGTGCGGAAGTTTCAAACCTTCCTTCAGGAAGAAAAGGCCCAATGACGGGCGTAACTTCAGCAAGGATGGGGGAAATTTCAACAAGGGTCGACGTAACTTTTAAGGGGACAAGAAGCCAAGAACCTTTGACAAGCAAATTGTTCCTTTCTCTACGTCATCAAAGGAATTATGCAAATTCTGTGAGAAACCCAGACACAAAGTCGAGGAATGTTGGAGAAAGCTCGGCGCATGTCTTCGATGAGGGAGTCGGGAGCATAGGATCCCGAATTATCCTCTTCTCAACGAGCAAGCTCCACCGGAGAAGCTTCCACCTATTGTCAAAAAGCAAGGAAGACTTCAAGCTCTTATGGATGCGGAACCTATCGAGGAAGGAGGCATCATAAAAGGTACTCTTTCTGTGTACTCAAGGCATGCCTCTGTCTTATTTGACACTAGAGCTACGCATTCATTTATATCTAGAAGATATGCCGGTCTTTTACCTATGAAGCATGTTTCATTAGATTCTACACTCACTATTACTACCCCTATTGGAACGGGAACGAAGATTAAACATTTCTATCCTGCTAGTGAAGTTCTAATTAGCGGTTATAACTTACCCGCTGATTTGGTATGCATGGAGATGGACGGATATGATGTTATATTGGGTGCCGATTGGCTATCTACAGACGGTGCTAGTGTCAACTGTAAGTTGGGTATGGTAACTTTTATGGGTTACCCCAACCTCTTATTTTCTGGTATCAGGCATTCTAGACACATATATCTTATTTCAGCCCTCAAAGCTGAGAAATTATTAAGGAAGGGTTGTGCCGATTTCTTAGTTTCTGTCACTATGACCGAGCACACAGAACCCATTCTAAAGGACATTTCTATGAGTACTAGGCTAAGATTTAGCACTACTTTTCACTCTCAGACTGATGGACAACCCGAGAGGACGAATCAGATTATTGAAGATATGTTGAGAGCATGCATGATAGACTTTGGCGAAAGTTGGCATGAACATTTACTATTGACTGAGTTCACTTATAACAATAGCTATCAGTCAAGTATACAAATGGCACCATTCGAAGCTCTTTATGGCCGAAGTTGTAGATCGTCTCTATGCTAGAGCGAGGTTGGAGAGAAGGGATTGCTTGGTCCCGATATTGTCTAGATACAACTGACAAAATCCAGTTGATTCAAGAAAGATTGAAGGTAGCTCAATCACGGCAAAAGAGTTATGCCGACAATCGGAGGAGAGACCTCGAGTTCCAAGTGGGGGAGCACGTCTTCTTAAAGATCTCACCCACTCGTGGAATTAAAAGATTCGGCATCAAAGGAAACTTGAGTCCAAGATTTATCGGCCCTTTCGAGATTCTGGAGAGAATCGGCGAGGTGGCGTACAAGCTGGCTTTGCCTCCTCAAATGGCCGGTGTACATGATGTCTTCCATGTATCAATGCTGAGGAAGTACGTGTACGATACTTCGCATGTGATACAGTTTGAAGATTTAAAGCTACAAAAGGACTTATCATATGAAGAAAGACCGATCAAGATACTGGATCAAAAATTACACCAACTGAGGAATCGAGCCATTCCGATGGTAAAAGCTCAATGGTGCAAGCATGGATTCGAGGAAGCCACCTGGGAATTGGAAGAGTTCATCAAGAAGAAGTATCCGGACTTAATCTCAGGTTAGAAATTTTACTTCTCTATTCGAATTTTTGAATTTTAGTTATATAATGTGAATTTGGAGGACCAAATTCTTTTAAATGGGGGAGGATGTAGAAACCTGATAAATTAAAATGATAAATAATTTTTTTCAATGAATTATATAATTAAAATCTTCACAAAATAATTAAATTATATTTTACTATATGAAATAAACTAGATAAATGCATTTACTTGAATTTACTTAAGGTAAATAGAAATTAAATACCTTAACCCTTAAAAAAATCATAGTAAGCCCAATAAAAGTCCATATAATGGATTAGGATTACAATTGACCATTAGATAATCCATACTGGGCTGAATTAATGGTTAAAGGATTCAATAAGGTTAAATTAACCTTAAATTCGTAACATGTGTTTAATATGCATTTAAGGGATTAAAATAACTCCATTTCTAAAAGATTGACTCAAGAATCGACCCTTACCTACCAGCCACCTTAGACCAGCCGTTTTACATTGGTTTCACACCAAATTAAGGCTAGATTAAGAGGATAAGTTGGAATTTTCTTCAAATTCAGAGTTAATGGGTTTGGTAAAATTAGGTAAGAAATCTTGATAAATTTGGACAAGTTTTGGCTATAAATAGGACCCTATTCGACTCTCAAATCATCCTTGGTGGCCTAGGCTATGTTCTGCGGAGATTGGAGGGGATTTGAATGGAAGATTCGGAGATGAAAGGGCTTTCTTATGATTGGGGCTATTTTTCTATCCCTCCTTAGATCTACTCAAAGGTAGGTGTCTCTCAGACTAAACTTCAATTAAAGCATGCTATCTTGTGTATCTTTCAGTACTCTTTCCATTGATACATGTTTCCCTAAATTTCGCTAAGAAATAAGCAAGTTATGGTCATTTTATTGGAGGGGTATTCCTATTTTTCGTCAGAACCAAAACGTGCTATATCTCAGGAGCGCGTTCTGATCGCGCTTCCCCGAGATGGCGCGTTCATATAGACCCCATTTTCCCATCGTCCAGTTTTTTAAAATATATATATAATAATGCCAGATCGCGCTAGCTTTGGATAACGCGTTCTTCAGATCGCGCTAGCTAGAGCCAACGCCTTCTGAAATAATCCAGATTTCAAATATATATATATATATATATATATATATATATATATATATATATATATATATATATAAAATTATATGTCCAAATCGCGCTAGTCGGGGCTAGCGCGTTCAAAAAAATTTCTCGGAATGCCCGGGGTCCAAAATAAATTATTTTGGATATTTACAACTTGAGTGCCACGTCGTGTTGTTTAAAACCAACCAACCAACCTCACCTCACCTCACCTCACCTCACCTCGGCTCGGTACGGCACAAATAAAAAAATAAATATATTAATAATTTCATATCCACACATAACTCGAGCCCACATCCTATGCCCCTTGGGTCTTGACCCAAGGGTGAGTTCTCCAGCATATAAAGCCAAGGAAGTTTTTCTAACTTCCAATGTGGGATTAAAGTTTAGTCACCATACAATAGGAAATATAGCATTTGGAATCCACATTAATGTTAAGCATTCAGTCTCCAAAAATAAGGAAAAGTAATATTAGCATGTTTAAATTTTTATAGCATATTAAAAATTATTTTTGTTGAAAAAAATTATTTTTAGCATGTAAAAATCTATTTTACCTTGTTATTAGTAAACTAATATATGAAAAATATTTCCAGCATGTTAAAAATTACTTCCAGCATGATAAAATTATTTTATCCATACCGAGATACGAAAACTATTTTTCAGCATGTTAAATCTATTTAAAACTATTTTTTTTGCATGCTAAACCTAATTTCCTATTAAATAATTAGTAAATTGATGCATGAAAATTACTTTCAGCATGTTAAAATTACTTCCAACATGATAAAATTATTTCCAGCATGGTAGAATTATTTTTAGCATGTTATAACTATTGTCAGCATATTAAATCTATTTAAAAACTATTTTTCAACATGATAAATCTATTTTCCCATCAAATAATTAGTAAATAAATGTAAAACAATTATTTTCAACATGATAAAATTTATTTTGTTATCAGAGAATTTCTGTAATCAGCATGGTAAACTTCTTTTTCCCTTCTCATCAGTTTGTTAATGTATGAGAATTATTTTAGCATGTTAAGTATTAATTTTAGCATGTTAAATATTAATTTTCAGCATGATAAAAATTACACTCATTATGATAAAATTATTTCTAGCATGTTAAAATTACTTTAACATGTTAGAGTTATTTTCAGCATGATGAAATTATTTTTAGAATAATAAATCTATTTTTTAAGCATGAAAATCTATATTTATCATAATATCAGTAAATAAATATATGAAAATTACCTACAGCATGTAAAAAGTTGTTTTATCATGTTATCAGAAAATTGGTGTATAAAAATTACTTTTTTTACATGTTAAATTATTTTCTGCATGATAAATCTAGTATTCTATCTTATTATCATTTATCCTATCTTATTATCATCAAAAATATCAATAATATGTGAAATCACGATTTTAATTCAAAAGTATATACATCTTATCTAAAACTTAATATTTCTGAATTTTAACAGAATTAAGAATGAATTCTCAAATAATTTCGTAAACATGGTGCTTACCTATACCACGTTCATAATAGAAATCTGATTGACTATAAAATCCCCGTTTTGGCTAAACTAAAATACCTCCAAAATATAAAAACTTCATGAAAATATACCTAAACACTTGTTAAATCAATTGAACACAAGAATAAATTATGAAATTAAAATAATTCTGTTAGTTCTATTTACTTGAATTTTCTTCCTAGTTACCGTTCGTTCTTGAATTCCACGACTTAATGTCGTTAAATATGATGACATAAAATTATTATTCACTTCTCTTGCAACTTCTGAGATTTTTGCCAGATCTGTACTTTTTACAAATGAGCTTATTCTTGAAATTCATTGGCCATAGTGTTCTAAACGTACTTGGGATCTTATGATCTACCGACCCAATACCCGGCATTAATGGGGCCCGGTCCGGTCCTGGGAGGAGCACCCGAAAGTACTTGTGCCCATGGGAGTTGATTGACCACGGTGTGGCATTGCACCGAAGTGCATGACTTGTTAGATTGTTACGGCACTATTCGTACTTGTTACTTGTTTACGTGATTACTTGAAAATTTCATGAATTACTTGACTTGCGTGAAATGGCCAATTACATGAAATTCTTTACTTGTTCAAAGTTATTACTTGAAAATTTCTCTTGATATCTTATTATCTCAATTACTTGGAAATTCCACTCATGTTATACACTTTTCGATGCAACTTCGAAAGATTACTTAAATTGTTAAACACTTAAAGATTGCCTAGTTTTTAGATATATAAATCCTACTGAGCTTTTTGCTCACCCTACGTTTTGGTTAAATTATTGTAGGAAATGACATTGAACAAGGGAATGGACAAGAGTGAAAGAGTGATTTTCTTTTCCGTAGGATTTATGTAGATCATTAGTGTTTTACAAGAATCATGTACTTGGGTTTGGAAGTTTGTAATTTGCCTTTATGTCTTATGAATTAGCAATGTAAACCTCTATTTTGATGGAATAAAAGTATCATTTTCTAATGAATCTTTGTCTTAGAATTAAAGTTGTACATGCTCTGATCGACACGCTTGAGTACGACTCGCTCACACCCTCGATATTTCACGTCGGGATGTGACAATTTCACACTGCTGGCTAGTAATGAAGAAAAAGAGTCTTCATTCAACACGTCGTGCCAACACACACAAAATGGTCAAGCAAATGAGAAGAATGAATGTGGTGTCACATGCTTCAAATAAGTTTCATGCCTTGAAGGTTTCAAAGCCATGTTGTCATCACTGTAGCAAATAAAGGCATAACATGCATGACTATTTTCAAAAGAGAAATGATGAATTGAATGTTGTCAAGAAGTGGAAGTAACGTGCCAAGAGTGATGCTAACCCACAAGGACCCAAGATGGTTTGGGTACATAAGCATGCAAAATGAGAAATCTGTTTTACAGGTGTGTCTTGGAAATAAGAAGCATGAAACATGTATTCAGTCAAGAAGGTAAGGCACACGGGACAAGAACGATAAGTCAGGTTAAAAGAAAAATCCAAAAACTGAAATCTGAATCATCAGGTGATATCCCTCTCACTTCTCTAGAAAAGAGTGCTATGTTGTGATTTACCATGTGCTAAATAGTTATGTGATCATGCATGAGTCTGTACATGCATCCATAGTTGTTTGCATACCCTTGTGCATATCATCCTTTTATAGCATCTTGATGAAGTGAAGTTTGGAAATCATCAAATCAATTTCACTGCATACACTTATTCTGCATATACTATCACATGTTGTCTTGCAAAAGTGGAACATTGTGAATTCATGTTACAATGCATTGCAATCCTCCTACCTTCATCATCCATGACTACATAGTATATCAAATGGTGACATGTGGAAGGACATGTTAAGCATGTCTGAAAACTATCACTACGCGTGAGGTGATCTTCGGATCTAAGTTCTCCGCCCAGTACTATGAGTCAATTACTTGAAGGCCACACATGGTATTAAAATTTCACCGAATATTTCACATTCTTGCACACATTGCGGGGGAGTTACCAGTTTAGTCATATGAACCTGTTACTTAGGTTCGCACCTGAGTTATGCATTTAAGTCTAGAGTTCTTAAGGGATGATAATTGTTAATGGAACTCTTCATGTTATTGTTAATGATAGGATCGGTGCGATGGATTCAGAGGGGGGGTGAATGAATCCCACCCTTAAAAAACTTTTCACTCAATAAAAGACTAGAACACTATCAATGCAAATAGACAATCTGAAGAACAAGTTAAATTCTCTTTTAAACCACTGAGCAAATATATAAGGCGCGCCTAAACAAGCAACTAGCGGAAGCAGCACAGATAGAAACGAGAATGCTAAGGCACCCTGTGAAGGAGGTAGAAGACAAGGAGCAAAACACAACCACACTGCACAGAGGATTTTTAGGTGGTTCGGTCACCAAGACCCACGTCCACCCCTCACTCCCAACCGGAGTGAGGCTTCCACTAGCAACGCTAGAACAGCAGACTCAGTCTGCAAACACTTGCTGCCAAACAGCTTGACCAGGGGAACAACCTCCCCTCTTCCTCCCAACCAGAGGGACACCCCAAGTGACTCCCAGCCACTTGGAACCAGAGACTAGGTCTCTCTTCCTCCAGACCAGGAGGGAACGCACCAGTGACACCCAGTCACTGGCGACCAGAGACACAAGTCTCTCTTCCTCCAAACCGGAGGGAACACCTGGACTTGCAACCCACAAGACCAAAACCGGAGACGAATCTCCCTTCCTCCAAACCAGAGGGGAATCCACAAGTGACAACCTGTCACTTGCAGACCGGAGACAAGTCTCCCTTCTCTTGAGACCACAAGAGGAACACCGATCTCTAACCAGAGAATCGGAAAGCACAGAAGATCAAATAAAAGGAAAACAAGAAATGAAAATACAGTAATCGGAAAGCTGGAAACGTAATGCAAAATGTAGCTCTCGCAGGAGCAACTGGATTGGATCTGATCCAAAGTCCAGTGAACAGATCTTCTGATGAATCCTCTTTCTTCTTCTTCACGAACCCTCTCTCTCTATCTCTCTTTCACTTTTTCTTCTTCTTCATGAGCTCTCAGTCTATCTTCCCTCTTCTTCTTTTTCTTCTTTCTTCTTCTTCTGCTCTCTGCCTCTCTGCAACTCTTTTCTTCTATCACTCTCTCGATCAACCCTCTTCTCTCTATCTTCTGCGGATGAAGAAACTTTACATTTATATATCAGAGGCAACTAGGGCGTGTGCCCCCTTTATCCAGAGGACACCTCGGATCACGTGCCAGGTGTCAACCTCGGATCACGTGCCCATTCATCAGCCTGTACAATGACAGAGTTACTTCAGTCAATCAGCAAAGAGTGTATAGACTTAATGAAGTAATGCATGAGCGTGTACAGACTTTAGATGCAGCATTTATGCAAGTATGTACAATGTGAGAATGTGTAGACTTAGAATGCAGCGATGTGCAGACTTGGTATGAAAGATGCATGTGCAATAGAAGAGAAGGTGTGTACAATGAGAATGAATGTACATACATTACATTCACGAGTGTATAGACTTTTGATGAATGCATGTAATGAACTAAGCGATGTACATACTTCATTCATGCGTGCAGGTATGCTAACAACCGGATGTGTAGACATGAAACAGAGGAGCGTATAGACTTGATGTTTACATACATGAGAACTCAATGTACAGACTTGTTGTCCTTGCTGCAGACGACACCAGTGTATAGACTTGAATGAAAGCAATGCATACACAGTGATGCAATGTTCAGACTTTGCTGAAGGCTGCCAGTCAATGTATGGACTTGGCTGAAGGCAACACTGAAGCAATGTTCAGACTTCATGTATGCAATACAGTGGCGTGTACATGCTTTGATTTCGTTCATGAGAAAACAATGTTCAGACTTGCTACAATGCATGCATGTATAGACTTTGCCTTAGAGACGTTGTATGAAACGGTGGATGTACATACTTGGACTGTATAGACTTGCAGTGTGCAATGCATGCGATGTATAGACTTGATAAAGCTTCAAAGCACAAGACACTTGGCCAATGTACATACTTGGAAAGCTTGAGCCAATGTGCAGACTTGAAACAAGTGAACACGGTGATGTGTAGACTTGGCCAATGTACAGACTTGAAGCGAAGACCAATGTGTAGACTTCAAAGCAGATGCCAAGGCCATGTACAGACTTGAAGTGAAAACCAATGTATAGACTTTAAGAAAGCATACGCCAAGGCTGTACATACTTGAAGAGACGCAAGGTGAGACAGAGCTGGCTGTACAGACTTTGGATGACGATGCACTGTACACAAACGCTGTACAGACTTGATAGCGTGAGACGCTGGAAGAGAAGATCGGATGTACAGACTTTGAAGATGTGGGCGAGACAATGTATAGACATGGTGCAGCTTCAAAGCATAATGTGCAGACTTTACCAGTGTATAGACTTGGGGTTCTGAACGTAGGTAAAGACTGGGAATGTATAGACTTGTCGAATGGCTTGAAACACAGACACGCTGCGAATGTATGGACTTAGATGCCCAAAGGCAATGTATAGACTTGCATGTGTGAGACGTAGGTAAAGATGACAATGTATAGACTTTACTTCGTGCAAGCTACAGGACAGTGTATAGACTTGATGCAATGCAGAGGCTATATAGACTTACTCATGAACAATGCACAGTCGGATGTATATACTTGAGATGAATGCATGAACAGTCCGATGTACAGACTTGCCAAATGGAGTGATGCATGAACAGTCCAATGTACAGACTTGCCAAATGGAGTGATGCATGAACAGTCCAATGTACAGACTTGCCAAATGGAGTGATGCATGAACAGTCCAATGTACATACTTTGAGCACAAACACAACAATGCAATGTATAGACTTCAACTAAGCAAGCTACAGTGCAATGTATGCACTCGATGAACAATGCAAAAAGCTCTGTACAGACATGATGCAAACTGGATGTGCAGACTTTGTAGCATGTGAATGTATAGACTTTGCAGACTTGCTAGCATGCGGATGTATAGACTTTAAGTATGCAAGACTATGGCATGTACAGACTGTGTGTGGCCTTATGCAATGACAATGTACTAACTTGAGCTCGTGCAATACAGTGTACAGACTTGATGAACGATGCAACCGACTCTGTATAGACTTGCCGAATGCAATGTTCACACGACTGGACGATGTATAGACTTTACGACCAAGATGCAACATAGTGTATAGACTTGAACAAAGCGTGAAGCACAGACAATGTATAGACTCTACGAGCAAGAGGCAATGCTGACTGATGTATAGACTTGCTAAGTGATGCACATGTGACGATGAAAAGATGATGTATATACTTGTGAATTCACGAACAAGCTATCAAACCTGTGTGCAGTGCAGACTCTGCATGCAGTGTACTGACTGTATGCTCAATGCAATCGTGCTGACTCTGTTACATGAATGCATCAACCAGATGTCAGACAGATAAAATGTGTGCACACAGTGTATATAATGGAATGTCATTCACAAGCACACATTCACAAATACATGAACACATATGAATGCACTCACAAGCACACATTCACAAATACATGAACACATATGGATGCACTTAAATGAATCAACAAGGTCTTTCATGCACACATGCATATGGTGACTTATAGTGTTTGCTATCATCAAAACCACAGGGGCACAACAATCTCCCCCCTTTTGATGATGGCAACACTATGAGTCACACTGACTGAAGTCAAAAACATTCTCTCCCTTTGACTTCAGCAAAAAGACATTAGTTAGAGAGAGGAAAATTAAGCAGATATGAAACGATTGATGTAACATTTCTCCCCATTCCAATTTATCCCCCTTTGGTTTAAAAAAAATCATGGAAGAGGTATGAATGCAGAGATGCAGATGCAACAAGAAATGCAAGAACTCCCCCTAAATGTATGAATGCAAGACAATTCTCCCCCTTTAAGAATTTCTATGCAGCATGATTCATATGACTAGGAAACTCCCCCTCAATAAATGGAACCTTATGAAATGAATGAGAAGGAAATCACATGGGCAATCAAGGATAAGTTCAGGTCATGATGAATCAAGGATAGTGAGATTCAACAAGATTTTCAAGGAGATATCAATCTCATAAATCCAAAATATAAGTTTTCAGAGTCTTCCATTATAAGGGCTTATGAATGAATTTTATTGATCAGTAGGGTTTAAACATGATGTATGCTAAGTTTGTCAATAAAATTCTATATTTATATCTAAAGTCATGGTTTAATAAAAATGAACCAAGCCCTCATATATATATCTTGATTAATCTCCCTTTCTCTTACACAATCAAAATTATTGACTTCTTTCGGAATTACATGCACTAGTATTGAGATCAAGCAATTATGAAGTCATATGATTTTATCTGGGGTTGTAGCAATTTGATTTTTGCATCAATATTCAAATATAGGAATTTGTTCAACAAATTTTTATGCTACACATTTTACGAGCACTCTAGTTCAGTGTACACCTTGTAACTAGAGGATATATGTTGATCAGACGCCAATATCTCTAAGCACTTAGTGTAACTAACAGTCATGCTTTATATAAACAGAGGTAACATTTACACTTCATGACATATCTCAACTCATTTCTTGATGAGTGAGATGTATTTCTCAATGTGCATGCCAGTGCTCTGCCTGATTAACACTCATTCTTAAGCAGAGTTAACTATGGCACCTCATGACACAGTCCTTTGGACATGTGTTTCTCAGTGACCAAAGTCATTGCTCTGACAGAATTTACCCTTTAGACATTTCAGAAAAACTCATTTGCTTCAAATCAATAATAATTTCATGTACTTAACCAAATAAAGTCATGTATTCAATAATGCAGATTTCAGAAGATTTTACAAGACACAGTATGAAACAGATGGTTAAAGTTTATTAAATATGATTCAGATATTTTTAAGAGATTTTAAAGTCAAACTCAATGAATACATTAAACTTAAACCACCTGAGTTATTTCAGACATTCATAAAATCGTATAATAGAAGATTCCTAGTTCAAGTGTTTTTAGATTTATGATCGAGATAGCCCCATTGAAATCTTCATGAAAGACTGATAGAATTCAGATACCAAATGATAGAAGAGATTTTGAAGCCCAGTGTTTTCAAAATATGATCAAGGTTTGTCAACAAATGCAATGAATTCTGACAAGTGTATGCATTTGACAACCTGCATGCAATGCATTGACTCCCCCTGACAATATGCATTCAGTCAATCTTTTTGGCTATTTCAATATAATCAAATGCACTTAACTATATGTATGCAAAGTCATGCAAAGACTCAACATTGAATGCTATGCAAAGACATGCAATTAACTACCCCTGAAAACATGTAATGTTTGCCATGAGAGCAGAACATATGTCTTTGAGACTCATGCACATTCAGACTGCCCTATCAAGCAATAAGACCCATGGTACTAGGCGAAGAATCTGGTCTAAAAGACCATCTCATACACAGTAAGAACCTCCAGACAGATTTTCCTACCTTTTAGTAGCTTACTATTTGATATAGCATAGTGGTCAATCATGATAATTCAACATGCAGTCCTATAAGCAATCCAGATTTTCAGTGAGCTATGCAACTGACAGATTTCAAACAACATTCATATGTAGTTCAGATTTTTAGAAATTACAAGTTTATTCTCATTTCAATATCTAAACAGCCAATTCATATGAGCATTGAGAGACATGAATACTCATAGTGTGCAAAAGATGACAAATATGCATGAACACATCAAACAAGATATGCAATGAATTTTAAAACAGGAAATGTAGAGAGTTTACCTGAAAAGTTCAGAAAGGGCTTTTCTTTTGAGTGCCTTGGCTTATTTACCCCTCTTATTTTCTCAGTCCCAAGGCACACCTGCAAAACAAAATTTATTTTGCACAAACAGGTACCCAAGAGATCTTGGGTCCTGAATTAACAGTAACATTTCTAGCAGATTTTCTCAACAATTTTCGTGCATGAAGGTCATCAGATTTCATCAAATAGCAATTATACATTGAATGACCTATTTGACCACAGTAATGACATGATGCAGCAGATTTCAAATTTTTTTTATGCAAATTACTGTTGTCATGGAATTTATTGGCAGAGAGAAATTTCTGTTTACTATTATGATAGCAAGATGCAGCAGATTTCAGATTTGATTTATGCACATTCTTATTAGCATGAATTCTATGTGCATATGCATGAAAATTTTTGTTAACAGATTTGAAATTCTGTTTACCAGAATAAGCCAGCCAACAGTCAGCAGCTTTATGGGCTGGCTTCTCACATTCAAAACATGCAAGAGTTTTCCTTTCAAAAACAAATCCATTTCTACCAGAAGTGTTTCTATTGACAGGGAATTTACCAGATTTATAGTTAGACTCCCTTCCCTGAGCATGCCAACATTGGGCTGCAATGTGGCCCATCTTGCCACAGTGAAAACATGAATTAGAATTTCTTCTACCAGCTTTCGGCCAACATTCAAATGCCTTATGACCCAATTTGCCACAGTGAAAGCATTCAGTTTTCTTTTTATGAGGTGAAGGATTTTTATCATGAAATTTCCTTGCATTCATATCATCCTTCTCCATCAACTTACATTCATGCATCAGATGTCCAAATCTATGACAGTAACGACAGATCATTTTCTTTTTAGATGCATGTGAGTGTGTGTGAGGATTGTGATCAACATGCACTGATGAACCTTTTTTATTTATTTTCTATTTTCCAATCTTTTTCTAATTTTTATCCTGTTTTTCTATTTTCTTAGCCTCGTACTGAGGTGGAGATGAGGTAGAAGGCTTTTCTTGTTCTGAAGATTTAACAAAAATAGTTTTCAGGTTGGATCCATCAACCTTCCTCATGACTTGATTGTAACCCAGTCCCTCTTTCTTACAATTAACCTTTGTTCCCAGCATTTTCTGAACAATGGGCTGTTTATCTTTTGATGTTGAGGCTACATTTGAAGCATTTACAAATGATGTCATTACATTATTCTGAAAAGCTTTTTTATTTAGATTATTGTAGCCCAACCCTTCCTTCTGAAAATTGACTTTTGTTCCCAGCAATTTGTTCAGATTATCTTGCCCACTAACAAATTTAGACAACGAGGTTTTCAAATGCTGAATTTCATTTTCGAGAGATGCAACGTTTATTTCATAACTTGCAATCTCCTATTCACTGCAATTGACAGCTTCATTCAAAACTTTGTTAGCTGTTTTGTATTTTTAAATTTCCTTTCTCAACTCATCTACTTCTTCAGTTTCGTTTATACAGATGACTTTCCCTTTCTCCAAAGTAAGAAGTCTTTCTGATATGGAAGAGTTCAGCAGTTTTAACTTCTCATTTTCTTCCTTAAGCTTATCATTTTGAATTAACTTATTTATTAGAGTCTGATCTTCTGAGTTAACCTTGCTTTCTCTCCCAGCTTCAAGCTCCTTCAATTCTTTTTGCTGTTTTCCAAAATCTTTCTGTAATTCTATATTTACAGATTTTATGGCATTAATTTTTTCAGCAAACAAGTTCTTCTCTAGCTCAAGTTTCCCAAATCTTTCTTCATTTTCTTTAGCAGATTTTCTGAGAGAGTCATTCTCACTTTTCAGCTTGTTTAGATCAGATTTAACACATTCAAAATCTTTCAGCAAATCCTTACTCTGAACAGACTTATGACAAGTTAGGCTAAGCTTCTTTTCAAGTTCAGAGATTTCTTTTACATGATCTTGATTCTCAATTTTTAGTAATGAAATTTGTTTCTTCAACATTTGAATATCAGACATACAAGCATCATGAACATTTTTCAGTTCAGCACAATTTTTACATGGAGAATTCAAACTGTCTGATATACTATTCTTCTTCAAATGTTTGTATTGTTTTCTTAAATGTTCATGAGATTTAGGCAACTCAGCATATGCATTCTCCCAATCATCTAAAGAAAAATTCTCGAAGGGATTTACCTCTTCATCATCATCTTCTTCATTTTGGCTGCCACTTTGATTGCTTCTGTTAGCCATCATGCAGCTGTCTTCACTTCTCTTCTGAGCTCGCTTCAGCATATCTAGAATGTCTTTACCAGAGCTTCAATCATGAAAGTAGGAATGTAAAGCCTTATCAGTAGCTACCTTCATTAGATTCATAGCTATCTGATTCTCTTCATGCATTGATCTGTGACTGTCAGTCCATTTGGACTTTTTCTTTGGTAATTTATGAGGACCGTGTGAAATTAACTTCCACAGATCAGGATTAACTGATATAGCATAATTTTTCAGACTGACAAACTATACATTAAAATTGGAGCCGTTGAAAACTGGCGGATCACCCATGGAAACAGATCAGATTTAATGCAACAGGAATATTGATGCACCAAAAGCAAAATAGCACCTAAGACTGTAGGATCAGATCTGCAGGTCGCTGGACCTACTATGCAGATACTGCTCTGATACCAATTGATAGGATCGATGCGATGGATTCAGAGGGGGGGTGAATGAATCCCACCCTTAAAAAACTTTTCGCTCAATAAAAGACTAGAACACTATCAATGCAAAAAGACAATCTGAAGAACAAGTTAAATTCTCTTTTAAACCACTGAGCAAATATATAAGGCGCGCCTAAATAAGCAACTAGCGGAAGCAGCACAGATAGAAACGAGAATGCTAAGGCACCCTGTGAAGGAGGTAGAAGACAAGGAGCAAAACACAACCACACTGCATAGAGGATTTTTAGGTGGTTCGGTCACCAAGACCTACGTCCACCCCTCACTCCCAACCGGAGTGAGGCTTCCACTAGAAACGCTAGAACAGCAGACTCAGTCTGCAAACACTTGCTGCCAAATAGCTTGACCAAGGGAACAATCTCCCCTCTTCCTCCCAACCGGAGGGACACCCCAAGTGACTCCCAGCCACTTGGAACCAGAGACTAGGTCTCTCTTCCTCCAGACCAGGAGGGAACGGACCAGTGACACCCAGTCACTGGCAACCCGAGACACAAGTCTCTCTTCCTCCAAACCGGAGGGAACACCTAGACTTGCAACCCACAAGACCATAACCGAAGACGAATCTCCCTTCCTCCAAATCGGAGGGGAACCCACAAGTGACAACCTGTCACTTGCAGACCGGAGACAAGTCTCCCTTCTCTTGAGACCACAAGAGGAACACCGATCTCTAACCAGAGAATCGGAAAGCACAGAAGATCAAATAAAAGGAAAACAAGAAATGAAAATACAGCAATCGGAAAGCTGGAAACGTAATGCAAAATGTAGCTCTCGTAGGAGCAACTGGATTGGATCTGATCCAATGTCCAGTGAACAGATCTTCTGATGAATCCTCTTTCTTCTTCTTCACGAACCCTCTCTCTCTATCTCTCTTTCTCTTTTTCTTCTTCTTCACGAGCTCTCAGTCTATCTTCCCTCTTCTTCTTTTTCTTCTTTCTTCTTCTTCTGCTCTCTGCCTCTCTGCAACTCTTTTCTTCTATCACTCTCTCGATCAACCCTCTTCTCTCTATCTTCTGCGGATGAAGTGAAGACATAGCAATCTTCAATAGTATGCCCGAGCACTCGGTGGTACATGCAGAAGCGCGGGTCATCCTTCTTCTTCAAGTCGCCAGGCCTTTTCGGCTATTGCAGTGTGATTTTATTGTAGCTGGTTGCCCATTCGAACAGGAGCTTGGACTTGTCCCGGGAGAAGGAATATAACTTGTTTCTCATCTTCTCCCTTAGCGAGGGGCCTTCCCGCCGCTCTGTGGTTCTGGGCGGCGGAGGGTTCGCAGCTCCCTTGGCTTTCTCCTTCTGCTTTTCAAAAGCTTGGAAATCTAGTGCATGCACCTCCGGGGGAGCTGGCTTCTTCTCGGCATGTCTGGCTCTCTGGCTCGACATGCCTGGAGTGGGGGAGTATCGGGCCAAGAATGCCTCGATCTCCGCTACCACATTGTTCAGGCGGTCAAATGTCTTGACCTCAGTGCCGATCATCCTTTCTAGGATTTCTTTCTTTAAGTTTTGCTTGCAGATCTACACTGCGTCCTCCTGATGCGGGGGGCGTTTGCACCTCATACTAAGGTTCCTCCATCTTTTAATGTAGTCGAGGGCCGACTCATCATTCTTCTGCCTTGTGGCGTAGAGTTTAGCCATGGTAACTTCTCTCTCGGCAACGTAGAACCTTTCCTTGAACTTCTTCTGCATGTCGGGCCAATCGGCCACCGACCCGGGTGACAAGCCGGAGTACCATTCAAAGGCAAGTCCGGTAAGTGTTGAGCCGAAGAACTTCAGGAGGTAGGCCTCATCAGCAGCCAGGTCTCCCATGACATTCACATAGTAGGCAATGTGCTCTCTGGGAGACCCTTGCCCGTTGAACTTTTCAAATTTCGGCAGCTTGGTGACGCCAGCCGGCAACTTCCTGGCAGCATAGTGAGCCGGGTAGGGTACCCGGTAGACGTCAAACGGCTTCTGATCCCCTTCGCCCCTCTCGGCCAGCTTCATATCTATCATCTGCTCCAGCATCAACCGGCTAACTGTTGCCGGGTCGACCGGATTTGGGTAAAAGTGAGCGGGCTGCGCGTTCGGGGTGGCTACCCCGGTCGCCCGGGGGGCCATAGGGGACCCTTGTGAAGGCGGAGCCTGTGGCGGGGCCACTACTGTATAATGTGTCTGTTGTGGGGGCACGCCCCTGAGAGGATTGAGGGTTGCTGGAAGAGCTGCCTCTGAAGACTGCCCCCTGTCCCTGGGTACTTCGGGTATAACCTCGGTCTGCCAGGACATCGGGGGCGGTGCGTCCCGCTCACTTAGCTGCTTCTTGAGTGACTCGATTTCCTGCTGGAATCATTGTATCATGAGCAGCATTGTAGGGTCAGCTGTGGGAAGACTAGGCATGCCCCCTGTCTCTCCGGCCGGGGCGTCCTTGGCTGATGTCGAGGGTTCGCCACTCGTGTCGCCGGTGGTGAGCACATTGGCCGTGAGGGCCGCAAGGGGCTCTTCAGGTAAGGTCCCTTCGGCGCCTACGGGTGTCGCGCCGCCTGCCGCTCTCCCTCTTCTAGTAAGGGGTCCCGGTCTAACGGCTATTCCGGCCAATTCTTCCGGGTCGGTGGGTAAGGCCCCATACCGACCATGAACTCCTGCCATATTGCAGGTGAATGTCTGCCATTTCTTACTCTTATTTCTTTTTGTCGCCTTCCTGGACGATCCTCCTGGGAATGTCAGCCTGTCGAAGACTGACCGTCGGGGCAGCGCTTCCTCCCGTACAGGGGACTGGCGCGGCCCCTCCGGGCGGGTCCTCGACTCCATGCTAGGTGCAGGTCCCCCCCTTTCTTCCTGGAAGGCGGAGGCCATTGCCCCCAGTAGTCTCAGGCGGCCGGCGGGGGTGCTACCCGAGCCTCGGAGGTAGTTCCTCATGGCCTGCTTGATCCCTTCCCATTCCTGGTCAGGGAGAGCAGCCTGGGGTTACGAGTTGATGACAGCAGCAGGAGGGGAGTAGGCCGTGAGAGCCGGGCGGGCGGCATTGTGCCGGCGCCCTCGGCGACTGCGGTGAACATTCTCGGACGGCACCGGGATGACGGGTGCCGGTCGGGAGAGTGGGGGTCACTACCTCGACCCTGTCATCGCGTCGGGCCCTCCTGGGGCGGAAAGTGCTGGGCCCTGCCTGGGCGGGTGCAGTGGGCTGGGTCTCTTTAGGTATCCAGACTTGCTTCAGCTTCGCCGACCTATCCTTGGTGATGTGGCGACAGCGGCGGGTGCTGCCTCCTCTTTCAACTTCCGGAGCTCTTGGAAGGAGTTTTGAACCGGCACGGTCGGGACGACGCGGTCCAGTGCCACAGGGAATCTCCTCCCGTCCAGACGGACTCGGTGGGTCCCCACAGTCATGGTCTTCCCGGAGTCGGACATGCGGCGCCCCGGGCAGGCGCTAATGTTGTTTCTCCGGAGCCTCCTCCGGTGAGATGCCGACCCCTGGTGGGATGGGCCGGTAGTCTGGTGCACATGGTGCACGTTGCAGCTCAGCGTCGTTGTAGGGACGCTGTTGTTGTTCTTGGCCACAGCTCGGCCGGCGGCAGCTTCGACGGCTCCCGGAGCGGGAGCGTTGGTTTGGGGCTCCTCGGGCGCTCGTGCGTCGAGGATGTCAACGAAGGCCACCCCCAGGAAGTTGGGGAAGCCCACGGTGGGAGGGAAGCTCCCGAAGGTGAGGGGGATCGCCAAGTAGCCACCCCGAACGTGGTTCTGGACGGGCTGAGGATCACAGACGACCGCCATCGTTGGTTCCATGATGCCTCTCTCTTTTTTCTGCATTTAAGAAAGTAGCCCAATTAGTATTACAAGAAGGGGGCCGCGGGGCCCCTAATTTCGGCAAAAAGATGAAGGGTGGATCGGTCCCACCGGGCGTGCCAGAGTTGTGGACGCACTTCTCGTCGAACCGTCGTTCTGGTTCGTCTGTTGGTCTTATTAAGTGCGTGGGCGTGCCAGTCACCGAAGTGACAATTTATTCGGGCCCCGAAGAGCCCATGGTGCGCTCGATCTGACTTTGTCAGACGATTGTGTGGTTCGTGTCGGGACCGAATCCCGTCGCGCCATAAAGGTCACGACGTCATTTACATCCCCCACACGAGGGAATACCCTTGATTAATTGCCGAAATTAGAGGCCCCGCGGCCAAAAAGAGTAATACTAATTATGCGAGAGAGATAGGGATAGATCACACTGAAGGTTGTATTAAGGCCATAAACTGTCGACCGTGTCGGCCACTCGTAGACCTTTTGTATTCGGACACAGGTCCGTGGCAGCGTCACAATGAGAAAACCGAGATAGATCCCTTCAAATGTCTGCCGAGCATGCGGCAATTTTAATGAGGATTCAGAAGGTATCCGGAACGAGAAAACAAATCCGGTCCGATTAGGATGTCGGCCCGAGGTTAGATCAAAGCCTGGCCATATCAGGGTAATTCTCGAGACTCGGGCCCGACCTGAAAGGGCGGCATTGTTATTCCCCTTTTGCCCCGGGTCCCGGGGAGAGAGAGGGCTGCAGTGTGGGCATTAGCATCTTTTATCTGGGGCTTTCTTAGTTATATCTTCTGGGATTTCTGATTTGATGTTTACTGTTTATTCGTGCCTTTGTCCGGGATGATTTCTCTTCTTTTATTCATGATTATTCTTGTTATTATCATTCGTTTGTTATTTATTTTTTTATTACCCCTCCCGCCTCTTTATTGTGATTAATATTGCGCATTCGGAGTCCTTTAATTAGCGTAATTTTTATTAATTTGTTTGCTATTGTTAATGCCTTTATCAGGCTGTATATGTGTATATGTATAGTGTGCCGGCGAAGAGAAGATAGGGGTGTACCGGTGAGGAGGGAAGTGTGCCGCTGGGCCTTTGAAAAGGAGTGTGCCGCTGGGGAAGAAAGTGTGCCACTGGGCAAGGAAAAGGCGTACCGCTGAGGGTTTAAAAGATTGTGCCGGGGAAGGTGGGCACAAGTGTGCCGGCAAAGGGCTATTGAAGAGTGGAGGCCATGTGCCGATGAAGGGTCTTTGAAGCGTGCCGCTGGAGGCTGGGAAAAGTGTGCCGGCGAGAGAATTGGATGAGCGTACCGCTGAAAGGTTAGGGAAGTATGCCGGCTAAGGAGCCAATCAGGGCGTGGGGGTGGATATAAAGTATGTACATTCCCCCCCCGGGCTCGAAGCCCATACGCTGCCAAGCCAAACTCCATACACTGGAGCAGAGTGGAGCAAAGTCTGCACGTTGCAATATGAAGTCTATACGTTGACTGGTCCGAAGTCTGTACACTGGCCGTCATGAAGTCTACACGCCGGCTGGCCGAAGTCTATACATTGGAACGTGAAGTCTGTACATTGGCTCTTTGACTGCAGCTCGAAGTCTATACTGCCAGCCAGTCGTTGTAACGTGAGTCTGTACATTGGCTGGCCCAAGTCTATACATTGGATTCCGTTGAGGCGGTGGCTGAGGGTGTACCGCGAAGGGAGGGGCGTGCCGCTGAAAGGGTCAAGGAAAGTGTGCCGCTGAAGGCCAATCTGGGCGTGCCGCTGAAGGCCAATGGGGCGTGATGGCAGAGGTCCGATCAGTTTTCGATTATTTGTTTTAAGGCTTTTCTTTTCTTCTTATCTTAATTTTCGTGTAGTTTTATACAAAATTCCTCCCTTTGTCCGTTCTCTTTGTTCGGTTCGGTCTCTTTTCTTGCGGGTCGGACGTTCGGGCTGCCGGGTGGTTAATTAGTTCGGTTCAGTTCTCGTTGTGGTGCCAGCAGTGGTTTGATGAGTTGGAAGGTTTCATTAATTATCCCACTCGTTTGTTGCTTCCTTTTGCCTCTTTTAATGTCTTGTTATTCTCTTACAAAAATTCGGCAGCATCTCCCCTTAACCCGGGGCGTAAGGGAGATAAAGGGAACGCGCCCACATGGAGTGGCGGAACCCGACAACTGGAGGTGGGCCCCCGGGGGAGCAACACCTTTATAGAGCCTCGAAAACTGTGAAGGAGAGGGTTCGGGGGGGGGGGGGGGAGGCCAAGGAGTGAGCTGCTGAGGGACTGAAGGGTGTGCCGCTGAGGGCTGAACAGGGGTGTGCCGCTGAGGGCTGAACAGGGTGTGCCGCTGAGGGCCCAGAAGGGTGTGCCGCTGAGGGCTGAACAGGGTGTGCCGCTGAGGGCTGAACAGGGTGTGCTGCTGAGGGCCCAGAAGGGTGTGCCGCTGAGGGCTGAACAGGGTGTGCCGCTGAGGGCAGAACAGGGTGTGCCACTGAGGGCTTGAAAGAGCTGAATGTATAGGCTGGGAGACTTAATGGCTGTTCAGAGAAGAAGAAGAAAAGAGGGGGGCTTCAAGGCCGGGAGTGGTTTACTGGTAACTGGGTAATCGGGAAGAAAGTGAGGGTCTCTCCCTCCCGTGAGGGGGCAAAGAACCCGGGAGACTAAAGATCATAGGGGAAGGATCACATCACCACGAAGACTCCAAAAACGCCGCAGAAGAGAAAATGAACAAAACACCATGCATTATGAAGGTGGGAGCGAACCAATAGAAAAGACAGGAGAGGCCCAAGAAGGGTGGTTTTTCATTCAGGGGGGGGGGGGGCAAAGGCCATGGCCCTATATGCATATTACAAAAGCAAACAGGAATGCCCAGGATGAGGCCGTGGACAAGGGGAAAAACCCAAAGAAAAATAGAACATGAAAGGGGGAGACGGAATACAAGACGACAGGAAGCGTTAGGGGCTTGGACGCCGGCCATTGCCCCCAACCCTCTCCCCTATTACATCAAGCTATCTCTCCCTTACTCTGGCTTCTTTCCGGTGGTCGTCGGAGGGGGCTCACGCCGGGAGGGCCTCTCCTTCTCTTCTCTCTTCTCCTCTTTCTCCTCTGTCTCTCTTCTTCTGCCCGAGCCCTTCCTTTCTATCCGTCCTCTCTCCCCCTTTTGTTGAAAGCAGAGGGTCTTTTTATACCCCGGGCCGCCGGAGCCTTTGGAAGATGACCCTGAGGGCGGGAAGTGGCTTGCGATCATGGCGGCTGACCTGCCCCGTCCTGGGTGTCAGTGGGGTAGGCTACGTGGCCTAACGATCGGCCGCCACCTCAGACGGCTCCACTGCGCGCCAAGGATGCGTAGGGTATGGGCTGCACGTCGTCTTGCCGTTGAAAAGCTTCACGCTGTGCCGCTGGCGGGCTGAACAAGCGTGCCATGGGGGAGCCAAAACGATGTGCCGTTGAAGCCCCTAAAGGGGGCCTGCTGAGGGCGTGCCGCTGAAGCCTGCTGAGGGCGTGCTGCTGAAGCCTGCTGAGGGCGTGCCGCTGAAGGCCTACTGAGGGCGTGCCGCTGAAGCCTGCTGAGGGCGTGCCGCTGAAGGCCCCAATGGGTGTGCCGCTGAGCACCCCAGGGGGTGTGCCGCTGAACACCCCATGGGGTGTGCCGCTGGGACCCTGAAGGGGCGTGCCGCTGGAGCTCCATCAGGGCGTGCCGTTGAGGCCCCTTGGGGGCTGGGCGTGCCGCTGAAGGGATCCCCACGGGGTGTGTATATGGGGCTCGTTCTGAGCCCGTTGCGAGCACGAGTCATGGCCCGTTTGATTTCCTTTGGGGCCCATGGGCTGTGGGGCCTTTTGTGCTTGATTTCTCTGGGGTTTCTTCACTCGGCGCCGTTGTTGATGCTGGGCCGAGCATGACATTTGGATGTGCAATTTTCGGTGTCCACATCGGATTCTCGGGTCGTTACAGCTGGTATCAGAGCGCGGTTGTGGGATTATACGAAAATCATGAGTAATTGTAGTGATCCACTAGTCCACAGCGATGATGTACAGGTGACGCTGGCATTGGGCACCGCGTGTTTGTTTTGACCTTGCCGTTTTTCGTGTTCTCTGTCTTTTGTTTCAGGAGCGAGCATGGCGCCGAGGAGGAGCTCTCGCTCTCAGCAGGGGCAGTCGGCTGGAGGTCAGGAGATCCAGCAGGGGGTCCAGAGGGACCAGGAGGAGCATTGCAGAGCGCCACCGGGAGCTACCGAGGCCGCGGCTACTGCGAGGGTTCCGGGGGCCGAGGATTTCTTCCGTGGCATGTACCAGCTTATGTCTCAACAGTTCGGCGGAGAGGCTGGTGAGGGCTCGTCAGCTAGGGGTGGGCCAGGCCGAGCAGTGAGGGACTTTCTGCAGTTCCATCCACCTTACTTCAGCGGCCAGGCAGACCCTGATGTAGCTCGTGATTGGCTTGATGAGATGGAGCGGGTGTTCAGTTCTGTAAGGTGTACTACCGAGGACAGAGTGGTGTTGGCCTACAACCAGTTACAGGGTACGGCTCGGAGGTGGTGGTCTTCCGAGTGAAAGACGTCTTTTCAGCTTCGTCCACTTGAGCAGATCGAGTGGGATGACTTCGTTAGTGCTTTCGAGCGTACGTACTGTCCAGATATTGTGGCTACGCAGCGGATGCGAGAGTTTCTGGAGCTGGTGCAGGGCGACATGTCCGTGTTGCAGTACAGGGCCCGATTTATCGAGCTGGGTCGGTATGCACCTCACATCATGGAGCATGAGAGAGTGAGGACCACGCAGTTTGTACAGGGCTTGAGGCTGGAGCTGAGGCACCATCTGATCGCGAATGGGGCCACTGATCTAGAGACATCGTCTCGTGTTGCGGTTTCTTTGGAGATGGATATGCATAGGACCCGATGACCGATCAGCCAGGGACAGTCTTTGTCAGGTCGCAGCCATCAGTCGGTTACCCAACAGTAGGGTTCCTTTCAGCATGCATCGGGTGGTTCGGGAGTGCCAACACCGGCAGCGTCGGTAGCAGGATCTGCGTCCTTCGGCTCGAAGGTCAAGAAGTTCTTGAAGAAGAGTTTTCGTAAGAAGCACAAGGATCAGGGGCAGGCTTCATCGGGCAGTGTACAGCAGCCGATTCCTTTGCAGCGCCAGGGATCAGTTGGTGGATCACGAGGACCTTGTCCACGGTGTGGTGGGACCCATCCAGACAGGCAGTGCACGGCTCCGATCATCTGTTTTCGGTGTGACCAGCCAGGGCATATGGCGCGTGACTGTCCGTAGGTCCCCCAGCAGCAGAGGCAACAACAGCAGCAGCAGCAGGTCCCCCAGCAGCAGAGGCAGCAGCAGCAGTATCAGGGACAGTATCCGCCGCTATCCAGGTCAGCTAGTGTGGGAGGCAGGCAGAGGGCTCGAGGCCAGATCACGCACATGACCAGGGCAGAGGCAGTGTCGTCGCAGCTCATGGAAGGTACTGTTCAGATTTTGGGTTGTGCGGCTCGGGTTTTATTTGATTCTGGCGCTTCTCATTCGTTTATTTCGGAGGATTTCGCGTTGAGCATCGAGGAGCCGGTGACCCAGTTGCCCTGTGATTTGGCAGTGGAGTTACCTTCGGGTGACTTTATGATTACCCCATATTGCTTCGATCAGGTTCCGGTTTGGATCGATGGGCGGAGTATGCCAGGCAGGTTGTACGCGTTGCAGCTTCGGGATTACGACGTGATTCTAGGCATGGATTGGCTCGAAATTCATGGAGCGGTGGTGGATTGTGGGATGAAGAGGGTCTACTTCCAGCATCCGAGCAAGCGGACCTTCTATTTCCAAGGTATCCGTTCCACCTCTTCTCGATTCCTCATTTCTGCTATTCGAGCCCGTCGGTTGCTTGATTCTGGTTGTCAGGGTTTTCTCGCGTCCGTGGTTGTGTCTGACCGGATGGAACCGAATGTCGAGGACATTCCGGTGGTGTGCGAGTTTCTCGATGTTTTTCCCGAGGAGTTGCCTGGATTGCCTCCCCAGCGGGAGATCGATTTTGTGATCGAGGTTGTGCCTGGTACGGGACCTTTGGCGAAGGCTCCCTACCGTATGGCCCCCGCTGAGTTGAGGGAGTTGAGGGCGCAGTTGCAGGAGCTGTTGGCCAAGGGGTATGTTCGTCCTAGCTTTTCCCCTTGGGGTGCGCCCGTGTTGTTTGTGAAGAAGAAGGATGGTAGTCTGCGGTTGTGCATTGACTATCGACAGCTGAATGAAGTGACCATTAAGAACAAGTATCCGTTGCCGCGGATTGATGACTTGTTCGACCAGCTTCAGTCCGCGCGAGTGTTCTCGCGGATTGATTTGCGGTCAGGTTACTATCAGCTGAGAATTCGCGAGTCCGATGTGGAGAAGACTGCGTTCAGTACGAGGTACGGGCATTATGAGTTTTTGGTGATGCCGTTCGGGCTCACCAATGCCCCAGCAGCCTTCATGGACTTGATGCAGAGGGTGTTTCATCCGTATTTGGACCAGTTCGTGGTCATCTTCGTGGACGACATCCTTGTTTATTCGCGGTCTGCTGAGGAGCACGCGTACCATTTGGGTGTGGTGCTGCAGACGTTGCGAGATCACCAGTTGTATGCGAAGCTCAGCAAGTGCGAGTTTTGGCTCAGCGAGGTGCACTTTCTGGGGCACGTGATTTCTGGTGATGGCATTTCCGTGGACCCCGCCAAGGTCGAGGCAGTAATGCAGTGGCCGAGGCCGAGGTCGGTGACGGAGATCCGGAGTTTCTTGGGGCTTGCGGGTTATTATCGCCGGTTTATCCAGGATTTTTCTCGCATTGCGACCCCGATGACTAGACTCACGCGGAAGGATGTGCCTTTCGTCTGGTCTGAGGAGTGTGAGCAGAGCTTCAGGGAACTGAAGAGATTGCTCACCTCGGCTCCGGTGTTGGTTTTGCCTTCTGGATCGGGAGGTTTCGTAGTGTGTACAGATGCTTCCGGCGTTGGATTGGGAGCTGTGTTGATGCAGCATGGTAGAGTGGTGGCTTATGCATCTCGGCAGCTAAAGTCCCACGAGGAGAACTACCCTACCCATGACCTTGAGTTGGCGGCGGTGATCTTCGCGCTGAAGATCTGGAGGCATTATCTGTACGGCGAGAAGTTCGAGGTGTTCACTGACCATCAGAGTTTGAGGTATGTGTTCTCTCAGAGGGACCTGAACCTCAGACAAAGGCGTTGGATGGAGTTCATGAAGGATTATGACTTCACCCTGTCTTATCAGCCAGGCAGGATGAATGTCGTCGCCGATGCCTTGAGTCGGAAGGTTGCGGTCAGTGCCTTGATGTTGAGGAAGTGGAGGCTCTGGGAACAAGTGCCCGAAGTATCTTTCAGGCTCAAGATTCCCCAGAGCCAGGGTTGGCAGTGCTCGCGAGTCTGACTGTCACTCCTGCTATCCGTCGTCAGGTGACAGAGGCTCAGCATGCGGACCCTGAGTTGCCCCGGATTCTGGCGATGGCTGATGTGGAGCTCGGCGAGGACGGTGCTGCGAGGTTTCGCGGCAGGCTGTATGTTCCAGCGGAGGAGCAGGTTCGTCGTGCAGTGTTGCGCGAGGCTCATGGGAGCAGGTACACCGTACACCCGGGTGCGACGAAGATGTATCGGAACTTGCGGAGGCAGTTTTGGTGGCCTGGCATGAAGAGAGATGTTGCCGAATTTGTGGCCAGGTGCCTGATCTGTCAGCAGGTGAAGGCGGAGCATCAGCGACCAGGAGGTACTCTCCAGCCCTTGGATGTTCCTGCGTGGAAGTGGGACCACGTGACCACGGATTTTGTGGTGGGGTTGCCGAGGACCCCGAGTGGGCAGGACAGTATTTGGTTGCTGGTGGATCGGCTGACAAAGGTGACGCGGTTGTTACCGGTCAAAGTCAGCTGGAGCGTGTCCAAGTTGGCTCGTCTTTATGTGGAGCGGATCGTGCCGTTGCATGGAGTCCCCATTTCGATCGTGTCGGATCGGGATCCGCGCTTCACTTCTGGATTCTGGAGGAGTTTCCAGCGAGCTCTTGGCACGGAGTTGGCATTTAGCTCGGCGTATCATCCTCAGTCAGATGGTCAGTCTGAGAGGACCATTCAGACTTTGGAGGACATGCTGAGATCCTGCTGCCTGGAGTGGCAGGGGAGTTGGATTCATCACCTACCGTTGGTGGAGTTTGCCTATAACAACAGCTTTCATTCGAGCATCGGCATGGCTCCATATGAGGCGTTGTACGGGCGTCCGTGTAGGACTCCGCTTGATTGGTTTGAGGTGGGTGAGCGTGTTTTGACGGGACCGGATTTGGTGCAGCAATGTGTGGATGTTGTGCACCTGGTTCGTCAGAACATGTTGGCGGCCCAGAGTCGGCAGAAGAGCTATGCTGACCGTAGGAGGCAGCCCCTCGAGTTCGCCGTGGGTGATCGTGTGTTCTTGAGAGTTTCTCCGATGAAGGGGGTGATGCGTTTTGGACGGCGTGGGAAGCTGAGTCCCCGCTATATTGGTCCTTTCGTGATTATAGAGCGCATCGGTGAGGTTGCTTACCGGTTGCAGTTACCCCCTGAGTTGGCGTCGGTGCATGACGTGTTCCACGTCTCGATGTTGCGGAGGTATATGCCCGACGACTCTCACGTGCTCGAGGATTCTGTTTGGCCTGAGGTGACTCCAGATCACTCTCTCCCAGAGTTTCCGATCCGCGTGGAGGATAGGCGGGAGCAGCGCCTGCGGAACAAGGTCATCCCCTTGGTAAAGGTGGTATGGCAGTGGCACTCTGGTGGTGAGGCCTCTTGGGAACGTGAGGACGAGATGCGTCAGCAGTTCCCTTACCTGTTTGAGTGAGTCTTCCTCTTCTTTCCCCTTGGGTTGTTCTCAATTTCGAGGACGAAATTCCTCAAGGGGGGAGGGCTGTAATATCCCGGACCTTTCGGATCCTTCTTCGCGGGTCCCAGATCTGGTTTTCGGAGTGTTCGGCTCCGCTGAGTCCAAAATTTCGCTTCGAACATTTTTCGTGCTCGGATCGGCGCGATCCGGGGTTGTTACGGAGGCCCGGAGGCGTTCCGCGGCTTTTCCGCGCGTGTTTTCTGATTTTCAGTGTGTGTTTCGGCTTTTCCTTCGGAAGCTCACTGCGGGTGAACCGGGCCGTTCACCTGGGCACAAGTGGTACCGTTGCGATCGGTGCGTTCCGAGGATCGCGGGGGTGTAATTTGCTATTTTTTGGAATTTTCCAAATTTTCTATAAAACCCCCATATTTTCTCTTTCTTCCCACCTTCTTCTTCTTTTTCTCCTTCTTCCTCCTCTCTTCTCCCCACCGTGACCATCGCCCCTCTCCCCCTCTCTCTCCCATTCGGACGCGGTGAGCCCTTCTCCGGCTGCAGACGGCGGCAGGGCGGCGGTGAGGCGAGCTCGTGGGCGTGCGGCAAGCGTGGGAAACGCGAGGAGGCGGGGTTTCCAAGGGCGTTCTTCGTGGTTTGTGGATGATCCGGCGGAGCATTCGCTCCATTGAGGTAGGGTGACGTTCCTTAGTCTCTTGCCGTTCGTTTCTGTGATTTGTGGGCCGCGGGGAGGCCGAGAGAGGCTTGTTTGAGCGGGTTTGGGGTTTTCCATGATTTGGGGAGAGCTCGCCAGATCTATGGTTTTAGCCCGCTATTTCATGTTTTGATGACTTAGAAGCATGCTAGGGGTCCTTAGGGGTCATTCCCCTTGATTTCCCCCTCTCCGGTGGAGGCATGGGGGCGTGGTTGGAGTTTTGGGAGTTTCCACCATTTTTCGGGCGCGGACTGAGAACGCGCTATGCTCCAGTAGCGCGTTCTTGATGGTCGCGCTGCCCCGATGGGGCGCGTTCATCGGAGAAGATGAACAGTAGGGCGGTTCCGGTCGCGCTATGGGGTCCTAGCGCGATCTGCCTTGTCGCGCTAGGGGTCCCTAGCGCGACCTGTCTTGTCGCGCTAGGAGGCCCTAGCGCGATCTTCCCTGTCGCGCTAGGGGGTCCTAGGGTGTTCTTCCTTGTCGCGCTAGGGTTCCCTAGCGCGATATGCCCTGTCGTCTGGTGTTCCTCTTGGGCCGTGTGTGTCCTGGACACCTCGTGGAGTTCCGTGACCGTGTCTTTGGGTGTCCGGAGGTTCCGTTTACCTTGATCAGTGTGCCCGTGGGCTTGGTGGGTCCGGGTGACCCCAGGCGTTTCGGGTTTTCGTGTTCTCGCTCGATCGAGTCACCGTGTATCGGTGTGTGTGCGGTAGAGTTCCCCCGCATGTCGTGAGTCTTCCTGGAAGATGATCCCCCAGTGGGTCATATGTTTGGCCGTGGGTAGTGCGTCCGTTCTTTTCCGACCGTGGTCACCGTGCGATGGTGCTGGTACGTGGGACGGCCCCTGTACTTCGTCAGGTTCGGACGTTGTTTTTCGTTGTCTTGAGAGTCTACTCCTTCAGTGACCCTCCACTAGTCGTAGCCCACCAGTACGAGGTGCTGGTCTCACCTGGGAGTGGTGTACGGGCACTCACCTTGAGACGGTTTGTGGACCGGTTACCGTAGGCCCCTCGTCGGTAGCCAGAGTCCGGCTACGGGGGAAAACCGGTCAGAGGGCCAGACCTAGGACGCGTGGTCTGTGTGTGCACACGTGGTTGGGGGCGGTTGGACCCACGTCGACGGGCGTGACCCCAGCTAGTCACTTGTTTGTGGTTACTTGTGCGGTGTTTGCGCCTTTGGTAGGAGCTACCACGTCAGGCGGTTCACCAGCGGCGCGGTGTAAGACGTCAGGGGACGCTACCGGCTGTGCTTCTAGTGGGTGGTACTCCTGTCGAGTACGGAGTGTCAGACTGTCAGTCGGGCGTTTTCGACCTTCGGGTGTTGCCGGGTTGACCGTTGAGTTCGGTCTTCTCACCGTGACACGTTTGCCGGTTCACGTGCCGCAAGGCTTCGTTCGGTTGAGGATAGGGCTTCCCTTTCCGAGGTACTCTTTTACCGCTAGCGCAGTGGTTTCCCGTCTTCGAGGTAGGGTTCGAGTGATCCCTACTGAGTCTTGTTCCGAGACTCATTCCCTGCGTGTTTTTCACCGTGTTTCAGGTGAGGCGCCACCTTCGGGGAGCGCGTCGGGAGTGCAGCGTGGTGCGGGTGCCCAGAGGTAGTGCCAGAGGTCAGAGCCGGGGTATGCCCCGTGTAGCTGTACTTTTCCTTCTTGTCTCTGTACTAGTTGTGGACTACTACTGTTGTTGTTATTTTTCTATTATTGACCATGTAAAATGTTAATTTATTTCCTGCTTATTATTATAACTGTTTAATTTCTGCAATTACTTGTGATACTTGTGTAGTTTCCACACCATCCTTCTAACCCTTCTGAATCTTCGGACTCGTGGGTGGCGGTGCGAGTCTCGGGTTATCGGGCCTTCCCGGTAATCGGATTCTCGGGTCGTTACGTTATACCTACGCCAGAGGCATCACATGATATCTCAAAGACTTTGGAAAAGTCTGGCAGGCGGAGGATAGGGGCTTTGGTCATGAGCTCCTTTATGACAGAGAAAGCATGGGAGGCGGCTTTGGTCCACTCAAAATTTTCCTTACAGATGCAATCCGTAATAGGTGCCATAATAGTGCTAAAGCTCTCAATGAAGCGTCTATAAAAAGTGGCTAACCCATGGAAACTGCAAACATCATGGACGTTCTGGGGCTCT
The DNA here is from genome assembly GCA_022559845.1 of Amorphophallus konjac. Classification (NCBI taxonomy): domain Eukaryota; kingdom Viridiplantae; phylum Streptophyta; class Magnoliopsida; order Alismatales; family Araceae; genus Amorphophallus; species Amorphophallus konjac. The sequence goes on from CM040122.1 coordinate 395,184,401, forward strand.
GGCCAGTCGACTAAGGCTTGGACCTTGGATTGGTCCACATACACTCCATGACTCGAAACCACAAAGCCGAGGAAAGTGACCCGGTCTGTCATGAATTCACACTTCTTAAGATTGGCATATAGGGTTTCTCTCCTCAAAGTCTCGCAGACTTCCCTCAAATGTCGGATGTGATCTTGAGGGCTGTGGCTATGGATGAGAATGTCGTCAAAGTAGACGACAACAAATCGACTAATGAGCGGGCGAAGGACTTCCGTCATAAGCCTCATGAAAGTGCTGGGGGCATTAGATAGCCCAAATGGCATGACGAGCCATTCATACTGACCTTCTTTTATTTTGAAGGCTATCTTCCACTCATCCCCTGGTCAGATTCAGACCTGGTGGTAGCCACTTTTCAAGTCAATCTTGGAAAAGATGGTGGCTCCACTCATCATGTCAAGCATGGCATCAAGACGGGGAATGTGAAATCTATATTTGATTGTGATTTTGTTGATGGCGCGACTGTCAACACACATCCGCCAGGTACCATATTTCTTTGGTGTGAGCAAGGCAGGAACATCACATGGGCTCTTGCTCACCCTAAGGAAACCCTTTTGAATAAGGTCCTCGACAATTCTTTGGAGCTCAGCATGCTCCTTGGGGTTCAGTCGGTAATGAGGAAGGTTGGGTAGGGTGGACTCGGGGACAAGGTCAATGGCGTGTTGTGCATCACGCATGGGAGGGAGTATAGAGGGTAAGTCCTCAGGGAAGATGTCTTGGAAGTCATGCAGGATTGCCTGGATTTCAGGTGGGACTGAGACTTAGGACTCCTCGGGTGTGATGGTGACGACAACAGCCCAAACATGGGCACCCTCAGTAACCTCTCTGTTTAGCTCTCGGACACTTATGAAGTTAAGGCGCCTAACTAGGTCGTGACCATCCTTAGGGGCCTTCGGAACGGGTGTGATAGATGCAGGAGAAGAGGGAATGTGAAGTTTCCCTTCATTGGGAGTTCGGGGACTCTCCTGAACCTTGGGGGTCCCAGTGGAGGTGGAGCTCTTTCCCGGGGTCACCTTTGGTGGTGCCGGGTACAACTGAATCTTCTTCCCATTGTGGGAGAAGGAACACTGGTTTGATTGACCGAATGTAGTAAGGTCTACATCATAGATCCACGGTCGTCCTAGGATGATGCTACCGACCTTCATAGGCACTACATCGCATAAGATATATCCTTGGTAGAACTGGAATTGGATGGGAATGACACATGTAGTGGTGACTGGGATAGACGTGTCAACCCAAGCCACGTTGTATGGCCTATGATGAGGGTGGGTAGGTAGACCTAGACGAGAGACAAAGTATGAAGAGACTGCATTGATACAGCTCTCGTTGTCAAAGATCACCTTGCAGGGTTGAGATTTCACCATGATGTAGGTTTGGAAGATGGAGGTTCGACGTCAGTCGTCCTCCTAGGGGTATGTTAGGATGAAACAAACTACATCCAATCGTCCATGGCTAGAACTCTCGGCAATATCGCCAACTTGCATGTACTCGAGATGCGTGCCATCAAATCCTACGTCTATCTCCTCAAACTGGGCAATGAGGTCAGGATCGGCCTCATACCTCTCAATGGTTTCTTCTTCTTGAGGTGGAATCTCCACATGTTGGGGGTCAGTGATGACCAAGGCTCGGGTGGGGTAATTGGTGACAACATACCCTAGGTTATGGCACCTAAAGTAGCGAATTCCCGAGACAGGGACTGGTTGGGAGGTGCTAGGGATGACTCCCTTTCCCTTGTCATCCCTCCTATCAGTTGGCGGAGTGTACTCCAGCCTGGGCACAGCAGCGGGTGCATGTAAGGGGTTCCTTATGAAAGGAACAGTAGGGGCAACGGTCCGGAGTGGGGTAGCAGTAGGGACATAGGAAGTGGAGGGGCCAGGCCTCTCAGAGTAGCGGACCATGGGGTTTCGGGATTCAGGTTGGCGGTAGGTGGGAACACGAAGTGGGACCACCCTTTGAAACCGCTCAACATCTCAAGCAACTTGATAGGCATGCTCGAGGGTGTTAACCTCTCGTAGGAACAGCTCCCGCTATATGCTCTCGTATAGGCCAGCCTTGAATCGTGAGAGGGTGACAGAGACATCCTCCACGACTCGACTCCGAAGGAAGAATTCATCAAATTTGGCGATGTATTCATCCACGAACTTTCCATCTTGGGTGAGTTTCTACCATTGATCTAAAAGACGCTGATGGTAGGAGGGTGACATATACTTCTCCCTTAGTTTCTCCTTCATTTCTTCCCATGTGTTTATGGGCTCCTCTCGTCTCCTTGCTAGGAGATTCTCGACGTTGCACCAGTAGGTCTTGGCTTGACCTAGGAGCTTCATTTTGGTAAATCTCACCCTTGTAACAGGGGTCATGCGGCGATGCCAATCAAAGTATTGATCCATCCCGGTCTTCCAATCAAGGTATGTGACGGCGTTTAGGGACCTATCAAAACTGGGAGCGTCTATTTTGACGTTATGTAGGATAATCTCCTCATCGTCGTGGTCTCTCCCTTAAGGCGCACGATCCTCTTGCTCGCTACCTTGAGGAGTCTGATTCTAGTGGGTTTGATCTCTCTCTTCCCTAGGGTTGGCTATGGGATCTCCGCGATCATTCAGCCTCCCTTCCTCTTTCTTCACGTGATCCTCTAAGGCTCGGATCCTCTCACTTAGCTCCGCTCGCAATTGGCCTATGGATCTTTCAATTTGGGCCATAAGATGTTGTTCTAGCTGGGCTAGCATGGCATCCATGCTATCCTGATCCATGGGTGATTGTAGCGTTGAAGTGTGCTCTAGACGGCCTGATGAATTCATAGACCAACGTGGCATGCATGGGCTTGGACCTAAGTGATGCAATCCTGGGACCGAAAATTAGAAAGGTGTAGACCCAATTTGTTGGCTAATATGCAAAGGGTCAATTCCTTTTTTGTGAAAGGACCAGTCAGAGAGAGTCGCTCGCCCGTAGACGAAGTAGTTGTGGAACTACATCCTGACAATTAGGGTGTCCTAATGCCGCAGTTCTACGGCTTAAAGGATGAGCACATACAAGCTCTCTCTCTCTCCGTCCACAGCGATGCACTCAGGAGACATGCTGTATGGGTCGGGCTCTCTCTCACTTTGTCGCGCGGTAATTGAAAAGATACTAAATAAGCAAGAGATTAGAGCACGTACCTAGCTAGACTGAAAAGTCTACCTCCGACCGGAGATGAAGGCGAGTGGGGACGTGCGTGTCTGCACGACGTCAACTAAGCTTGAACGGTTACATCAAATTCACTCAACGTAGGGAGGGTGCAATTATTACAAAACCGCGTAATTTAAAATTTTCCCGTGCAGGGGAACAGATTAATCCAATCTCTTCGCGCAGGGAGACACATGGGCACTTACGTTTCGTAATTTACGGACCGTCTGTCGGCTATCGGGCGACCCTGGCGCCAGTCAAGCCATCGATGTGGACTTCGAGTGCCACAATTAATAATTAAATCAAATGATTTATGTATAAATTATATATATAATATTATATATATATATATATATATATCACTTCAACAACTCCCCTTTTTTTTCTTCTTTTTTTCTTTTTTCTGCGCGTTTCACGCGGCTGGCAGCCGGTCAACACACGCAGGCGCGAGAGACCACGCGGGCGGCCACGCGACGGTCAGCGACAGCAGGCACTGGCGTGGGCGCGATCGGGTGCAGGCGCGGCAGGGCGAGCGCACGCGGAGGGTGAGGCGGCCAGCGGGTGGCCACGCAGCGGGCAGTGGTGTGGCGGGCGCGGGCGTCGAGGCGGCACGCGGTAGGGGCGCAGGCGGGCCGGGTGCGGGCGACGAGGGGCCATGTGGGCTCGGGGGCTCCTGCTGGCGGGGGTGGGCGCGTGCGGCGGGCACGGGAGGGCTCGGGCGGCAGCAGGCTAGGGTGGCAGCGGCTGCTGCTACCGGTGGGTGCAACAACGACTGAGGCGGTGGCGGGGATGGCCGTTGCGGCCAAAGACCCCTTTTGAGCTGGGCACGGGCGATGAGGCCCGTGCCGCGAACTAATTTTTTTTTCCTCTCTCAACCGAGAGAGCTTCTGTTCCGCTATTCCTTTCCTTTTTTTTTCACTTCGAACAACTGAAAAAAAGGGGGGATGATGCGGACGTCGGGGTTGGCGGAGATGTAGTTATTGGGCTCTGATACCAAATTTGACGCGGCGACATCGGAGGAAGGATTGACGGCAACTCCGAGGGGACGAACAGGACGGGATAACCACTGCCTCGCGCAGCTTGGCCTCACACCGGACGGTCTCTCACCGGCGACACTCAAATCTCACAAAGAGCTAAGAGGGAAGGAAGCAACCAAGGGGCAAAGCACCTCGCGTGGGTTTTCTTTCAAAAGCTTTCAATGCCTTAAACCATTACACTTGCCCCCTTTATATAGGAAAGGCAATATGACACTTGGACAAATATACCCTTAGTCATTTCAACTAATGACTTCCATGTCCTAGCCTAATAAAACAAATCACACCAACTATTTTTTGACTCTTGTGTTTAAAAAATAAAATACACACAACTTTTGACTATGACTAGTCTAATAAAACAAAAGTAAATAATACATGTAGTAATACATGTATTATACACACAATATAAAAATACATACACAAATACGTACTCAGGACGCCGAGTCTTCAAGTGAGTCTTCGAGCCACAAGTTCGGTGATGTCGGGGCGGTGCGGCGTTGGCTCCGAGTAGTGGGTCCGGTAGTGGGCCCGGTGTCCCCACCACTAGCCCCCCACTCCCGAACATCGAGCGTGCTCAAAGCTCGAGAGGAGTCATACGAGGTCAGTCGAGGGGGAATGCCAGGCGAGATCTTCTAGAGCTTGGGCGAAGTCACCCTTGGTATTTTTGGAGGGGAGCGCATGTTTATCTCCTGAAGATGAGAGGATGATCGATCCCTCTTGGAAGCTCGAAAGCCACGCTTTATATTTTGGAGGTGAACGTACGTTCGTCTCATGAAGATGAGAGGATTATTACTCTCTCTTGGAAGCTCGGAAGCCACCCTTGACGATTTTGGGGGTGAACGTAGGTCCGTCTCCTGAAGAAGAGAGAATTATTGCTCCCTCTTGGAAACTCGAAAGCCACCCTTTGACGATTTTAGAGGTGAGCGTACGTCCCTCTCTTGAAGATGAGAAGACTATTGCTCCCTCTTGGAAAGCTCGGAAGTCACCCTTGATGATTTTGGAGGCGAGTGTACGTCTGTCTCCTGAAGAGGAGAGAATTATTGCTCCATCTTGAAAACTCGAAGCCACCCTTGGCAATTTTGGAGGTGAGCATACATCCATCTCTTGAAGAGGAGAGAATTATTGCTCCATCTTGGAAACTCGGAAGCCATGTACCCTTGGCGAATTTGGAGGCAAGCGTACGTCCGTCTCCCGAAGAGGAGAGAATTATTGCTCTCTCTTGGAAGTTCGGAAGCCACCCTTGGCAACTTTGGAGGCGAGCGTACGTCCGTCTCTTGAAGAGGAGAGGATTATTACTCCATCTTGGAAGCTCAGAAGCCACCCTTGGCGATTTTGGAGGCGAGCGTACGTCTGTCTCCTGAATAGGAGAGGATTATTACTCCCTCTTAGAAGTTCAGAATCCACCCTTGGTGGGGTGGTCACGTCGGTTAGGTCCTCATCTGAGAGGGCGATGGCCTCCTCCGAGCCTTCTCTCACGGTAGCCCCGGGGGTCGAGGACCGCTCGACCTGGTCGACGCACCGGGCGTACACTCGGTGCCTGCTGGAGCTGTCCCCACCGGCCCCCGGCCCAAGATCATCATGATCTCTTTGCCGCGGGGTCAGTTGTCGATGAGGGCAGGCACACCTTCCTTGGGCAGCTGTCACTCAATGGCTCTGACCACGAACCTATCGAGGAGTCCTTGCCGGACGAGTTCCTCGAGTGTGTCCTAAAGTTGGACGCAATCCTCGGTGGTGTGGTCGTAGTCGTTGTGGAAGCCACAGTACCTCTTGGAGTTCCTCCTACGAGGGTTACTTTTCAACTTGGGCGGCCAGCGGAGGAACGGTTCTTCACGGATCTCCATGATGATATGTTCGAGGGAAGTGTACTATTTGGGAGCAGTTTTCTCTCTGGGCCGTCGCGCTCATGGCTCTCCCTCTTGCCACGATCGAATTTGGAGATTTATTTTAATAACTTCGCTACATTGCTTCTACTTGTCCAGTTTAGTTATTACACCAACTAAAAAGAAAAATACAAACCACACAACATGAGCTATATGTATCACCATTTCATAATTGAATACATAATCAAAGAAAAATATGCAATATATATGTTGAGGGTGAAAAGGCTCAAAGGGAGGGACCCGTACAGCTATATATTGAGTTAACTTAATTACTTCTTCACGACTATGTCACTAGAACATGGCCACAGATCCAGAGGAAGGGAATTAATTAAGTGTTGGGATACCGGTCGATGGAAACCGTGTAGACCTACACATGGGAACCAATTATATATGGCAAGAAAAGGTCATTGAGATACACATGTAGATCTATACAATGCATAATAATTATAGCATCTCTAAATCATGAACGGCATGCATTTTGAATTAGGCCTGTCAACGGAGTGGATATAAAGCGAATATATGATTATTCGTATCCGCTCCGTATTAAAATTCGAATTATCCGATTTTGATCCGATATCCGACGAATTTTTGTATTATCTATCCGTATTCGATTCGAATTAAAAGTTTTGAATATCCGAATTATCCACTCCGATTTCAGAATACTCTATAAATTTAACCTATTTTATACATGAGATTGCTCTCAACTTTATTAAGACAGATGGGTAAAAATCTATATGATACTGTACAAGTCATAATATTTCCAATTGATATGTAGTCAATTTCGTATGGCCCAAATCTGATGGGGAACCCAAAAACTCGATCAATATGTATAGAATTTCATATATATTTTGTTGGAGGGCATTACTCTAGATGTCATATATTAGAAGAACACTAAAGTTAAAATCTTATGCTTATGCTAATAAAAACGACAGGTGAGCAACACAGTAATCATCATTTTTCTTCATACATTAAACATCTTTTGTTTTCAGTAGAGGGTGGGGTATAACACCAATTCTGTTTACTAATAAATAGAAGGTCTATCTTTTCTGTTAAAGGCATTAAGCCTTAACCAAGAAGCCATCATGACAAGATTTCCATGGAAAGACTGCATGAATATCAACATAACACTTGACCCATACAAGATGCTCCCAACTTATGCTACCTTCAAAATGCAGAATTTATGCTCTAAAACAACCAATCTTCTAGAAGCACTAAAGTTTCGTTAAAGGCTTAGATGAGTAGATGCACCGTCAGAAAGCCTCTCCACAATGTGCCAAGATGGATTGATGGGATGAACATGGCCCTTGAACGCCATCAGTGCGGGTGGTAACGTCCCAAGCCTCCACAATGTTAAATTTGATTTCAGATTCTGCATTAAAGAGAAGACAACCAAGTAAACAAAGGGTGACAGCTGGGCATTTATGTTTTGGTGAACATGCATAGACCATACAGAAAGTCTGCTAAGTTAAAAGAATTTAATTTCAGGAGTGAAATTGGTCGAATGGTCTTGATAAGTTAACATCTAATTATCAATAAGAGGAGGATTAAAAAGTCAGCAATTTCATTCTTATACACGGTGCTCGAAACACAAGTTCACAAAGACTGGATCTCTAAGATTCCATTAAGAACAAGAGAATGTTTGATAGAACATTACTTGAGAAACTAGCATCAACAGGTCTCTCTTTTGCTAAATCAAAGGAATAATGAATAATAAACACACATGCAGACATTTCATAAAAACCAATGCATTTCCTAACTATAGATCAGTGAATGTAGGGAATATGGTATAAAAAACATGCTTGTGTGTGCAAGAAACCTCACCTATTTCAGTCAAAAGTCAAAAATGGTAGGTGTCTCTGATATTTGTCTTCCTCCATGCATCCAAATCAAAAATGTTCATACCATATGCCCATGCACAATCATAGGGGTTTAAATTCTGTGCTATGAGTGGGTGAGAAAAGTTGAAATATGTCCTGAAGTGCTTAGACATTACCCAACTATCATCACCTTTACAGGTCTCCACGGCTCCATTTACCTTGTCACCAAGGTTGATGTCCCACAAGGGTGAAAAGTCATGTTGGATAACTACATCATCATCAAGGAAGGGCACCTTGCTGAGATTTGGAAATAGCTGTTGCAAAGGGTAAAAGTTATTAGGTCAGCACATGTCCATTCCAGTTATATGTGCAAATTACGATACATCAAAGGGAGGGTCTGAGCATTCACTAAGTAAGAAAACAGTTCCTCCAAAACCATTCAATGATCCTCATCGACAAGACAAAAAAAAGAAGATAGGGCCAAAATTCTCTAATCCGATGAGTTTTACAGGGAAGGAATTTCTGAAAACAACTTGTCAAATTTTGGTTTCTAAGAGAACATATAAAACTGAGTCAGTATCTTTTCCACATCACCGAATTGCATTTTGAAAGGCACAAGGATATTTGGTTATTCTACGTTTGCCTTTAACTTTGTGAGTAGAGAATTATGAACTCCTCCTGCAAACACTTTGTGTTATTTTAACATAGTTTGCATACCAGAAATTTTGCTAGATGAAAAGGTTACACAGAGATACAGAATATATGTAAAGGTTGGAATGCATGCTGGGGACATGCATTAAAAGCTAAAAGAGCAGTGGGATAAAGTTGGCATTTATAGTCAGACCATGGTAGCTACAATAATAGCATAAGGTACATATGATCATACTTGATAACAAATGAATGACATAGATGTTATATATACATCTGTAGATGGGTGTGCATACATAGATACAGACACATGCCTAAATCCGCAGTTGTGATGCATCTATTATATTTGTAGCAATTTGAACAAATATTTCCTGGGGTTTTAAAGAAAACAGAGACTCCATGACATTTCTACATTCTCCCTCATTTTCACTGTCTAAACTCAAGCCCACTTGTGGGCTCCATACTTGAATATGAAAAATCCCAGTGCAATGAACACCATATGATTCAGATGCAGTAATACAAGCAAAATATGTAACCAATGCCATGAATATGATAACAAATATGTGCAAATGAATTTACCTCTGGAAGGTATATGCGAAGATGATTAAGGAGAGAGATATATTTTGGACTCCTGACTCTTGGAGAACAAAATGTTAGTGACACTAACAATCAAAACTGAAATCAACAACTATATCTAAATTTCTCAACAAAAACTTTATATGAGAAAAAATTATCTTCCATGTGAGCAACATCCAAAATATCATGTTTGAAAAGAATAAGATAGCAGTTAGTAAGTATTTTAGTTAATGTTCACAATTTAAAAAAAAATGTTACCTTCGTTGAGAAAGATTTAAAAGAAATGAAACAAATTTTCACTATGAAGAAATATCACATGCAAATAAATTTTATTTCATAAAGATAAATATGATAATAATTTTAAAATATAAAATATATTAAAAAATAATAGTTATCTTTCTCCTTCAAAGATGGAAGTCAATCTTGCCCACAAATCAATGCTTCTACAATTTCAAGAGCTAATGAAGAACGGATCTCATCAACTACCATTCCACCGGTACTAAATGCAGACTCTGATGCAACAGTGGTAACTGGGATTGCTAGAATATCTCTTGCCATTTTTGAAAGTGTTGAAAATTTTTCCCCATAATTGCTCCACCATGATAATATATTGAATCCAGCAATATCAGGAGAGAGAGTTTCCTCTAAATAAATATCTAGCTCACTTCTAGAAAGAGATAGTGTAGTGGAAGAACGTTGACTCATAAACTTCTTAAATTCTCCTATCAATTTTTTGACATCTTTGCTCTCCACCATATCGTTACCAATAGAATCATCAGTTTTATTCAAAACTTGAGAACAAAATGAGTTATCAACAACACTTGTATACTCAGAGTAAAGGTCATAAAGAGTTGACGAATTCGTTCAACATGTATAAATGCAGCACCTCCATAAATCTGCTGATACACATAGTCAATATACTCCATCTTATATTGAGGATCAAGAATAAGAGCAACTCTCAAAATAAGACTACAATCTTCCCAATACTTCAAAATTTTTGACATCATCCTTTCAGCCATTGCATGCACAAATTCATGGGAAATTTCAATATTTCAAGTAAATGAATGTGCACATCACACACATCATGAAAATACAAATTAGCTGTAACATATTTATTTCCTGAAAGAGTCAAAGTTGCATCATAGAATACCTTCAAATTGTCATGTATAACACGTCCTACTCCCCACTCATCATCAGAAGGCAGACTCTTATAGTCATTATCATATTCAGATAAACGTTCAAATGCAACACGTAGTTCTAGTGCAGTCCTAAGCATCAAATATGTAGAGTTCCATCATGTAGGGACATCAATATAAATCATTTTCTTACCTTTCAATTTCTCTTGAGCAACAACTTGCTCAAATATTTCCTTTTGTTTTGGTGATGACCTCACAAACTTCACGCTTTCACGAATTTTTTTCAACAATCCAGATATTTCATTTAACCCATCTTTCACAATTAAGTTAAGAATGTGTGCACTGCATTGAACATGTAAAAAAATATCATGATATGGCAACACATTTTTACCACAAAGCCAATGTTTCAGATCTCTAATCATTGCAGTATTAGTACTTGCATTATCAACTGTGATAGCAAATATTTTTTTATCAATGTTCCATGTCAGCACTTGATCTTTCAAAATCTTAAAGAGTGTCTCAGCATTATGTGGAGTCTTCACAGATATAAAAGTAATAATTTTCTTATGCAACTCCCATTTAACATCAATAAAATGTGATGTGACACAGCAGTAACCAAGATTCTGATTAGATGTCCACATATTTATTGTGAGACTAATTCGGGAATCAATATTATCAAAGACTGAGTACAATTTTTCCTTTTCCTCATTGTATATTTTCATCACATCTGCTCTAGCAGTGTTTCTCGAGACCACCTTAAACTGTGGTTAAAGATTACCACAAAATATTTGAAAATACTCATGCTCAACCAAGTTAAAAGGTAAATTGTGCTTCATTATCATTCTTGCAAGGTCACACCGACTCCGCTCTCGGTCAAATTTAAAATTTGCTATTTTTACAAGTGTCTCACTTTTTCTTCCAGTCACTGCAATCATTTGTTGTCCTATATCAACATGTTTTTTTCTAGGACATCTTGCTACATGATTCTTCAAATGGGTTGTCCCTTTAGCACTAGAACCATCAAATTTTCTCTTGCAATGCTTACATATGGCTACTTCACTACCATCCGGACACGTTGTTTTATCAAAATCTTTCCATGCTTTAGATCTTAACTTCTCTTTTTTAGGTGAAGATGGCTCCGGTGATGCATTCACAACTACAGTTGCCTCGTCATTTTGTTGCACATGAGAAATATTTTAAGAAATACTTATAGTATTGGCAGGCAATGTATCGCTATTAGTGAGACCTTCCATCATAGATGATATACTATTCTGAAAAAATAAATAAGAAGAGACAATAAAATAGCATTCATGGATCATGATTCATGCATTAAAGTTACATTCATAAAAGGGAGAAAACCATTAAATTTCTAACACATATATCTACCTCAAAGCTCAAACAAGAGACTGGACATCATATGAACTTAGTCCAGACTTTGATCGTATTGTTGACTCCAAGGTGATTAGATCATTTAAGAGACAAAGTAGACCATCTTATTACTAGTAGTATTTTCATGGAATGCCTCGGAGCTGCATATGAACTTTTCGACCAACATCATGCCCATTTTCATGGCAGCTTCCCATGTTAGAACCAAGAATCACTAAACACCTGGGATTTTAATTCTACTCGAGCCCAAGTACTCTGTACGCGCTTTTCTATTTAGGAGATGAGGGTTTTATCGAGCTGCGGCAGCTGCCTGTCCGCCGGTTGGTGGGCTGCGACGCGAAGGGGGTCGACGACGTCTGGCGGAGGGACGACGGAACGGAGGCCGGCTCGCTTGGAGTCGCAGAACGGAGAACACAGACACCGGTTGGTTGGCCGCGTTATGTCACCTGGAGTCGCACGCAGACGACGGTGGACCGTGGAGGAGAGAGCCCTCCAGATGGAGAGGGGGTGGAGGTTGGACTGCGTCGCCGATGGCCGAGGAAGAAACACCGGCGTGAAGGGACGACGACCGGACGACGGAGGGGGGCGGGCGGCTCAGCCGACCGCGGCGGTGTCAACGGGGAGGAGCGGTGGTTGGCCGGCCGCGTTGGCACGTTCTGTCGCCTGGAGTCGCACGCAGACGCGCGCGACGGTGGACCGTGGATGTGGAGGAGGGAGCCAGGCTACTAGGCTAGCCAGCCAGCCAGGACTCAGGAGGACACAGGCACACCGCACACCGCGTCATCTCACCGCCAGAATCAATGATTCAATATGAGTTGAACGAATTCAAACCGTCAAAGTTGGTGCGGACTGCAGAGAAGACGAGATGACACAGTGAGTGTTTTTATTTTTTTACGTTTGGAAGTCAAACCGTCAGAGACTCAAAATGAGATAGTTATTACTTATTAATACAGTTTTAGAAATTGTAACAATTGCACTGCCATCTTCATATATTTTAATATTTAATATTTTATAATATATTATTTAGAAATATATATATTATATGATATATAATATTACGAACGGATATTTTTCGAAGTGGATATTATAATATCTGTATCCGCTCCGATTCGAATTCGGATATTATCCGTATCCCAAAAAATGAATACGGATTCGAATATTATCCACTAATACAGATTCGAATTCGAAACGGATCTGGATAATATCCGTATCCATTGATCGGCCTACTTTGAACGTATTAACGTGTCAAGGTTAAATATCACATATCATTTTACATGCAACATTTACTGTTATTTTATTCCACTTCATCGAGTATGCCACCTAATTATTTTATTTCGTTTCATGCCAATCATACATTCAATAAAGCTGTGGTGCTACATAGTATTCAGTGTATATATCATCATCCCTACGTACTGTTCCAAGTCATGTATTCATGTGATAAGTATAATGTATGAAGCTAAGCAACTTAATCATGCTCCATCTTTTCGTTATTTTAGAAATGCATGAGATCATTCACATAATTATCACTGTATTTCATCATCATCCACCAAATACGCTCTAATTATTAGCCATATTATGGTGTTGAATTGACCTATTAATTGGTGATAATAATGGGGAACTCGTTAAGGCCAAGGGCATTGAATTTGAGGAGAGAGGAAGCCTTCACTACTATAAATATTCGTCTATTCCATTTCAAAACTCATTTGTTAAAACACATGTAAGTTCTATTAAAAATATTCTTTATAGATATCTTATCCAAGCTCAAGAGGAGTCATATGAGGTCAGTCGAGGGGGAATGTCGGGCGAGATCTTCGTCCCGAGCTTGCGCGAAGTCACCCTTGATATTTTTGGAGGGGAGAGCATGTCCGTCTCCTGAAGAGGAGAGGATGATCGATCCCTCTTGGAAGCTCGAAATCCACCCTTTATATTTTGGAGGTGAGCGTACGTCCCTCTCATGAAGAGGAGAGGATTATTGCTCTCTCTTGGAAGCTCGGAAGCCACCCTTGACGATTTTGGAGGCGAGTGTAGGTTCGTCTCCTGAAGAGGAGAGAATTATTGCTCCCTCTTGGAAGCTCGGAAGTCACCCTTTGACGATTTTAGAGGTGAGTGTACGTCCGTCTCCTGAGGAGGAGAATATTATTGCTCCCTCTCGGAAGCTCAGAAGCCACCCTCGGCAATTTTGGAGGTGAACGTACGCATGTCTCCTGAAGAGGAGAGGATTATTGCTCCATCTTGAAAACTCGAAGCCACCCTTGGCGATTTTAGAGGTGAGCGTACATCTGTCTCCTGAAGATGAGAGAATTATTGCTCCCTCTTGGATGCTCGGAAGCCACCCTTGACGATTTTGGAGGCAAGCGTACGTCCATCTCCTGAAGAGGAGATGATTATTGCTCCCTCTTGGAAGTTTGGAAGCCACCCTTGGCGATTTTGGAGGCGAGCGTACGTCTATCTCCTGAAGAGGAGAGGATTATTGCTTCATCTTGGAAGCTCGGAAGTCACCCTTGGTGATTTTGGAGGCGAGCGTACGTCCATCTCCTAAAGAGGAGATGATTATTGCTCCCTTTTGAAAGTTTGGAAGCCACCTTTGGCGATTTTGGAGGTGAGCGTACGTCTGTCTCCTGAAGAGGAGAGGATTATTGCTCCATCTTAGAATCTCGGAAGCCACCCTTGGCGATTTTGGAGGCGAGCGTACGTCCGTCTCCTGAAGAGGAGAGGATTATTACTCCCTCTTGGAAGCTCGGAATCGACCATTGGTGGGGTGGTCACAACGGTGAGGTCCTCATCTAAGAGGGCGATAGCCTCCTCCGAGCGGTCTCTCACAGTAGCCCCGGGGGTTGAGGACCGCTCGACCTGGTCGATGCGCCGGGTGTATGCTCGGTGCCTATTGGAGATAGCTGGGTAAGAAGAAGCTGGCTGGGGTTGAGAGCTAGCCAGATGGGGCTGGGAGCTAGCAGGTGAGGACTGGTTGGTAGCTGGTGATGACTGGTTGGTAGCTGGTCGAGGTCGGGAGGTAGGTTGGCGTAGCAATGAAGTAACTGGCTGGGTGGTAGCTAGCTGTGGCTGAGAAGTAGCTGATTGTGACTGGGAGGTAGTTGGGCGAGGGGAAGCTAGCCGGGGTTGGGAAGTAGATGGGCGAGAAGAAGCTGACTGGGGCTGAGATGTAGCTAACTGAGGCTGGGAGTTAACTACATGGGGTTGAGGGGTAGCTGGTGAAGATTGGGTGGTAGGTGGTAGAGTTCGAGGGGTAGGTAAGTGTAGCAATGAAGTAGCTGGCTGAGAGGTAGCTAGCTGTGGCTTGGGCTGAGATAATGATTTAGGTAAATGTCCTCCAGAAGGTACCCGACGATTCTTACTCACATAAGACATCTGTTCAATTCAACCAATTCATTAGTTATCACATAATATAAAAAATCATGCATTGAAAATTAAAAATAAAAATCTAACATGAAATCAATTGTAAGTGTCTATAAATAATCATGCATTAAAAATTAAAAATAAAAATCTTACATGAAATCAATTGTAAGTGTCTTCAATTGGCTCAACATCAACATCTATTCTTTCCATACCCATAAGTCCATCCAATCCAATATCTACACCAACTCAATGTAACAAGATGGGAACATCAACCAAACATTCTTGATAAGCATCCTCTTCATCAGCAATTACTTCATCTGGCATGTTATAATAATTCTGAGGTGGCGACCTTATAGGTATTATCCAACCTGGTGCAGTATTATCTTGGACATAGAAAACTTGCTCTACTTGACATGCAAGTGCAAATGGTTCATTGGTCTGTAATTTACGACATGTGTTAAGGCTAAGGACTCCATGTTCATCAATTTTGAAGCCTCTATTGTTGTTATACACATCCCACCATTCACACTCAAAAAGGACAACATGCCGTTCTCTATCAAACCATATTTCAATAATATCAATTATTTGACCATAATAACCATCACATCCAGATTGAAGATTAGCATTCACAATTACTCCAGAAGCTTGAGTGGACTTTGTAATATCATCTGACTTTTTACGAAATCTAAATCCATTTACAATATAACCAGAGTAAGAGTATGTAAACGTTAATGGCCCTGATGATAATAGTTCAATATCCACAGTACAACGAGGATCATTTATTTCTTTTAATTGTTGAACACGTTGTTTGAACCATGTAACAAAATTTTCATCCACATTGGTTTCACTTGCAAGAGCCTCTTCATATTCTCTTCGGAATGGATCAATATCTTCAACTTGATTTAACACATAAATATGTGCTAATTCTTTCAGTTTAGGTGACAATATACGGGAGACTCTTCTATTACAATATGGTCGGCCAACAGTACTAAAGATTGATAATTGTTCTTCTACATTATCATATGGGCCACCATCATAATTTCTCTCTTGTTGACTATTGACATCTTGCATATACATTGAAACAAATGTCGTACACTCCTCCATGAGATATCCTTGCACAATTGAACCTTCTGGACGAGCTTTATTGCCCACATAATCTTTCAATTTTTTCAAATATCTTTCAATAGGATACATCCATCGATACTGAACTGGTCCTGCCATCCTTGCTTCATATGCTAAATGAACTACTAAATGAATCATAATATCAAAAAAGGAAGGCGGAAAAATTTGCTCCAACTTACACAATATTATTGCAATGTCATTCTCCCACTATATGAGCATTTGATCATCTAGAACTTTTGAACATATAATCTTAAAATATCGACTGAGTTCCATAATTGGATCAACCACAGTTTTAGGAATAATCCCACGAAGTGCTAATGGAAGTAACACTTGCATTAAGACATGGCAATCATGGCTTTTTAAACCTGTGATCTTGAGTTCTTCTACATTGACACATCCAGATATGTTAGATGAGTAGCCATCTGGAACCCTGACACATTTTATGAATTCACATATACTTCGCTGTTGATCCTTGCTCAGTGTGTAAATAGCACTTGGCAATTTGTTTGAATTATTCTGAGGGTGCAACTCTGGACGTATTCCCATATCTTCTAAATCCTTTCTTGAGTTTAAATTATCCTTTGGGTTCGCAGAAATATTAAGTATGTCAAGAATATTGTCACAAACATTTTTTTCAATATGCATGACATCCAAATTATGTCTGATGATAAGAGAAGTCCAATAAGGTAATAATCTGAAAAAAAATACTCCTTTTTTTCCAATTCTTGTTTCTGTTCAGATCCTTTCGTAAATCCTCCAATTTTTTCTTGAAATGTTTACCCAATGGCACTTCATTCATCTCCTGTTGTTGTCTCCACAACTCATAACCTGTCAAAATTCTTGGCTTTAAATCTATACATTTTTTTCCATCAAACTTGTGCTTGTAATTATGCCTTCTCCACCTATGTCTTATTGGCAAAAAACGACGATGTCCCAAGTAACAAAACTTCATACTATTCTTAAGTCTCAAGGAATATGTCATCTCATTACATGTAGGACAAGCAAGACGTCCCTTAGTACTCCATCCTGACAAGTTAGCATAGCCAGGAAAGTCATTGATAGTCCAAAGCAATGCAGCTCGCATTTGAAAATTTTGCTTATTTGAGGCATCATATGTTTGTACTCCAGCAGACCATAAATCTCTTAACTCCTCCACCAAAGGTTGCAAGTACACATCAATATCATTTCCAGGCTGCTTAGGGCCTAGGATGAGTAGTGACATCATTATATAAGATGACTTCATACACATCCAAGGTGGCAAATTATAAATCATTAACATCACAGGCCATGTACTATATGTCGAACTCATATTTCCAAATGGGTTGAATCCATCACTAGCCAAACCTAATCGAACATTACGACCATCTGAAGCAAATTCAGGATGTAGGCGATCAAAGTCCTTCCATGTAGGAGAATCTGCAGGATGTCGCATTTCACCATTTCTCACATAAGAGCAAGACTTTTCATGCCATCTCATCCATTGAGCTGTTTTTGAACACATGAACAAGCGCTGCAACCTATCTTTCAGCGGAAAATAATGTAACACTTTTCGTGACACCTGCTTACCTCCTTTTGCTGCACTAACTCTATATCTGGTAGCATTACATTGTGGACATTGATCTTTATCTTTATTTTCTTTCCAAAATAATATGCAATCATTTTTACAAGCATCAATCTTTTCATAACCCAATCCTAACTCTTTTATGATTTTCTTGACCTCATACCAACTTTCAGGTACAAAAGCATCACTTGGTAGCACCTCTTTGAAAAGCTTAAGAAACATATTCATGCACCTATTTGTCACACGATTCACAGACTTAATGTGCAATAATCTAAACAAAAATTGAAGCTTGGGCATATTTGAACACTCAGCATAAATAATAGTTCCTGCATCTAGCAACATCTTATAAAATTTTTGTGCCTCTGCATTTGGCTCATCCTCACGCTGTGCATAAATAGTGGTACCTTCTTGCAAATCATCTAACATGTCCATAATTGAATCAACGTGTCTTTCACTATGTGACTCAACTTCATGAACATTTTGTGTTTCAAATTCTACGATATTTCTCATCATACTTTCTTGCATCTCTTGCTCTTCTCCATGAGACAACCATCTTCTGTAACGTAACCACATCCCATGACAAATTAAATGAATCATTACATCATCTTTTGTCAACAATACTGTATTATGGCATTTCTTGCATGGACATTGAATAAACTCTTTATCTTTTCCATGTCTAAATCTTATATTGTCATCATGGAAAGCCCACTGTAAAAATTCTCTACATCCATTACAATATCTGACATCTAATCTATTCGGTATGTCCATCCAGCTCTTATCCAATCTAGCCATTAAAACCTGTTCCAACAATTAAGTCCATACACAAAATACACATCAAAATATTAGAACAGCCAATGTGACAAGTTCACATAAAAATTTAAGCATATGTTTTAATGACAGACATTATGGGGCAAGGGAAAATAGGAAGATTTCACATAACGAAGTATAATGTAGTTCATCATGCTAGAAAAGGATATTTTTTCTTTCCAATAATCAAGAGGAAGAGACAGCTTCCAGAACTTAACACACACTGTTCACTATTTAGGAGTCAACTGCGTCCTCCCCTGTACTAAAAGGCCCCTTCCTGTATACTAGGTTCCCACCCGTTGAAGAATATGAAAAAACAAAATCAGAAATCAGAGAGAGAGACACATGAATACTTATGTGTGATTATCTCCTTTGGACATATATATATACATATATACATAGACACATGAATACACATATGTATATATATATATATATATATATATATATATATATATATATATATATATATATAGCCACTATGTTCTCAGTTCTTGGATGAGCACGTCCTTATAAATTACTCTGTTTTACATCATTATGGATTTACTGTTCCCTCTTCCTTCTAATGCTCATGTTGCTTCTGTTTTGCTCAAGGATGTTGTCTGGTAGTTGTGGGTGGGCCGCCACTATGTTCTTGATTTTATTGTACTTGTGCATAGCACAGGGGTATCAGAACCTGGATTAGTTGTGTGAAATCAATCATATTTGAGGCCATCTCAAAAAACATATGGACCTTGCACCAATATCGAAATGGAAAAGGGCTGCCAACTTGGCCTGATCTGGATATCAATAGCAAGATCACCTGCACCTACGTTGGGTCCCTATGTCCGGGAATCTCAATACATCTTAGCTCAGCCTTGTTTTCTTTTCACATCGGAATCGATTTGAAATGCAGTCCGCCGTGAGCACGGGTGATGAACAATTTCATCCTTTGCATTCTTGTGTCCGGCAGTTCGTTCACGTATTAGAGGGAAAGAGGGAGGGGGTCTTACCTGTAGCGGCGGGCAGCACGGATAGACGGTGAAGCGGTGAAGGAGCGTTGGGCTCCGGCCGGCGAGGACGGCCGACAGATGCGGCGGGGACGGTTGGCAAGGGCGGCAGGTGCGATAGGAGGGAAGCCAGAGCGACGCAATGAAAATAGGGAGGGAGGGAGGGAACCGACGGTTTTGGGTTTTGAGGGTTGTAGGTTTAATATAATATATATATTATATTAAATGAAGTTAAAAAATTATAAATATACATTATCTATTTAATTATACTATATGTATTTTTACCACTATATATGTCCAAGTTAACATAACGTTTATTATTAAATAATTATCTAATTTATGACTTATTAGGTCTTTTATGACAATTATATTATAAATATTATATTTACTAGATGTAATATTTTTGTTATAACTAACATTAATTATAGATATTAATAATTATTATAATTAATATCTATTAAAAATATATTTGGTATATTTAGTATATTAAATAAATTCCACAAATTATAAATATTTTATTATCTATTTACCTATACTATATGTATTTTTTATCACTACATTTGTACAAGTTAACATATCTTTTATTATTAGATAATGTTCTAATTTATGATTTATTTGGTATATTATAACAACTACATATATTATAAATATTAATTTTACTAGATGCAATATATTTTGTTATAACTAATATTAATTATGTATATTGATTATTTATCTTTTTATATAATTAAATTATTTACTATACCTATATAATTATATATTTATTATATGTTATTTACTTTTACATATAATTAATTATGTATAGTTTACCTATTTATATTAAGTATGATTAATCATTTATCTTGGAACATTTTTTATTATCCATTATAAAGTACGAGTCATAGTTATTTATTATCCAGGTGTAGGATTTCTACCTCCATTAATTATGGACAGAGTGCGTCTTCAGTTGTTTGTACATCGCGATCTTCTTGTAGAGTTTTTACATTCTCCCTAAGAAACATCCTCTCCTCGATCTTCCTCCATGAACATCTTGCTTGCTTTTTTTTATGTCATTCCACCTCTACCCATATGATTGAGTTCCTATTAATTAATTATCAAGTCTCACATTATAACGATAATTATATTAAGTGTTATAAAAATAAAATATTTTTATTTTTATTATATAATCAATAGAATGATATATTTTATAACAAAATTGAATTTTTAGAGAACATAAAGTAGAGTGAGATATATAGAACATCCCTCATGACTTGCATTCAAAGAAAGTAGTATGGGAAAGAAATAAAATATTACCTATATATAAGAAGCCATGCCTACATTAATACACAAAATATTTATTAAATATTGTTATCACGTCACATAGAATATGCCTCAATATTTTTCCCATAATTCTTATCTCTCGACACTTTTTTATTTTTTTTACATATTTATTAACTCATTATTTAAACACTAGCGACGATGATAGCCGTCGCTATTAAGTAATGCAGCCGTTGCTATTGTGTTATAGCGATGGGTGGAGCCGTCGCTATTGTTTAAATGCGACGACTGTCATCGTCGCTAAAGATTAGTATGTATTAGCGATGACACACAATCGTCGCCATTAAGCAGAAGAGTATTAGCGACGACGAATAAGACGTCGCTATTAATCACAACTATTAACAGCGACAACTGGACAACATAAGAGACGTCGCTAATGATAAATTAATAACGGCGACTATATTTCAGGTGTTGCTAATATATTTTTATTAGCGACAATTTTAAATCAACCGTCGATAATGCTAATTTTTTATTTTTTACAAAAAATGATATATGTTTTTTGCGACAACATACTTGAGACCGTCGCGACTAATATCTTATTAGCGACGCTTGCGAATTATTAGCGACGGTGTTTTTCTATTGTCGCCTTTAAAATATATTAGAGACGACTATTATAGGAAATCGTCGCTAATAAGTAACAATTGCGATGACTGATTTAGGTCGTCGCGAATAAATCCTTATTAGCGACGGTTGATGACAACTTTTTATACCTGTCGCCTTTAAAATTTATTAGCGACGGATATTTTTAAAACCGTCGTTAATAAGTTGTAATAGCGACGACATACAGAAGTCGTCGCCAATAAGTTGTCGCCAGTACACAGTTTTCTTGTAGTGTAAGTTCTATTAAAAATATTCTTTATAGATATCTTATCCAAACTCATTTTACTATCTATATCACCAACGAATTTATGAGCGCCTATGCCCGAGCGCCTTCTGCATGTGGCATGGCTGGTAGAGAATTTATTCTCCACGGTGGGATTTTTAGAGGTATAGTCGTCACATATGTAGGTGGAAAAGTCGCCCATAGATGTGGAATTGTTATGAGATTTGTGCAAAAAGGACCCGTCATTTGGGAGAGTACTCAGAGAGATTGTTTAGATTTGTAAACACTTTGACAAAAAAAAAGTAAAGAAAAAATAGAAGAAAGATTTTATAATATATAAAAATGGATCACAAGCAAAAATGTAATCTAAGGATCAATAAATTCTATTAATCGGTGAACCTAGAACAGCTTCTTATATTACTTTATAATATATATATATATATATATATGTATATATATATATATATAAGGATATATATAAGGGTTCTTTAGTTTTCAACCCCTAAATTATTATTATTTTGATATTCGGCAAAAAAACTCTCCCAAGCCACCTATTTTGTTATAAGTGCTCCAAATCTTTTAATCTTTAGTAGAAAGCCTGGTTAATAACCATCTTAAAAATAGAATATACTATCTAATTTTAGGAAATATGTCTCTTCCTCACTCTCGTTAATATTTTCTTTCTCAAATTACCCTCCCCAACTTTGGTCTATCTCTCTCTCTCTCCCCCTCCTGATGGTGGCACTAGAGCATGAGGGAGCACCGGTTGCAAAGCTGGAGGCGATGTAAGAGGTAGCCATGGCGGGGTTGGCGGCGTGGAGGTAAGAATGGTGGACGGGCCGCGGAGGAGGGAGATGCCACTTGTTCCCCTCTCTCTCTCTCTCTCTCTCTCTCTGGACACCCCACCCATTGGGTGGGGGTGCTAGAGTTGGAGGGGGAGATCTCCAACGGCACCCTCCCTCCCCCTCTCTGGCTCTCTCCCCTCCCATTCTCTCTCTCTCTCTCACTCTCTAGGCACCCCATCCCACTGGATGGGGGTGTTAGCGTTGAAGGGGGAGACCCTCTCTCTCTCTCTCTCTCTCTCTCTCTCTCTCTCTAGGTGAGGGTGCCAACATAAGAGAGGGAGACCACCTTTGGTACCCTCCTCTCCTCTCCTCTCTCTCTCTCTCTAATGGGTGGGGGTGCCAGCGTTGGAGGGGGAGACCCCCACAGCGCCCTCTCTTCCTCTTGCTCTCTTGCCCTCCCACTCTCCTCCTCTCTCTCTACCCCCTCAATTGGGTGAGGGTGCCAACATCAGAAGGGGAGAGCCCCACCGGTGCCTCTCTCTCTAGGTGGGGGTTATTCAATGGAGTTTTTTTTGTCATTTCATCACATTTGTTTAACCTTATCTATAGTTAGATTAGGTATTGTAGATGAAATTGAGTACCGTAGGGCTTTTCACGTAACGAAGACGATTTGAGGGCAGGGGCTTTGCCCCCTAATATCATAAGGGTCTAAAACTAAAAAACTCTTTATAAAAATGATATTAAATTCTGAAGAGTAACTATATATAGATATATATTGATCTATTAGTAAATTAACGATGAATTAGGGGCTGTTATCCATTTGTTGCCAATTAGTGAGTAAATTATCATTATCCGTCTCAAATTTGTCGTTAATATGTCGCTAACTTTTTTTACTACATATTAGTGATGTATTATGACCTTCACTGACATCGTATTCTCTTATAGTGATATATATATATATATATATATATTTATTTATTTATAGATGACGGATAATCTAGCACATAGGTATTCGAGTCCACATGGAATGTGAGAGGCAAAATAATAACTATAATATTAAATTGATTCTTGTGACAATTGATACATTATTACAAATAAAGCATAATATGACAATGCTTGCAATTAAGTCGTGCATGTGATTGGTAGTAGATGTCCATTTAGTAGGCAGTATTATTTAAATAAAAAATCTAAAAAAGTCAATTATTTTGTGACATTTTTAATATTACCAATATGTTTGTCAACTTAAACTTGAATCTGCAGGAACTTTAATTAGCACAAGTTTCTTACCGAAGGGTGTGGAAATTTTGGGGTAATTTATGTTGGGAATCTCTAATAAAAATACAATCCCTACAAAAATAGATGGGGAAGCTCATTAAGAGAACAATGTAGTCATGACCCTAAGTTTCTCATAAATATAAGTAAAAGTGATGTTATATGGTGATTGCACTGAGATCAACATGTATTGATTTTTTTACAATTTGCAAAAGATATGATCAAACAAATGGAAGATTTTATTAATAAAGATATAAAAATTTTAGCTACAAAATATAAAAATACAAAGTTAAATATTTTTTAGTAAAAAGTTATGCAAACTTACTAAAACAATCATTATTTAACAATATTTATAACAATAATCACAAAGACAAAATAGACAGCTTGGTGATGCTCATGTGAATTTAGCACTGTAGTGTCCAATTCCACATTGTTGTTATCAATGAGTTAAAACTCTCCCTCTCTTCAATTTTCCAAGTGAAGGTGTCATTCCCGTCTCTCCCATACTAAATAAGTCAACGAGATGTGATGTAAGGGAGAGATATACATGGACACTGTAATTACATAGTTTATATAATTAACTTTAGGCGTGTGAAATTAGCTAGGGTGTAAATAACTCTTTCTAATTAGAAATAAAAATCATTATTTTAGATTTTAAGTGTCAAGTATTTACGGTGAGCATAATTTTTGATAGAAAAGTTCAAATCAAATGAGACTTGGATCATGGAAAGTTTGTTTGGTTACTTTTTTGAAAGTTTGTTTGGTTTGTTGCGGCTTCGTATCTGTGACTTCTGGTAGATTTTATCATTCAGTAGGTCGATATTGTGAAAGAATGAATATATTGGTAATTAGTTTTAACCAGAATTTCATAAATATTGAACATGTTCCTATGGAGTCAAACGAGCCTAGCTCATTTTCAATCTTATATTAGGACATTATATAAACAGGCCTTAGATTTTGTACGTATGTTAGTTTACAAATTTCATTTGCACATTCTATTTCTTTTGTATTGCATGTGTTGCCTTGATCGAGAGGTCGTGCACATGGAAGAGGCTCTTTAATTTGACGTCACTCTTGGTGAGTGGAAATGGGGGAGGATGTCAAGGTGCATGTTAAGGAAGAATTTTGTGCACAGAATGTTTGTCTAGTGTGTGTGAACACCGGTCCAAGAGATGGGTACAAGATGAACAAAATTATGATTCCTTTATATAGTTAAAAGAAGCATTTGGTTGAGATGTCTACAGTGATCTTATGTGAAAAATTGATATACCATATAATTATTGAGTTGTCAGAAATTTTTGAGAAGAAAAATCTCTCTTCTTTCTCTCTTTCGTCGTCACATTGAGAATGATAAATTATAATAAATACTAAGATGATTAAGAGTGTTAGTGAGATTTAAATGGACCAAAATGATAGATGAGGGGTTTAAACGGATAGGTTTAAAAGGTTGATGTGCATTTAATTGTTAAATATTAATGAAATCCACCCAGAAACTCTTTCTCATAGGATTACTAGGATTTGAGATGCCATAGTTGACGTGTCTATCTCTATCTAATCTTTTAATATGTGGATCACAGAAGTCGGAGTGTCATTTTTGTATTTGGTTAGGATGATGAGAATGTCAGATATTCTAATGATTATAATCTCATAATTCCTCCTCAATATCCCAACCAAACACGTCTTAAGACTAATTGATGCTTAGAAGTTGAGTAATATTTGGTGCACACCTATCTGGAGTGCACATCTTGTTGACACATTTTTTTTATTTTTTGATATTTTGAAGTCGGGGCCAACTTGAATTACACGCCCATACAAGTCACATCTCAATTAGATGACTAGAAAAAATTAAAAAATGAAAGAGTAGTGACAAAAAATAAAAAATAGATGAACTAACCTTTTTTATTTTTTTATAGTCATGTAATTAGGGTATTCTTATATGGATGTGTAATTTAGCTCGGCTCCTAACTCAACACAAATATATATAATATATATATATAAATTAATGTACATTGATATCATGGACTTGTTTTCCTTATTTAATCACAGTGGAAGCAAAGCAAAGATCACTTTGGTTGACATGATATTACATAATCCTTTGTGCATATTAGATGATAGTTTACTCTGTATAAGCATGTCATTTTCCACAATCTTTTAAGTATGTCCCTCTCTGTGATGGGCTTAAGGCTAACAACACCCAAGTCTTTTTACAGCCTTATAATTTATAAGTTATAAATAAATACCGGTTGATTTCTCTCTCTCTCTCTTCAACTTCTGTCCAAGTTTTAATTAGATGCATACCCTTCTTGATGCTTCGCCTAAAAATGTCAAATATATATTTCATTTAACACAATTGTTCATGTAACGTAATCTAACTTTACAGATTTTTTTTTATTTTTGCAATCTAATTATATCATACTTTAGGCTTGCCTTTTGTGCCAATGCTGCGAGAGGATAGTTGTAAAACTACTTGCAGCTTTATTGAAATAGGATATTTCAAAAAAATTAGTTCCTCCGGAGGTGATGCGGATCGTGTACTGAATCAATCGGGGACAAAGTTAGGCCCCAACAAAGCCCGAACGCCACCTAGCAAGAGCATTGGCCTGCAGCTCTGACACAACATATAATCATAGGGATTTTTGTAAATAAATTATTATTATAATTACGTTTATAAAAATATTTTTTAAAAAAATTTAACAGACATGCCACTTCGTAAAATTAAATAGTACATAAATACTATATAAGACCATCTGAGTATGATTTTTTAGCAAATTTTTGATAAAAAATTGATACGCCTTCAAATAAAAATGACATAGTTTAACAATATGATTTTGGTGATATATCTCTTAATATATTTTTAAGAGTGGTTTTTTATAAATTCATATTTAATAATAATTTATTTATAAAAATCCCAATCATATACGTTCATCATCAACATATTTTTTGTTAACTTGGGGGCGTTTTCTATTTTTCAAATTTCAAGTGAAAATCAAAAATCATGAGAAATAGTTCACCGGAAGTAAAAAATATGAAAAATATTTCACCGAGAAGGAAAAGCACTTGATTGCAATTTTTTTGAGAAGATGAATAAGAATAAAAACATATGTTTGCATTTCCATACCAAAAAATATGCATATTACCAGATTAACTGCACATAGGATAATATGATAAGATTATTCTCCGCAAATAAGGCCGGGTGAGAGAGAACGTGAGTGGGAAGCTTTTCCCCAAACTATTTTCATGGGGGGGAGAGGTGGAAAAATAAACTCTAAGAAAATAATAAATATTGTGAGAATTTAGGAAATATTTTCTCAACTAACTATTTCTTGTGTTTACAAATCTTATATAAATTAGTTAGAAAAATATTTTCTAATTTTTTTAGAATGCAAACATCTCCCTCTAATTGCTTGAACGTGGGCCGGAAGTAGGTGAGTTAAATGCTAAATCCTTCCCAAATCTCAAGTCTCTTTTTCCATCTAACATAACCTTCTTGCTTTCTCTCGGCAAAAGCAAAATATGTTAAATGCTAAATCCTTTTCACTCAGGCTAATGTCAAGGTTTGTCGTCTCGGCTCAACCGGTCTTCTCGATCACGGCCCGGGATGGTACGGTACGGTCGGGACAGCCAGTGTATCGGTACGCTTGGCGAGAAGACTTAATTTTTTTAAAAATAAAATTTTAATAATAATTTATTTAAATTATAAAATAATATATATATATATATATATAATGTTGAGTTATTTTTTTGATCATAGATACTCCTAAATTACATAGAAATAACCTATTAAACATCTTATTTGAAGAGACAAAAAAAGATATCGTAATATGTTAAAGTGAATATATACATAATAATGACATCATTCAACTCCACTCGTAAAGTATAAAATGTCAAAACTCACTCATCTAACTCATCTGTGAATCCCGAATCTCAATCAGAATCAGATATATGAGACTCATGACCCGTATAATCTAACTCGATCCTAGTGGGTGGACGTGAACGTGGGTGAGTCTGAAAATATGTAACCATCTGAACAAATAATGGGTCATGTGCAGCGGTGGAGGGTACATGAAATTCTCTAAAAAAAGTTCTAACTACATCTATGCATTCAAGTCTATCATCTGCTACTGGTGCTGGTGGTGCTCGAACTCTCGATGTGGAGGAAGATCATGATCCGCCCGATGCTGGTGGTGGGGGTACCATGGACGTAGAAGACGATGCCCCAGCTCTGCTGCGAGAAACATATCCCTCTCGTAATTGTGTCCGAAAGTAATCTCGAACATCCTCTGGAACTAAAGAGCATGTAAGGTAATACCGTCTCACTCCTGCAAGGTGTTCTGCAAATCTATGTATGTCGGTGACGCGATGTCCACAGTATCTACAGTGCACATGTCGATCACCCTCGGCAGTGTACCCATGCTCCCACGCAGGGTGACATCCGTCCATGATGACCTGCAAATGTTAAAAAAAATTATATTAGTAACTTCAATGGCAAGTGCAAAACTCAAGATATGAAGTAATTTATGATTAATTTATAGTTACTTATAAAATATAAACAAATGATACATACTCCTAATCATATGGGCCCAAACTTGGCCACATCCCATCTCCAAACAATCTGACATTATACGTGCTTCGCAGATATGACAAATAGTCTTCATAATGCATGGAACCTGCATACTGCTTCCAGTACATGCGTACATAGTATTCATATTGTTGGGAACCTTGTGAGTACACGACCGACAGTGGCCCAGCTGAGAGCTGACTGTATCCTTCGATATATTGCGGCACTGAAGCATGGGCACGAGGATATGGATACAATAGGAAGAATGAACTACTGCTCTCAGAATCGTCATGATACATCGGCTGCTGCTGCCATGACCATTCATACTCACTTCCAAATCCATGAGAGTCATGTGTGCTCATCCTCTCAAAATCAGATAGCATGCCTTGATAGCTGGTACTGTCTGCAACAGAACTTCCATAATAGGGATCCCAATAATCAGCTACCCGCCTCATCCCTGGCGATGGAGGACCGTGGTCCTCATCTTGGGTGACATGTGTGAAGTGCTGCTCCTCTGTCCATACCACACGTTCGTGGCCCCCATGATCTCTACCTTGACCACTGCTATACTCTCTGCCACCAGCACTACTATCCCCACGACGACTCCGTTGACCACCTCAAGAATCGCCACGACTATGAGATGAAGACCCTGTCGGCGTACTGTCGTTAGCGGAGTCATGACTCCCACTAATGCGGGGCTCAACAGATGGCTCGGGAGTGTCGTCATTTGCATTGGGCTCAACAGTCAACATTGTGTCCCTCTACATGCTTGAGAAGCGGAGGTTTTGTTAGATAAGAAGGTCAAGTAATTTTGTACTATGTAAATATATACGTATAAGTATACCTGAGACGACTGAGCAGGTGCCTTAGACGCTGAGCGTCGTAGTGCAGCTGACTGAGATGGCTGTTTGGATACTACCGAAGGCTACATAATTGAAACGACAGCATATTCAATTAGCAATGGAACATAACATATAAATCTTCTTGTAGCCCTATAAATTCACCTCTCTAAATGTCGAACCCCCCCTAGTCTCTCTAGAAGTGGATATCCTTTTGGGTTCCATAGATATTGAATGTCGTGGTGCAACAACTCTAGACCACTGTTCATTTGTCGGATCGACCTATAATTTATTTCTTACATCATCATACAAAGATATATGCCTACGCTCTCTAATCAAATATGGGCTTCAAATTATATATATTATTTCACCGGAGCTAGTGGTGGACGTGGATTTGATAGAAGTTGCATCAATCGCTCCCATACTGCATCATCGTACGCATAAGATGTGTCTCCGCCCCCAATGATGAGCTGTTCATCCAAATTAACTTCCTCATCACGTCCCGTTGCTGACTCGTCTTCGACCGTCTTCACATCAATGTCATCTCCCTCCCCCACTGCTTGCTGCACAGCTATTACGAGAAAAGTATTAGGTCATGGTGTCTCACCTGGTTCGTCGCCCTCCTCGTTAAGTTCCACCTCACCACGATCGGTTGTGGTTCTTGCAACCCATGAAACCATAGGGTCATCATCGTCTCGTAAGTACATAACATCTGTTGGGTCGTAATCTCCCTCTCCTCTCCTTGCATCTATCTGCACATGATTAACCTTTAGCTCCATGTTGTAATGAACATAGAAAAATTTGTCAAGCCTTCTGTGTGTTAGCCTATGTTTGAGCTTGGTATCTAAGAAGGAGAATGTCGATCAATTCCGCTCGCACCCACTCGAGGAGGATGTTTGTGATAGAACTTTCATTACAATCTTCCTTAATGTCGGTGCACTTGTGCCGTAATTGAGTCACCACTCAACTGTTATTAAGGTAGATGATGAACATCATAATAATTAGATGAAATAAATATTGACTTAGCTATAGAATGTTCATTGTTAAAGTACATTACCTGCGTCAAGTCTGTCACGGCTGGCAACGACATTAGGTGTCGCAAATGAATCAATTACCTCTCTAAATATTTTCATCTGTAGCATTGGGAAGAAAAGGGTACATATTTATTTTTCATGTCCAAAAGGGTAAAGTATCCAAATATACCTCATTCAACGCATCAGCAGCAGCTGTTGGGCTGCGAGACAGTCGGTCTATCACAATGTTGATGTATTCTATCAAAGTATCATCAAAAGCGAGACCCCGAGGATACTGAAAGGCGGGGTGTAGGTAGTACGCTGCACTCACAGGATATTTAGATTATGAATTCATGTAACTACAGATACCGATATTAGAGACTGTAAATATTTACCTGCCATGTGAAGATCACGGCTCATTTGCCTGTCCCATATGTCCTCCACAATATCTAAGATGATGGGTCCATATTTCTTTGAGGTTGCAAGCATCTTTCACTTTGCATCTTCAATTTTGCTGTATACCAACCCCATGGTTGGTACTCTATCTCCATCCACACATCTCAATACTTCATACAATGGCTCTATCAATGAAACTAATATCTTGACTCTGTCCCAAAAGTTGCTTGTGTTGATAATCCCTTCGACCTCCCCTCCTTCACGTGAAGCGGGAAAAGAGAAACTCAGCCAAGGCTTACCCCTAAACATCTGCTTCAACCCATCCTTGTGCTTCAGAAGACTCTGCAATATGATGTAGTTGGTGGCAAATCGTGTGATGTCAGGCCTCAATAGTTCGCCACCACAATGCTCTCTCATCCATGCCAATACAAGTGTGTGGTTGTAGATGTATTTCGTGACCTTCTATGCCACATCGACCACAGACTTGACTACACGAAGAATCTCTTTTAGCATGAGGTCTACACAGTGTGCTGCACATGGGGTCCAGAAAAGGTGTCGTCTGGTCCTCATTAGCTCCTCCCCAGCCTTCTTATAGTTCGAGCCATTGTCTGTCACCACTTGAACAATGTACTCCTCCCCGATCTTGTTCATCACTTGTTCCATCAATGACAATATATTGGTAACTGTGAACTTGATCTAACGCATCCACCGACCTGTGAAAGAATACTTATCTGTCACAATAAAGAAGGAAGTTGATCAGGCTACTTTTAGCGGTACCTGACCATCCATCACACATTAGTGTGACTCCGTATTTTGACCATTTCTGTTTGAATGAGTCCACATAACTCTTGATCTCAGCAACTTATTCATCAAGATATATGCCGGCCAACTCTCTCGCCGTAGGTGGTTGCATGTGTAACCCAAGATGGTGGGGACACCAGGCCCACTACTGGGCCCACTACTCGGAGCCAACGCCGCACTGCCCCGACACCGAGCTTATGGCTCGGAGATTCAGCTACATGAAGACTCGGCTTCCTGAGCATAATATTTATTTGTGTGTATTTGTATTGTACGTATTTGTGTAACATACATGTATTAGTACATGTATTTTTTACTTTCGTCTTATTAGGCTAAGTCATAGTCAATAAACATGTGTGTTTTGTGTATTTTATTTGGTTAAAACCCCCAAGTCAAAAGTGAGGTAAGTAAGCTTGTTTTATTAGGCTAAGGACATATGTGCTATTTGTAAAGTTTGAAAGGTGTGGTTGCTATAGCCTCCTCCTATATAAAGGAAGGCCAAGAGTGTTACGAGATATGATTTGATGAATAGAATGAAAGGTTTGGTTTATGCATGAGAGAGTTTCCCCTCTTTCATTTCCTTCCCTCTTTCTCCTTATGAGTTTGAGTGTCGCCCGGTGTGAGACCGTCCGGCGTGAGGCCGAGCTGTGTGAGATAGCAGTTATCCATTCCCATCCTGTTCGCGTCCCGGAGTGCCGTCGATCCATTCCCACGTCGCCGCCGCGTCAAATTGGTATCAGAGCCCAACACGGCACCTCTCTCGACCCCGACGTCCCCGACGTTTCTCCTTCTCTATATCAATTGTTAGAGTGAAAAAAAAAGAAAAAAAAGAAAAAAAAAGAAGAAAGAGGAAACTCTCGGTTGAAATAGAAGTTAGAAAAAAAAAGAATAGAAAAAAAAATATAGAACCCCTTCTCTCTATCTCTCTCACTTTCTTTCTCAATTCTTTCTCTGTAATCTCTCTCTCTCGTTCAGTGCACCAGAAGGAACCAAGGAAAAGAAAAAAAAATATTTTCCCTCATCTCCCGTGATCTCTCTCTCTCTCTCTCTCTCTCTCTCGTGAATTTTTGTAACCGATGAAGCTTCATCGACGCCGTGCGGGCACGCACGTCCCCGCTCGCCTTCGTCTCCGGTCGGAGTTAGACTTTTCAGTTTAGCTAGATACGTGCTCCCCTCACTTACTCATTTAGTATCCTTATCATTTGCCGCGCGACGAGGTGAGCGAGAGCCCGATCCATGCAGCCAGTCTCCTGAGTGCATCGCTGTGGACGGAAAGCGAGGGCTTGTATGTACCCATCATTAGGCCCTAGACTATCACATTAGAGCACCCTAATTGTCAGGAGATAGTTCCACAACTACTTCACCTACGGGCGAGCAACTCTCCCTGACCGGTCACTTCAAATTGACCCTTTAGCCAATAAATTGGGTCTATAGCTTGCTAATTATCGGTCCCAGGACTGCATCATTTAAGTCTGGGGTCGTGCATGCCACGTTGGTCTAGGAATTCATCTGGCCGTCTAGAGCGCCCCTCAACGCTACCCATGGATCAAGAGAGTGTGACTGCTATGATAGTCCAGCTCGAGCATAATCTCGTGGCCCACTTTGAAGAATCCATAGGCCAACTACGGACGGAACTCGATAAGAGGATCCGAGGCTTAGAGGATCGATTAAAAGGGGAGGAAGGAAGAGTGAATGGCCACGGCAATCCCGTAGCCAATCCTAGGGAGGAAAGAGAGCAAGTCCGCCCGAATCAGGCTCCCCAAGGTAGAGAGCAAGAGGCCCGTGTGCCTCGAGAGAGAGACCACGATGATGAGGATATTATCCTACGGAACGTCAAGATTGACGCTCCGAGTTTTGATGGGTCCCTCAACCCCGCTACATATCTTGAGTGGGAGACCGGGATGGATCAATACTTTGACTGACATCGCCGCATGACCCCTGCTACAAGGGTGAGGTTTGTCAAAATGAAACTTCTGGGTCAAGTCAAAACTTACTGGTGTAACGTTAAAAATCTCATAGCCAGGAGACGGGAGGAGCCTATTAGCACGTGGGAGGAAATGAAAGAGAAATTGAGGGAGAAGTATCTGCCACCTTCCTACCATCAGCGTCTTTTAGACCAATGGCAGAAACTCACCCAAGATAGAAAGTCTGTGGACGAGTACATCATCAAATTTGATGACTTCTTCCTTCGAAGTCGAGTCATTGAGGATGTCTCCGTCACCCTCTCTCGGTTTAGGGCTGGCCTACACGAGAGTATTCCGTGGGAATTATTCTTACGGGAGGTTAACACCCTCGAGCACGCCTACCAGGTTGCACGAGATGTTGAGAGGTTTCAAAGGGTGGTCCCACCTCGGATTCCCATCTACCGCCAACCTGAAACCCGAAACCCCATAGTCCGCTATACTGAGAGAGCTGGCCCCTCCACCTCCTACGTCTCTACTGCTACCCCACTTAGGGCCGTTGCCCCTACGGCTCCTTTCCCACGGAACCCTTTACCTGCACCTGCAGCTGTGCCTAGGCTGGAGTATACTCCACCAGTTGAGAGGAGAGAAGACAAGGGAAAGGGAGTCGTCCCTAGCACCTCCCAACCAGCCCCTATCTCGGGAGTCCGATGCTTCAGGTGTCATAACCTAGGACATATTACCACCAATTGCCCCACCCGAGCCTTGGTCATCACCGACCCCCAGTCCATGGAGCTTCCACCTCAGGAAGGAGAAACCCTTGAGAGATATGAGCCTGACCCTGATCTCGTTGCCCAGTTTGAGGAATTAGATGCAGGGTATGATGGAACGCATGTCGAGTACATGCAAGTGGGAGAAATTATCGAAAGTTCAAACCAGGGAAGACTAGGTGTAGTTCGCTGCATCCTCGCACACCCACAGGAGGACGACTGGCGTCGAACCTCCATCTTCCAAACCTACATCATGGTCAAAGCTCAACCCTGCAAGGTGATCTTTGACAACAGGAGCTGTATCAATGCAGTCTCTTCAGACTTTATATCCCGTCTAGGTCTACCTACCCATCCTCATCCGAGGCCATACAACGTGGCTTGGGTTGATGACACGTCCATCCCAGTCACCACTACATGTGTCATTCCCATCCAGTTCCAGTCCTACCAAGGACAAATCCTATGTGATGTAGTGCCTATGAAGGTTGGGAGTATCATCCTAAGACGGCCATGGATCTACGATGTAGACCTTACTACATTCGGCCGGTCATTATGGGTGTTCCTTCTCCCACAATGGGAAGAGGATTCAGTTGCTCCCAACACCCCCAAAGGTAGCCACGGGAAAGAGTCATGCCTCCACACCCGCTGCATCCCTCAAAATCCAGGAGAATGCCCCAACCCCCACCAAAGGGAAGCTTCCCGTTCCCTCCTCTCCTACACCTGTCATGTCCATCCCTAAGGCCCCTAAGGTTGACCATGACCCGATTAGGCGCCTTAACTTCATAAGTGTTTGTGAGTTGAATAGAGAGGTTGCCGAGGGTGCCCCTGTTTGGGCTGTTGTTGTCACCATCACCCCTGAGGAGTCCCAAGTCTCCGTCCCACCTGAAGTCCAGACAATCCTGCAGGACTTTCACGACATCTTCCCGGAAGACTTACCTTCTACACTCCCTCCCATGCGTGATTTCAACACGCCATCGACCTTGTCCCCGGGTCCACCCTACCCAACCTCCCCCACTACAGATTAAACCCCAAAGAACATGCTGAGCTCCAAAGGATTGTCGAGGACCTTATCCAAAAGGGTTTCCTCAGGGTGAGCAAGAGTCCATGTGCCGTCCCTGCCTTGCTCACACCCAAGAAGGATGGCACTTGGCGGATGTGTGTTGACAACCGCGCCATCAATAAGATCACTGTCAAGTATAGGTTTCCCATTCCCCGTCTTGATGACATGCTTGACATGATGAGTGGAGCCACCATCTTTTTCAAGATTGACTTGAAAAGTGGCTACCACCAGGTCCGGATTCGACCAGGGGATGAGTGGAAAATAGCCTTCAAAACAAAAGAAGGCATGTATGAGTGGCTTGTCATGCCGTTTGGGCTATCCAACGCCCCCAACACTTTCATGAGGCTTATGACTGAAACCCTTCGTCCCCTCATTGGTCGCTTTGTTGTCGTCTATTTTGACGACATTCTCATTTACAGCCACAACCCTCAAGACCACATTCACCATCTGAGGGAGGTCTGTGAGACTCTAAGGAAAGAAACCCTGTTTACCAACCTGACTAAGTGTGAATTCATGACAGACCGGGTCACTTTTCTCGGATTTGTGGTTTCAAGTTATGGAGTGTCTGTGGACCAATCCAAGGTCCGAGCCATAGTCGACTGGCCTGAGTCCCAGAACGTCCATGACGTTCGAAGTTTCCACGGGCTAGCCACTTTCTACAGACGCTTCATTCAGGGCTTTAGTACCATTATGGCACCCATTACGGATTACATTTGTAAAGGGAAATTTGAGTGGACCAAAGTCGCCTCCCAGGCTTTTCTTGCCATAAAGGAGCTTATGACCAAAGCCCATGTCCTCCGCCTACCTGACTTTTCCAAAGTCTTTGAGGTTTCATGTGATGCATCTGGCGTAGGTATAGGTGGAGTGCTTAGTCAGGAGAGCCACCCTGTGGCTTATTTCAGTGAGAAGCTTTCTGATGCAAAGCTTCGTTACTCTACATATGATAAGGAGTTCTATGCCGTGGTCCAAGCCCTCAAACACTGGAGACACTATCTCTTACATCAAGAGTTTATCTTATATTCGGACCACGAGGCTCTAAAATTCCTTAGCTCTCATAAGGGCTTAAACCCTAGGCATGGTCGGTGGGTAGAATTCCTCCAGTCTTTCACATTTGTCCTAAAACATAAGGCTGGAAAGGAAAATAAGGTGGCCGACGCCTTGAGTCGAAGGGTCTCCCTTCTTTCTACTGTTCGGGTAGAGGTCACCGGATTTGACGGCATGAAGGAACTCTATGGAGAGTGTCCCGATTTTGGCCCTGCCTATTCTGCTCTGTCTGCTGGATCCTCGACAGCATTTGCTGACTATCTACTCCAGGATGGTTTTCTGTTTCGAGGGCAGCAACTCTGTGTCCCGAGGACTTCTGTTCGGGACTTTCTAGTCTGGGAAATGCATGCTGGAGGTCTTGCTGGTCACTTTGGCCGCAACAAGACCATCCATTCTGTGGAGGAGCACTTTTATTGGCCTGGCCTGAAGAAATATGTGGCCAAGATTGTAGCCCAGTGTAGGACGTGCACGATGGCCAAACAGGTCAAACAGAACACTGGTCTCTACACTCCTCTCCCCGTCCCTGATCGACCATGGGTTGATGTGAGCATGGATTTTATCCTTGGGTTACCACGCACTGCTCACAAGCATGATTCCATCTTTGTTGTCGTTGATATGTTCTCTAAGATGGCCCACTTCATTGCATGTTCCAAAACATCTGATGCATCTAGAGTAGCTCATTTGTTCTTTGATGAAGTCGTGCATCTGCATGGTCTCCCCCAAACCATCGTATCCGATCGGGATGTCCGGTTCACTAGCTATTTTTGGAAAACACTTTGGCACCTAGTTGGCACCAAACTGAAATTTTCCACTGCCTATCATCCCCAAACTGATGGGCAAACCGAGGTCACCAATAAGAGCTTAGGCAATCTGTTGAGATGTCTTGTAGGGGAGCATTCTGGCACTTGGGATCTTCTTTTGCCCAGAGCCGAATTTGCATACAACAGCTCCATCAATCGGTCCATAGGCATGAGTCCATTTGAGGTCGTGCATGGCTACAAACCTAGGAAACATGTGGATCTCATTCCCCTTCCCCTCGAGTCTAGAACGTCCAAGTCAGCTGAGGACTTTGCACAACATGTCAAAAGTCTGCATGAGTCAATTAGCAAGCAAATAAACCTCAGTAATGAGACTTATAAAAAATTGGCTGATTCGCATAGGCGTCACCATGAATTTCAAGAAAGGGACTTGGTTATGGTACGGGTCCGACCCGAACGACTCCCCTCGGGAGCTGTTAAAAAGTTGCAAGCCCGTAGTGATGGACCCTTCCCAATTCTGCGAAAGATTGGCTCCAATGCTTATGTTGTGGACTTACCTCCCAAATATGGGATTAGCTCGACCTTTAATGTGGCAGACCTAGTGGCCTACAAGGAACCGACAGCGATTCCTAGTGAGAGTGAGCCCACCCCTGTGCGTCCCACAACCTCGAGAGTACCGCGCGAGCACATTGAGAGGATACTGGAGGAGCAGGTGACCACTACACGGAGCAGGGTGTACCAGCGCTACCTTGTCCGCTGGCGGGACCGTCCACCTTCTGATGATTCCTGGATCAGCCGGGAAGATCTCCAGTGCCTCGATCCAGATCTGCTGGAGCACTACCACAGCAGTGTCCCCCCTTACTCGACGGAGTCGAGTTCCAGCCGCCCCGGGAGGGTTGGTGGGGACACCGGGTCCACTACTGGGCCCACTACTCGGAGCCGACGCCGCACTGCCTCGACACCGAG
Source organism: Amorphophallus konjac (assembly GCA_022559845.1). Taxonomy (NCBI): domain Eukaryota; kingdom Viridiplantae; phylum Streptophyta; class Magnoliopsida; order Alismatales; family Araceae; genus Amorphophallus; species Amorphophallus konjac. Next base: position 395,222,203 of record CM040122.1, read on the forward strand.
CTTATGGCTCGGAGATTCAGCTACATGAAGACTCGGCGTCCTGAGCATAATATTTATTTGTGTGTATTTGTATTGTACGTATTTATGTAACATACATATATTAGTACATATATTTTTTACTTTCGTCTTATTAGACTAAGTCATAGTCAATAAACATGTGTGTTTTGTGTATTTTATTTGGTTAAAACCCCCAAGTCAAAAGGTAGGTAAGTAAGCTTGTTTTATTAGGCTAATGACATATGTGCTATTTGTAAAGTTTGAAAGGTATGGTTGCTATAGCCTCCTCCTATATAAAGGAAGGCCAAGAGTGTTACGAGATATGATTTGATGAATAGAATGAAAGGTTTGGTTTATGCATGAGAGAGTTTCCCCTCTTTCATTTCCTTCCCTCTTTCTTCTTGTGAGTTTGAGTGTCGCCCGGTGTGAGACCGTCCGGCGTGAGGTCGAGCTGTGTGAGATAGCAGTTATCCGTTCCCATCATGTTCGCATCCCGGAGTGCCGTCGATCCATTCCCACGTCGCCGCCGCGTCACAAGAACTTGTGCTTCTTGGAACATTGGCCTGTAGTAAGGGCTGTTGGCCGCATTAAAATGTAGTCCAGCGTGGTGCCACCATTTTACAACGGCCTGTCCGAGTTTCCATTTTGGCCCCTTCTGGCCATGTGTATTGTAATATCCCGGACCTTTCGGATCCTTCTTCGTGGGTCCCGGATCTGGTTTTCGGAGCGTCTGGTTCTGTTGTGTCCGAAATTTCGTTTCGGACATCTTTCGTGTTCGGATCGGCGCGATCCGGAGTCGTTTCGGAGGCCCGGAGGCGTTCCGCGGCTTTTTCGTGTGGGTTTTCCGATTCCCGGTGTGTGTTTCGGCTTTTCCTTCGGACGCTCGCTGCGGGTTAACTGGGCCGTTCACCCGGGCACGAGTGGTACCGTTGTGATCGGTGCGTTCCGAGGATTCCAGAAATGTATTTTTCTATTTTTCGGTATTTTTTCGAAAATTCGGATTTTCTATAAAGCCTAATCCTTTTTCTTTTCTTTTTCCCTTTTCTCTTTCTTCTTCCTCTTCCTCTCTCTCGCGACCGTGAGCCCCTCTCTCTCCCTCTCTCCCATTCGGACGCGGCGAGCCCCTCTCCGGCTACGGACGGCGGCGGGGCGACGGCGCGGACGCGTGGGCGACGGTGAGACGATCTCGTGGGCGTGCGGCAAGCGTGGGGAGCGTGGGGAGTTCGTGAAGCTTCGAGCATTCTTCGTGATTCGTGATCGATCCGGCGGAGCATTCGCTCCATCGAGGTAGGGTGACGTTCCTTAGCCTCATGCCGATCTTTTCCGCGATTTATAGGCCGCGGGGAGGCCGAGAGGGGATCATTTGAGCGTTTTTGGGTTTTTCATGATTTGGGGAGAGCTCGCCCGATCTATGAATTCAATGCATGGATTCGTGTTTTGAGGGCCTAGAATCATGCTAGGGGTCCCCAGGGGTCTTCCCCTTTGTTTTCCCCCTCTCCTATGGAGGTATGGGGGCGTGGTTAGAATTTTTGGGCGTTCTTACCGTTTTCGGCCGCGGACTGAGAACGCGCTATACTCCAGTAGCGCGTTCTTGGAGGTCGCGCTGCCCCGACCGAGCGCGTTCATCGGAGAAGATGAACAGTTTGGCGGTTCGTGTCGCGCTATAGGGTCCTAGCGCGATCATCCTTGTCGCGCTAGGAGGACCTAGCGCGATGGTCCTTGTCGCGCTAGGGTTCATCGCGCTAGGGTTCCCTAGCGCGATGGTCCCTGTCGCGCTAGGGAGACCTAGCGCGATCTTCCCTGTTGCGCTAGGGTTCCCTAGCGCGTTCTTCCGTGTCGCGCTAGGTGTCCCTAGCGCGATCTTGCCTGTTGTTGGGTGTTTCCCTTGGGCCGTGTGTGCGTCCCGGGCACCCCGTGGAGTTCCGTGACCGTGTCTTTGGTGTCCGGAAGTCCCGTTTACCTCGGTCAGGCATTTGACCGTGGGCAGTGCGTCTGTTTCTTTTCCGACCGTGGTCACCGTGCGACGGGGCTGGTGCGTGGGGTGATTCCCACACGTTGTCGGATTCGGACGTCGTTTTCCGTTGACTCGAGAGTCTACTCCTTCAGTGACCCTCCACTAGTCGTAGCCTACTAGTACGCGGGTGCTAGTCGCACCAGGGAGTGGTGTACGGGCCGACCTTTCGAGACGGTTTGTGGACCGGTTACCGTTGGGCCCCACGTCTTGCAGCCAGAGTCCGGCTGAGGGGAAAACCGGTCAGAGGGCCAGACCAGGGACGCGCGGTCTGTGTGTGCACACGTGGTTGGGGGCGGTTGGACCCACGTCGACGGGCGTGACCCCAGCTAGTCACTTGTTTGTGGTTACTTGTACGGTGTTTTGCGCCTCGGGTAGGACCTACCACGTCAGGCGGTTCACCTGCGGTGCGGTGTAAGACGTCAGGGGACGCTACCGGCTGTGCTTCTAGTGGGTGGTACTCCTGTCGAGTACGGAGTGTCAGACTGTCAGTCGTGTGTTTCCGACCTTCGGGTTTGACGGTTCGACCGTTGAGTTTCGGTCTTCTCGTACCGTGGCACGTGTGTCGGTTTGCGTGCCGTAGGGTCTAGTTCTGTAGAGTACATGGCTTTCCTTCCCGAGGTACTTTCCTACCGCTAGTATAGTAGTTTCTCGTTTTGCGAGGTAGGGTTCGAGTGATCCCTACTGAGTCTTGTTCTGAGACTCATTCCCTGCGTGTTTTCACCGTGTTTCAGGTGAGGCGCCACCTTCGGGGAGCGCGTCAGGAGCGCAGCGTGGTGCGGGTGCCCAGAGGTAGTGCTAGAGGTCAGAGCCAGGGTATGCCCCGTATAGCTGTACTTTTCTTTCTTGTCACTGTACTAGTCGTGGACTACTGTTGCTGTTGTTGTTATTTTATTGTGGACCATGTAATATGTTAATTTATTTCCTGCTTAGCATTATCACTGTTTAATTTCTGTAATTATTTGTGATACTTGTGTAGTCTCCACACCATCCTTTTAACCCTTCCGAGTCTTCGGGCTCGTGGGTGGCGGTGCGAGTCTCGGGTTATCGGGCCTTCCCGGTAATCGGATTCTCGGGTCGTTACAGCTGGTATCAGAGCGCGGTTGTGGAATTACATGAGAATCATAGGTAATTGTAGTGGTCCACTAGTCCACAACGATGATGTACATGTGACGCTGGCATTGGGCGCCGCGTGTTTTATTTTGACCTTGCCGTTTTCGTGTTTTCTGTCTTTTGCTTCAGGAGCGAGGATGGCGCCGAGGAGGAGTTCTCGCTCTCAGCAGGGGCAGTCGGCTGGAGGTCAGGAGATCCAGCAGGGGGTCCAGAGGGACCAGGAGGAGCATAGCAGAGTTCCGGGAGCTACCGAGGCCGCGGATGCTGCGAGAGCTCCGGGGGCCGAGGATTTCTTCCGTGGCATGTACCATCTCATGTCTCAGCAGTTTGGCGGAGAGGCTGCTGAGGGCTCGTTTGTCAGGGGTGGGCCAGGCCGAGCAGTGAGGGATTTCATGCAGTTCCATCCACCTTACTTTAGCGGCCAGGCAGACCCTGATGCGGCTCGTGATTGGCTCGATGAGATGGAGCGGGTGTTCAGTTCTGCGAAGAGTACTGTCGAGGACAGAGTAGTGTTGGCCTACAACCAGTTGCAGGGTACGGCTCGGAGGTGGTGGTCTTCCGAGTGGAAGACGTCCTTTCAGCTTCGTCCACTTGAGCAGATCGAGTGGGATGACTTTGTCGGTGCTTTCGAGCGTACGTACTGTCCAGATGTTGTTGCTTCGCAGCGGATGCGGGAGTTTCTGGAGCTGGTGCAGGGTGACATGTCCGTGTTGCAGTACAGGGCCCGATTTGTCGAGCTGGGTCGGTACGCACCTCACATCATGGAGCATGAGAGGGTGAGGACCACGCAGTTTGTGCAGGGCTTGAGGTTGGAGCTGAGGCACCATTTGATCGCGAATGGGGCCACTGATCTAGAGACAGCGTCTCGTGTTGCGATTTCCCTGGAGATGGATATGCAGAGGACTCGAGGACCGATCAGCCAGGGGCAGTCTTTGTCAGGTCGCAGCCAGCAGTCGGCTACCCAGCAGCAGGGTTCCTTCCAGCATGCGATGAGTGGTTCAGGAGTGCCGGCACATGCAGCTTCGGTGACAGGATCTGCGTCCTTCGGCTCGAAGGTCAAGAAGTTCTTCAAGAAGGGGTTCGGCAAGAAGAAGTCCAGAGATCAGGGGCAGGCTTCATCGGGCAGTGTACAGCAGCCGATTCCTTTGCAGCGTCAGGGATCAGTGGGTGGATCGCGAGGACCTTGTCCACGGTGTGGTGGGACCCACCCAGGCAGGCAGTGCACGGCGCCGATTATCTGTTTTCGGTGTGACCAGCCAGGGCACATGGCGCGTGACTGTCCTCAGAGGCCGCCGCAGCAGCAGGTTCCCCAGCAGCAGCAGCAGCAGGGACAGTATCCGCCGCTACCCAGGTCAGCTAGCGTGGGAGGCAGGCAGAGGGCTCGTGGCCAGATCACGCACTTGACCAGGGCAGAGGCAGTGGCGTCGCAGCTCGTGGAAGGTACCGTTCAGATTTTGGGTTGTGCGGCTCGGGTTTTATTTGATTCTGGCGCGTCTCATTCGTTTATTTCGGAGGATTTCGCGTCGAGCGTCGAGGAGCCGGTGACCCAGTTGTCCTGTGATTTGGCAGTGGAGTTGCCTTCGGGTGATTTTATGGTCACTCCGTATTGCTTCGACCAGGTTCCGGTGTGGATCGATGGGCGGAGTATGCCAGGCAGGTTGTATGCGTTGCAGCTTCGGGATTACGACGTGATTCTAGGCATGGATTGGCTCGAGACTCATGGAGCGGTGGTGGATTGTGGAATGAAGAGGGTCTACTTCCAGCATCCCAGCAAGAGGACCTTCTATTTCCAAGGTATCCGTTCCGCCTCTTCTCGATTCCTTATCTCTGCTATTCGAGCCCGTCGATTGCTTGATTCTGGTTGTCAGGGTTTTCTCGCGTCAGTGGTTGTGTCTGACCGGATGGAGCCGGATGTCGAGGACATTGCGGTGGTGTGCGAGTTTCCCGATGTTTTTCCTGAGGAGTTGCCTGGATTACCTCCCCAGCGGGAGATCGATTTCGTGATCGAGGTTGTACCTGGTACGGGACCTTTGGCGAAGGCTCCCTACCGTATGGCCCCCGCTGAGTTGAGGGAGTTGAGGGCGCAGTTGCAAGAACTGTTGGCCAAGGGGTACATTCGTCCTAGCTTTTCCCCTTGGGGTGCGCCCGTGTTGTTCGTGAAGAAGAAGGACGGTAGTCTGCGGCTATGCATTGACTATCGGCAGCTGAATGAAGTGACCATTAAGAACAAGTATCCGCTGCCGCGGATTGATGATTTGTTCGACCAGCTTCAGTCTGCGCGAGTGTTCTCGCGGATTGATTTGCGGTCCGGTTACTATCAGCTGAGGATTCGTGAGTCCGATGTGGAGAAGACTGCGTTCAGTACGAGGTACGGGCATTATGAGTTTCTGGTGATGCCGTTTGGGCTCACCAATGCCCCAGCAGCCTTCATGGACTTGATGCAGAGGGTGTTTCATCCGTATTTGGACCAGTTCGTGGTCATCTTCGTGGATGACATCCTTGTTTATTCGCGGTCTGCTGAGGAGCACGCGTACCATTTGGGTGTGGTGCTGCAGACGTTGCGAGATCACCAGTTGTATGCGAAGCTCAGCAAGTGCGAGTTTTGGCTCCGTGAGGTGCACTTTCTGGGGCACGTGATTTCTGGTGATGGCATTTCCGTGGACCCCGCCAAGGTCGATGCAGTAATGCAGTGGCCGAGGCCGAGGTCGGTGACGGAGATCCGGAGTTTCTTGGGGCTTGCGGGTTATTATCGTCGGTTTATCCAGGATTTTTCTCGCATTGCGACCCCGATGACGAGGCTCACGCGGAAGGATGTGCCTTTCGTTTGGTCCGAGGAGTGTGAGCAGAGCTTCAGGGAACTGAAGAGATTGCTCACCTCGGCTCCGGTGTTGGTTTTGCCTTCTGGATCGGGAGGTTTCGTGGTGTGTACAGATGCTTCCGGCGTTGGGTTGGGTGCTGTTCTGATGCAGCATGGTAGAGTGGTGGCTTATGCATCTCGGCAGCTAAAGCCCCATGAGGAGAACTACCCTACCCATGATCTTGAGTTGGCGGCGGTGATCTTCGCGCTGAAGATCTGGAGGCATTATCTGTACGGTGAGAAGTTCGAGGTGTTCACTGACCATCAGAGTTTGAGGTATGTGTTCTCGCAGAGAGATCTGAACCTCAGACAGAGGCGTTGGATGGAGTTCATGAAGGACTATGACTTCACCCTGTCTTATCAGCCGGGCAGGATGAATGTCGTTGCTGATGCCTTGAGTCGGAAGGTTGCGGTCAGTACCTTGATGCTGAGGAAGTGGAGGCTCTGGGAACAAGTGCCCGAAGTATCTTTCAGGCTCAAGATTCCCCAGGAGCCAGGGTTGGCAGTGCTTGCGAGTCTGACTGTCACTCCTGTTATCCGTCGTCAGGTGACAGAGGCTCAGCATGCGGACCCTGAGTTGCCCCGGATTCTGGCTATGGCTGACGTAGAACTCGGCGAGGACGGTGCTGCGAGGTTTCGTGGCAGGTTGTACGTCCCAGCGGAGGAGCAGGTTCGTCGTGCGGTGTTACGCGAGGCTCATGGGAGCAGGTACACTGTGCACCCGGGTGCGACGAAGATGTATCGGAACTTGCGGAGGCAGTTCTGGTGGCCTGGCATGAAGAGAGATGTCGCAGAGTTTGTGGCCAGGTGCCTGATCTGTCAGCAGGTGAAGGCAGAGCATCAGCGACCAGGCGGTACTCTCCAGCCCTTGGATGTTCCTGCTTGGAAGTGGGACCATGTGACCACGGATTTTGTGGTGGGGTTGCCAAGGACCCCGAGTGGGCAGGACAGTATTTGGTTGCTGGTGGATCGGCTGACGAAGGTGACGCGGTTGTTACCGGTCAAAGTCAGCTGGAGCGTGCCTAAATTGGCTCGTTTGTATGTGGAGCGGATCGTGCCGTTGCATGGGGTTCCCATTTCGATCGTGTCGGATCGGGATCCGCGCTTCACTTCTGGATTCTGGAGGAGTTTCCAGCGAGCTCTTGGCACGGAGTTGGCGTTTAGCTCGGCGTATCATCCTCAGTCAGATGGTCAGTCTGAGAGGACCATTCAGACTTTGGAGGACATGCTAAGATCCTGCTGCCTGGAGTGGCAGGGGAGTTGGATTCATCACCTACCATTGGTGGAGTTTGCCTATAACAACAGCTATCATTCGAGCATCGGCATGGCTCCTTATGAGGCATTGTACGGGCGTCCTTGTCGGACTCCACTTGATTGGTTTGAGGTGGGTGAGCGTGTTTTGACGGGACCAGAATTGGTGCAGCAATGTGTGGACGTTGTGCACCTGGTTCGTCAGAACATGTTGGCGGCCCAGAGTCGGCAGAAGAGCTATGCTGACCGTAGGCGGCAGCCCCTCGAGTTCGCCGTGGGCGATCGTGTGTTCTTGAGAGTTTCTCCGATGAAGGGGGTGATGCGTTTTGGACGGCGTGGGAAGCTGAGTCCCCGCTATATTGGTCCTTTCGCGATTGTGGAACGCATCGGTGAGGTTGCTTACCGGTTGCAGTTACCTCCTGAGTTGGCGTCGGTGCATGACGTGTTTCACGTCTCGATGTTGCGGAAGTATATGCCCGATGACTCTCATGTGCTTGAGTTTTCTGTTTGGCCTGAGGTGACTCCAGATCTTTCTCTCCCAGAGTTTCCGATCCGCGTGGAGGATAGGCGAGAGCAGCGCCTGCGGAACAAGGTCATTCCCTTGGTAAAGGTCGTGTGGCAACGACACTCTGGTGGTGAGGCTTCTTGGGAACGTGAGGACGAGATGCGTCAGCAGTTCCCGTACCTGTTTGAGTGAGTCTTCCTCTTCTTTCCCCTTTGGTTGTTCTCAATTTCGAGGACGAAATTCCTTAAGGGGGGAGGGCTGTAATATCCCGGACCTTTCGGATCCTTCTTCGTGGGTCCCGGATCTGGTTTTCGGAGCGTCCGGCTCTGTTATGTTCGAAATTTCGTTTCGGACATCTTTCGTGTTCGGATCGGCGCGATCCGTAGTCGTTTCGGAGGCCCGGAGGCGTTCCGCGGCTTTTTCGTGTGGGTTTTCCGATTCCCGGTGTGTGTTTCGGCTTTTCCTTCGGACGCTCGCTGCGGGTTAACTGGGCCGTTCACCCGGGCACGAGTGGTACCGTTGTGATCGGTGCGTTCCGAGGATTCCAGAAATGTATTTTTCTAAAAATTCGGATTTTCTATAAAGCCTAATCCTTTTTCTTTTCTTTTTCCCTTTTCTCTTTCTTCTTCCTCTTCCTCTCTCTCGCGACCGTGAGCCCCTCTCTCTCCCTCTCTCCCATTCGGACGCGGCGAGCCCCTCTCCGGCTACGGACGGCGGCGGGGCGACGGCGCGGACGCGTGGGCGACGGTGAGACGATCTCGTGGGCGTGCGGCAAGCGTGGGGAGCGTGGGGAGTTCGTGAAGCTTCGAGCATTCTTCGTGATTCGTGATCGATCCGGCGGAGCATTCGCTCCATCGAGGTAGGGTGACGTTCCTTAGCCTCATGCCGATCTTTTCCGCGATTTATAGGCCGCGGGGAGGCCGAGAGGGGATCATTTGAGCGTTTTTGGGTTTTTCCATGATTTGGGGAGAGCTCGCCCGATCTATGAATTCAATGCATGGATTCGTGTTTTGAGGGCCTAGAATCATGCTAGGGGTCCCCAGGGGTCTTCCCCTTTGTTTTCCCCCTCTCCTATGGAGGTATGGGGGCGTGGTTAGAATTTTTGGGCGTTCTTACCGTTTTCGGCCGCGGACTGAGAACGCGCTATACTCCAGTAGCGCGTTCTTGGAGGTCGCGCTGCCCCGACCGAGCGCGTTCATCGGAGAAGATGAACAGTTTGGCGGTTCGTGTCGCGCTATAGGGTCCTAGCGCGATCATCCTTGTCGCGCTAGGAGGACCTAGCGCGATGGTCCTTGTCGCGCTAGGGAGACCTAGCGCGATCTTCCCTGTTGCGCTAGGGTTCCCTAGCGCGTTCTTCCGTGTCGCCCTAGGTGTCCCTAGCGCGATCTTGCCTGTTGTTGGGTGTTTCCCTTGGGCCGTGTGTGCGTCCCGGGCACCCCGTGGAGTTCCGTGACCGTGTCTTTGGTGTCCGGAAGTCCCGTTTGCCTCGGTCAGGCATTTGACCGTGGGCAGTGCGTCTGTTTCTTTTCCGACCGTGGTCACCGTGCGACGGGGCTGGTGCGTGGGGTGATTCCCACACGTTGTCGGATTCGGACGTCGTTTTCCGTTGACTCGAGAGTCTACTCCTTCAGTGACCCTCCACTAGTCGTAGCCTACTAGTACGCGGGTGCTAGTCGCACCAGGGAGTGGTGTACGGGCCGACCTTTCGAGACGGTTTGTGGACCGGTTACCGTTGGGCCCCACGTCTTGCAGCCAGAGTCCGGCTGAGGGGAAAACCGGTCAGAGGGCCAGACCAGGGACGCGCGGTCTGTGTGTGCACACGTGGTTGGGGGCGGTTGGACCCACGTCGACGGGCGTGACCCCAGCTAGTCACTTGTTTGTGGTTACTTGTACGGTGTTTTGCGCCTCGGGTAGGACCTACCACGTCAGGCGGTTCACCTGCGGTGCGGTGTAAGACGTCAGGGGACGCTACCGGCTGTGCTTCTAGTGGGTGGTACTCCTGTCGAGTACGGAGTGTCAGACTGTCAGTCGTGTGTTTCCGACCTTCGGGTTTGACGGTTCGACCGTTGAGTTTCGGTCTCTCGTACCGTGGCACGTGTGTCGGTTTGCGTGCCGTAGGGTCTAGTTCTGTAGAGTACAGGGCTTTCCTTCCCGAGGTACTTTCCTACCGCTAGTGTAGTGGTTTCTCGTTTTGCGAGGTAGGGTTCGAGTGATCCCTACTGAGTCTTGTTCTGAGACTCATTCCCTGCGTGTTTTCACCGTGTTTCAGGTGAGGCGCCACCTTCGGGGAGCGCGTCAGGAGCGCAGCGTGGTGCGGGTGCCCAGAGGTAGTGCTAGAGGTCAGAGCCGGGGTATGTCCCGTGTAGCTGTACTTTTCTTTCTTGTCACTGTACTAGTCGTGGACTACTGTTGCTGTTGTTGTTATTTTATTGTGGACCATGTAATATGTTAATTTATTTCCTGCTTAGCATTATCACTGTTTAATTTCTGCAATTATTTGTGATACTTGTGTAGTCTCCACACCATCCTTTTAACCCTTCCGAGTCTTCGGGCTCGTGGGTGGCGGTGCGAGTCTCGGGTTATCGGGCCTTCCCGGTAATCGGATTCTCGGGTCGTTACATGTATCGTCCATCCTCGTATGCTTGCCATGCTCTCGGGATAGTGCACCGGGCTCCACATCTTCAATATTGATCGATTGTGTCCTTTTTCTTTGTGAAACCGAGTCACAAGTGAAAAAACTCCTGATGTCCCGTGGTTGATGAGTAGTAGATGAACCACCACTGGCTGATGCCCTAGTCCTTGCTGCCTCGCGGCTTCGCACTCTCGCCTCCTCGTACTGTCTTGCCTCATCTCTACTCTCACGTAGTGCCTCACGCAATTACGCTTTGTATGGATCATTCACTATGACATACACATTAGGCTGCTCAGTACACGCTTGCTGTTCTTTGTCACTGGGTGTCCACGCGCATTAATCCTCGTCGTTGCCGCGTGCTCTTCTGCTGACCGCCGTTTCATCCCCTTTCTTCTTTTTTTTTCTTTTGTTGCATCTCGGCTTTCTTCTCCCGCAGGTGCCTGGACATTGCAAGTTTCACATCTCTAGGCACATGGGTACATCCAGCAAACTCAGAGTATCTCGCACCTGCTCCTCCTGCCAAGTGCCTCTTCAACCGAGACACACCTCCTCCCATGTGTTCTGTTTTACAGTAGTTGCAACGCCAACAACTACGGTTGCCATCCAACATAACTCCATGTGACCATCCAATGTCATTTGGACGTTCCTTAAGAGCCATGAAGTGCTTAAATATATCTCCTAAATTTAAGAATTATAAATTATAAATATCACAAAACATGATAATGGACAAATATAAAGTATAAATATTTTAAAAATAATTGATTGTTACAAATGAAATTTTACATAGAACCATAGGATAAATTTTACTTAAAACATATACATTAAATCTGATTTTTTTGTTACAAATAAATTTTACATAGAACCATCGGATAAAATTTACAAATGAAAATGTAATCTAAAACATTATATTTAATTCTAGACCATCTAAAAGTAAAAAATTTTACTTAATACATCTAAATTAAATTAAATTTTTTTGTTACAAATGAAATTTTACATAGAACCATCGAATAATATTTATAAATAAAAATTTTATCAAAAATTTTAAATTTAATTCTAGACCATCTAAAACTAGAAAATTCAATTTAATACATCTAAATTAGATCTAAAATTTGAACCGCCCATCGCCGCCCACAGCCACCCGCCCACCTTCCTGCTTCGGCCACAGCCCCCCCCACCCCCACCTCCCACCCTCCTGCACCGGCCCCCACATCCCCCTCCGACCTCCCATTGCCGTCCACCTGCCACAGCCGCCCCCTCCGGCCTCCCACCGGCCAGATTTGGCCGGAGGGGGGGGGTGCGGTGGACGGTGCGCGGCGGTGCTCAGACCCCCCCACCCCCACCTCCACCGGATTTGGCCGGTGGGAGGCCGGAGGGGGGGGGGGTGGATGGTGCGAGGTGGTGCTCAGACCCCCCCAACCCCACCTCCCTCCTCCCACCCTCCTGCACCGGCCACAGCCGCCCCCCCACCCCCACCTCCCTCCTCCCTCCTCCCTCCTGCACCGACCACAGCCCCCCCACCCCCTCCTCCCACCCTCCTGCACCGGCCCCCACGTCCCCCTCCCACCTCCCACCGCCGCCCACCAGCCACAGCCACCCCCTCGGGCCAGATCTGGCTGGTGGGAGGCCGGAGGGGTGGCGGTGGGCGATGCGCAGTGGTGCTCGGACCACCCCACCCACACCTCCCTCCTCCCACCCTCCCACGCCCCCCACGTCCTCCTACGGCCTCCCACCATCGCCTCCCACCCTCCCACCTCCTCCCACCCCCCACGTCCTCCCACGGCCCCCTACGGCTATCCACCGCCGTCGTCTCCCACCCACCGGCCACCCTCCTCCGTTAAAAAAAAAATATCAAAACATTTCACTTACATCGCCGGTCGTGCACCGCCCTGCATCGCCCCTCGCCTCGTGCACCGCCCCTCGCCGCCCTGCAACGCCCCGCCGGTCACCCTCACCTGCGACGCTGCCTCGCCCAGCGACGCCCTCAGCCGGCTTATAACACCGGACCGACACGTGCCGGGCGGCCCGCACGTACCAGGCCGGTCCCACAGCGGACTGGTCTGGTACGCAGCGGGACGCACGGGACCATGCAGTCCAATACGTGCCGGTCACGTCCCATGGCCCAATCGTCCCGCCGTGCGCCTGGGACGGTCCAGGACGGGCGGTTCGGGCCGTCCCGTCCCGATTTGGCAAACCTTGGCTAATGTTACAACTAGTATAATCTACTTTTATACATTCTTATTTATTCTACGTTCATCGTAATAATGAGTGAGTATTTTTTTGTCAAAATCTTTTATAAGTACTTTTGACCCCTGTATCTATTTTTTTGTCTCCAAATCAGGGTTTGCCGTCCTGACCGTCCCGGTCACGGCCTGGGACGAGACGTGACGGTATTATACCATTCTGTACCGTTCCAAAATAAAGACTTTAATATAAAGATTATAAATAAAATTTCACAAATGATTCTTTAGGTTAGTGGTTAGACGATGTTATCCGTAAATCAGACAGCCCGAGTTTGATTCTTGTTAGCGTCAATCGAATTTTAATGTTTTTTCTATTTAATAGTTTAAAGAAAAATGTAAAAAAGTTAAAATTTCGATACGTCTTTTGAGATTCGAATTCGGGACGCTCCAATAACACTAAAGCGGTTTAAACAAACCGACCTATCAATTAAATTTAGTCATCAAATATAATATACTATATATATCATCCTGATTGCGTCTCACAGACTGATCATCCCAGTCTGTGACTGGGACGATCCGAGATGGATGAGTCGAGTCGTTCCAGATCGATTTGTCAAACTTTACTCCAAACTCAAATCACTTGTTTTTGATAAGAATTAAGAAGTACTCTTGATTGAAGACATTTCTTTTAGCAGGTACTTTTTTAAGAATTACTTCGTAAGAGTTTCCAAATGCATCCAAAGTTTACCATAAGCCTCAGCCTGTTTATCTCTTACATCCATACAAGCCCTAAATTCTAATCCCATCAAGAGGGTAGACCTACCCACCGTATCATCTAAAATTATCTGTTGTTTATGCAGGTTTTTATTTAACTTCATTTAAAAGGATTAAAAATTAAATATTTTTTGATAAGTACTTTTTTTAGAGAAATTATTTTTTAATCTATTAAATATGTCAAAATTACTGATATCTCTACATTTATCATATTATTCGTAATACCCCTAAAATTCTTAAGACAATAACCATTGTGCCCTTATGTAGGGGTATAGAGTTAATTATTTATTTTAAAAAGTTTTAAGGACATTTGCACCTCAAAGCGGGAACGCATGCCTGATGTGAACTTGGGGGCGCCGGCGGCGGTGGGAATGGAGAGGACGCGGCGGCTGCTCGGAGCTGCAGCCCGGGCAAACATCCCAAGGCGTTATCTCAGCGCCACGGCGGCCGTTGCTGGTTCCCGTTGCCCGCATCCCCCTTCTTCCACCACCCCCAGGCCGTGGCTCTTCGTTGGTCTGGGCAATCCCGGCGAGAAGTACCAGTCCACCAGACACAACGTGATCCTCTCTTCCTTATCCCCGAGCACCTCGACTGATCTCCAGCCTCCTCCATCCCCCAATTTATTTTATCTGCTCGCTCATACATTCGCATTGGCAGGTGGGTTTTGAGATGATCGATGCTTTCGCACAATCGATGTGCATGTCCATGGGTTCTGTTCATTTCAAAGCACTCTTTGGCCAAGGTGGCTAAGCAAAAATTCGCCTTTTCCCCCACAGGGTTTCGTATTACTACAGTGTAGCCTAGGACGTGTTTTGTTTCCCGGGTTTCCACCTTTCGCCTCTGATTTCTGTCTCTCAGGGCTGGTAGGTGGAGCTCCGGTTCTTCTCGCAAAACCGCAGACTTATATGAATCTGAGCGGTGAATCAGTAAGTGCTTAAGCCCTGTTTTGTTGGAGTATTAATTTTGATACAGTATTAGCTTTGATGTTAATGTTTATAGAGTATAGAATATCAATATTGATATTGACATAGAAAGAGATCAACGATGACAATGGAAGGGAAACAATCAAACTACAAGTGGAAGAAGAGGAGGGATATTGAATTTGGGTAACATTATACTTTTTCATTATACTATTAAAATTGATAGAGCACAACCTGCTGTTGGGGGGAGAGTGGCTGCCACACTATCTTAGTGTGGGTACTTTTTTGTATAGGGAGCGTGGGGCATTCCTTATATTCATGTAAATCCCTTCTTTATTTTCATTTTAATACAATTGTGGTACCACCCACTTTCAAAAAAAAATAAGATAGAGCACAACCAAGCACCCCTATCAATTTCAGGGTGTTTGATATAGCAACCAAGCACCCCCTTAGATAAGAAGACTTGTTTTATTTGCGGATTTAGGGGCCCACTTCTTACTCTGAAGTATGATTTCACCCAGAGATCGAAGGTTAAGATATACTAGTTTGAGTTTGGAGACAAAAATCTATGTTTTCGTAGAGAGCTACTAGCGTTCATTCATTTTTATCAGAAAGGCAATGCAAAAGAAACTAGCTATTGGAGTGTTTCTTTTACAAGGGACTGCTGTTGTCATTGAGGTTCAGATTCTTCAGAAGGTGGGAACAAAGAAGCTAGTGGAAAGATAGTGCTCTTCCTTCTTAAGATGACTGTTTGCTAAGATGCTAGAGTCATATGAGGCTTTAACTTGGATTTGTAATGTTTTGACATGATTAAATGGGCAATATATGCATCCTGAGCAGATTTACATCAATCCAGAAAAACAATCTAGTTTATGCAGCTACTTGGGATGTCATCAGTGACCTATGTAGTCAAGGTCTTTCCCTGATAGACAATGGTATCGGTTTCCAACCTTTCTCTTGGGAAGGAGGACCAAAATGTCCATGTTCTTATGTAAATTTTCTGAGTCAAGATTTCACCTATAAGGGTTATTTCTGTAAACTGAGCATTGGTTAGTTCATGCTTTCGATGGAATATTTCCTTGGTTTTAGAGTAGGAATAAAAGATTCCCTCCACTCATCTTTAGTACATAGCTAGTGCTTTCTTTTTTGTAGCTATAGGATTTAGACTCTGAAACATTGACATGTGACGTCTGAGTTCTAATTATAGCTGCTGTCCTGCATTTCTGTAAAGATGGCACCTGAAAAAGGTTTCTCTGAGGAACATTCTTTATGAGCATTAAATATTCCTAATATTTCAAAAGAACAGTATTGGATGGTTTGTCCGTACTTCCCTGATCGTAAAAAGTATTAACAAAGAACTTGATAATATTTTGATGTAGTGTTGTCATTACCAAGGGAGTAAGGGAGGTCTATCTGCAAACTCAACTTGAAGAAGGGATGCTCCATGCAGGGGCCATGTTGTGGGAAAATGGCAGCAAGATCTTAAGCAATTAGGTGATTAAAAATGCCACCTTTTATTACTTGTCACTGTTTTTATGTTTTAGTGAAGGGTCAAGGCAGTGGTGTGCATATTTCCCCTTCATCGTTAGCATGAATTCCTTCAACAATGTGTCTCTTCTACAGTATCTATTGTAAGGAGCCTTGCAGATAGGCCTCACTTTCAAAAAGTAAGGAGCATTGGACACCATGTGGGGCACGAAAATCATTGAAGTTTTTTCTGTTACTGGTGGAGAGATCTTCATTATGAGCAAGTGCATGGCAGTGAAATTGAATGTACAATGTGGAAAAGGCGAGTCAGTTGTTGTAGCAGTTGGGCAATCCAGTAGGAGACTAGGAGTTGGGAAGGATGTCTTGCCTTGTAATATTTTCCTTGTCCTCCTTGTAATGTTTTCTTTTCCTGTAGGGTCCTGTGGTTTATTAGTATATCTGGTATGGTGAGAAAGGGCCTTGGGTAAGGTAATTTGACAGACGGAACATTCTTTAGAAAAAGGAAAACCTTTGTCTTTCAGTCCGATGACCACTTTTCTTGTTCCTTACTGATACCACCAACCAGTGACAAATTGGACCCAACCCGGACAACATTTGGCTTCAACTTCTGGGTTCACATTCACCTACTGAAACCAGCAGCCATATTTGAAATGAGAGTAATGAATCTAATGATTTGCAGCAAGTTTTGTTGGCTCCAGTTTCATTGGTCCATATGGTATGTATGTGATGAGGGGGAAACACAGGGTGTGGATCCCACGTCAAAAGACATGGGATCCATGCCTTTTCTTTTCTCCTATGTCACAACGATCCCATGTTGATTAATGGGAGTAGAGTTTACAACAAAACTACAAATAATGTATCCTCAAGTGATCCATGACTTTAGGTGGAAGCCACTCCTTAAATGCATCATGGGTTGACACATCAGCTGCTGTTGTTAGATTGCATCTGTTTACACGCGGAAAAGATTTCGTTCGGAAGAAAACATGCATGTGTATTTTGGCTTTTTTTTTTTTAAAACTTGCATGTTACAATTTCCGCGCGCGTGATTTATCAGACGATTTAAGAGTTCGTGTACTGGACTATTCCCCACCGACCGGAATCGGTGTTAATTTACATCGGATAAGTCCGAATACCCTTGATAAAAACTGCTAAAGACATTCTCTTGCCCTCATAATATCAAATTTGCAAAAATATTCTTTTACCCCAAGTAGGGCATCATTGAAATAATCATTGTCGGAGGGTTTATATGCAATTCTCCATTAAAGTCGGAGTGCCCTTTAATGTTCATTTCTTCTGAAATTTCAGTCATTTGTGCACATATTTTTGGGTATTTGCACAATATTATGAACTTTGAGGGTATATTTGCAAATTTTGATTTCTTCGTAGACTTGGCATGATTTTCGCCAACTTTGGACACATTTGGGAGCATGGGAACTTTTCCATAGAATTTCTGATTTCCAAAACTCTTGCATGATCCCTCAGGGACATTTACGTGATTTCCCAAGACATAGGGGTAAATTTATAATTTTACACATTAGAAACCTCCCACAAGGTCTTGGGCATGAAAATATTTTTAAATACTCCTCTTAGTGAAGCAGCAGAGTTGTATGTAGTAGCATTTGAATCCACTTGAACTTATTTGAACCCATTTGTACATAACATGCTTGCTGGAGGGTATTTTAGTAAACTCTCCTCCTTAAGTAAATCCTCCACATAAAACAGGGTTTTATCTTAACAAAAGAAACCCAAGAAGGAGGCTTGCGACCTGCTGCTTTACTGGCCTTTTTCCTTGCGGCTGTGGACTTGCTTCTTGCTGTGTCTTCTTCTTACTTTCTTCTTCTTTGGTGCTGCTCTTTCTCTCTTGCGGCTGTGCTCTTTCTCGCTGTTGTCTCTTTTTTTCTTGCTGGAACCTTCTTCTTATAGTTGCTTGGAGGTGGGGCGGAGGAGCTCCATTGGCCTCTCCTCCGGTGGAATTTGGAGAGGTAAGCTCTTGAACTTCTCCTCCCTGCCTCTTCACATTCTCTTACTGCGGTTTTTTCTTTCTCTCCTCCTTTTTTCTTTTTTTCTTTTTCTTTTAATAGCCGCAAGGACCAATGGGCGGAGAGAAGTCTCCTCCGGCCTGTGTAGGGCGGAGGCAGGCCCCTCCGGCCTGCAAAGGGCGGAGGCAACCCCCTCCGGCCTGCGTAGGGCGGAGGGAGTCTGTTTACACGCGGAAAATAATCCCGTTCGGAAAGGAAACAACAACATGCACATGTGTATTTAGGCTTTTTTAAACTTGCATGTTACAATTTCTGCGCGCGTGATTTATACGATTTAAGAGTTCGTGTACTGGATTTTTCCCCACCGACCGGAATCGGTGTTAATTTACATCGGACAAGTCCGAATACCCTTGATTAAAACTGCTAAAGATATTTTTCTGCCCTTATAATACTAGCCCTTTTGTCCAAAATATTGGTTTAAGAAAGATATTTTTTTCTTTACCCCAAGATAGGGTATCGTTGCGATTATCCCTCTCCATGCGGGTTTATTTGCACTATTTTCTTTATGGAAGGGTTTTAATGCAATTTCCCATGAAAACCAAAATTTTCGTGTAATGTGCCTTTCAATATTTGTTTTGCTGGAATTTCAGTTATTTTTGCACATATCTTTAGACATTGGCAAATTTTCACGAACTTTTGAGGGTATATTTGCAAATTTTGATTTCTTCGTGGACTGGGTATGATTTTCACCAACTTTGGACACATTTGGGGATGTGGGAACTTTTCCATAGAATTTTCTGATTTCCAGAACTTTTGCATAATTCCTCGGGGACATTTATGTGATTTCCCAAGATGTAGGGGTAAATTTATAATTTTGCACATTGAAACCTTCCATAGGGTCTTGGACATGATAAATTGTTAAATGCTTCTCTTAGTCAATCAACATGGTTGTATGTAGTAGCACTTGAATTCATTTGAATCCATTTGTACATAACATGCTTACTGGAGGGCAGTTTAGTAAAGTATCCTCCTTAAGTAAATCCTCCACATAAAGCAGGGTTTTATCTTAACAAAAAAACCCAACAAGAGAAGCTGCGACCTGCTGGCTGCGCTGCCCCTTTGCTGCTGCTCTTTCTCTCTTGCGGCTGTTCTCTTTCTCTCTGTTGTCTCCTTTTTTCTTGCTGGAACCTTCTTCTTATAGTTGCTTGGAAGTGGGGCGGAGGAGCTCCATTGGCCTCTCCTCCGGTGGAATTTGGAGAGGTAAGCTCTTGAACTTCTCCTCCCTGCCTCTTCACATTCTCTTACTGCGGTTTTGTCTCTCTCCTTCTTTTTTCTTTTTTTTTCTTTTAATAGCCGCAAGGACCAATGGGCGTAGGCAGGCCCCTCCGGCCTGCGCAGGGCGGAGGGAGGTCCCCTCCGGCCTGCGCAGGGCGGAGGTGGCCCTCTCCGGCCTGCGCAGGGCGGAGGGAGCCTCTCTGGCCTGCTTTGCAGGGCGGAGGTGGCTCCTCCGGCCTGGCAGGGCGGAGGGGAGCTCCTCTGGCCTTCTTTGCTGGGCGGAGGGAGGTTGGCAGGCCCTGAGGTGTCCTTTTCTCCTATAAAAGACTCCGTACTGCTTTAAAAAATGCATCTTTCAACTCGTGGAGCTTCCCTTTTTGCCTTTTGTGAACGGAGAATCTGAGACTTGATTCTTTTCTTGTGAGAACATGTGGGTGATGGCACATGTCACTTCTTCCATACACACATATGCATATGTGTATATATATTTCCCATATATTTAATTTTTTAACTCCTTCATTCTTGAAGAATATTCCAAAATCACCTTCTTTTGAACCTTAGAACGGCATTGACGAGCCGTCTTATGGACCCTTGTCAAATATATGCACTTTTCTTCTTCAAGACAATTTCTGAAAATCTGAATCTTGTGAAAATACTTTATGGGGTCAACAGCATCTTTACCAGGGATAGGCAATAATGTTTTCCTCAATCTATTGATCTTTGCACAACACTTCAGCATTGAGTACATGCTGGTTGACTGTTCTGAAGCCTCAGTGATGACGACATGTTTATAGGTGGAGGCTCATCCTATTTTTACAGGGATGGAGATGATGATGATGATGATATGCAATTTCTGTAATACAATATGTAGGCATTTGAATCAAGTTAAAGAGCAGATAAAGTTAACCTTTTTATCATTGTCATTGTTGTAAACCTTTAAAGAGCAGATAATTTTGTGTTATACTTGTGCTCTTGTAAAGCCATTATGGCATTTAAGAATTTGATGTCCTCTTCTGTTGTATTTATCATTTGGCTTTCTGCTTTATTAATCTCAGGCTGGACCACTTGCAGCATATTATAAACTACCATTAGATCGTGTCGTTTTGGTATGGTATCTACATTATATCACACATTCCATTTTTTCCTCCAAGTACAACAGTATCTTTTGTTAACAGATTACCCTTTTTGCTTTTATTCTAGATTTTTGATGATATGTGCTTGCCATGTGGAGTGCTTCGTCTCCAACAAGGAGGTGGCCATGGAGGTCATAATGGGTATGTAAAAATCAGTCTGATGCTATCACTCTAAATGTTCGCTCTTCTCTCTATGTGCTCTGTGTGGGGTGTGAGTGAAAAGACTGAACTGTATTCCATTTTTTGGTTGATTTTTGCATATAAACCATTGTTACAACAAACAAATTTATCACTCTTGAATTTGTATTTGCACATATCATTCAAAATGCTAGTGGTGCACAGGAAGACCATGGAATGGTCTTTTTTCACACATTCCAGTGGTCTTTTTGCATGCAAAAAATGGTGCAAAATGACCATTTGCACACTATTGCCATTTTTAATGATATATATGCAATTGCAAATGTAGGACTGGTAAATCTGTAATTATTTGAACAATAGGTTCTATGTGAAAACCTCCCTTTTTTTAATGACTACCATCTAGAAGGTGAAAGCGAGTGATTCCCAGTGCCTACACCCTTTTCCAAATGCAGGGAAAACTTTTTGATGGTTTCACCCTGGTTGTATGAGCTTAAATTGTGAAATTGGGAATGTAGTTTCTACATACTAATTGGCTTTAGGAACTTTTCATAATCACTCTCCTATTCATGGTTACCTTCATGAGGTACTTGGCTCCTTCCAGAGGGTACACTTGGTTTTATCAGATTGAGCTGTCCCCAGCCAAATCCTCGGTTCCTTGTTAGATCTGGCTTACCACAAGTTGATGGTATAAAGCTGATGATGATGTTATTGATGATGATGGTTATCATGGTGATGCTATTGATGAACACTTTGCACGCCGTGATAAGATTTCATTGAGAAGCTAAAGCACTCAATGGAACGCCTACAGGCTTGGGAGCATAGATTTTGGCATATTTATGAGCTGTTGATCCTTATCAGACTACTGTCATCTTTGAATCCTTTGTTGGTTCCAGATTGGTACTATATGCACCATGTAGAATCATTCAATTTGCATGTTGAGTGGAATGTTGTGCAGAGCTTGAGATATGCCTGTATTTCATATCGGAGGAATGCTATATTGGATATCACAACAGTTTTGGCAGGCTGAAGAGAAGAGACCTTGGAGAAATCTTAGAGACTACTTGGAGGAATGCCCCAAGAACATTTTACCATGCAATCTCATGTGGAATTGCATATGATTACGTGGCGTCTGTTGAGTTGCATCTATGTTATGACACTTCAGATCCCTTGGTGTGGGGATGGAATCCCATAATTATGTTTTTGGCTCATGTCATTTCTGAGTTGGTTGGAACACCTCTATTTATTCCATTAACAAAATTCATGGTTACTTTAAAAACAGAAAGAGCAGAATTTTTGCGACTATCCCATGTCACAGTCGAAGGAGATCATTGCTACTGAGACTAATGTCATACTTCTAGATAGCACAGGACATCATCATGCAGTGGAATGGACCGGTGTTTGTTTTCATTTGGTTCACTTCCACTACAGGTCTGGTTTGGGAAGAGGTATATATTTCCTCTAGCATTGATTTTAAACATGACTTATATTCTATATTTATTGTGAAACAACATTTTGCACTTGAGAAGGAAAAAGTTGGAAAAAGAGCTTGAGGGATTCACCAAGAAACAGCTCTTGCACGAGTGCTTGATAGCCATGAAGCATTTTTTTTTTTAATAATTACATACAAAATAACACCTCTTATGTTAGGCCCAAGCTATGGCAATACTAGAGCGGGAGTGAATAGGGTTTTCAAAATTTAAAATAAAAATTGCAGAAAAAATCAAATGTATCATGTGCAGAAAACAAACTTGGATTACTGTTCGAGAGCAAAGTGTACATATCGTACAGCATTCGAACTGTTTACATATTGTACAGTGCATGGATAGTTTGCATAGCAGCAATTTCACCTATTCAAGTCATGTGCTGCTCACACCTGATATGTAAGGGTAATTGCCCTTGCCAGTGCAATGCATATGCATCCCTTCTTTCTCCTTAGTCTCTTCATCTTCAATAGGGGCCTTTAGTCTTTTGACTAGAGTAAGGTTTGTGAGAGAGCACAGCATACTACCTGCCATAGACACGAGGATCATTCTAGTCGCAACTGTTGTCATAGTCAATGACGATTGAAACTTTCAGGAAAAAAAATTCGAATTGGGAGGGTGATCCTCCCGGTGAACTGACTGCACCCCAAACCAACACAGGTGAACTAGTATACTAGGGTGTGTCAAGGGAACCATGCCGAAGGAACTCGGCAAAATGACCTCATAACTTCGGGAGAAGGGGGTGCTCTCCTATCTTTTGATTAGGAAAGTGGCATTTACCAGGGGGTTGTGACTGTTTATTAAAAACACAGGACTCTGCTAAGTGGTAACATGATGTATAGAGTCTGACAACTGCACATGAAATAGTTAAGTTTGTATTCGTCCTTATCACTGAGATGTTAGCTAGATCTATTTTTTTTGGAGCCTTTGAGCACCAAGGCCCCAATGTTTTCCTATGGGTCCTTTTCTTTAGAGAACAGTGGTTGGATAAACTTTCATTAATTAATATGATAAAAAGGACATAAGCTGACAAGGCAATAGCAAAACAAAGTGCAAAATCAAACACCAAAAATAAAAGGAAACAATAGGGTCTACTTCAGCAATATTTCATACTTAGAGTTGGACTCAACTATATAAGTAGAAATATGGACTATTGTTCTCTGCAATGGCACACCATTTTCCCCAGTTCAGCAGGAAACTGAATGCAGCACAGTAGGTCCTCTTAGTATTCATATCGGCATGTACAATAGAAGGGTAGATGGAGTAATACCTGTGAATGGGTTCAATATCTCCGCTCATTTTCCTCTATACTAAATTAGCATCTAAAGTATTCACATATTCTGTTTGTCTAGAAGAATGGTTGCCTAAAACATGGCAAGGTACTTCTCTAGATAATAATAAATGAAAAGACTTACAACTATGAAGATATACTTAACCTGAACATGCAAATATTACTTAAAGCATGGTATGTCCACATGATTTGGGAATGCTTTCGGTCAGAACTGTTTTTCTACTCTATCCAAGACTGCTGCAGAGTCTGAATGCTATTATGATTATGTTTAATGTCTCTTTTTGATGCACTTACTGTACCTTTGTTTTTATCTTGGAATGTTGTCTTGACCTGGTAAAATCATTTTGGTAGAGATTTGTCTTGTAGTAATTGTATTTTTCATTTTGATATTATAGATTTTTTAATGACTTGTTTTATTTTACACGTGTTGTTAGGCTGAAGAGTGTAATTCGTCATTTTCGGGGTAACAAAGAATTTGTCCGACTAAGAATTGGTTGGTTTTTAAATATTTAACCTTGATTGCCTGTACAAAATTCAATGACTTGAACTAATGCCTTTTGTATTTTTCAAGGCATAGGTAGACCACCAGGCCAAATGGATCCAAAGGCCTTTGTACTTCAGAAATTTAATGCGGCTGCTCGTGATCAGGTAAGCCTAGGTTGTTGATTTTGCTTTTGTTAGGTGCTGTCTTTCCAAATAATTTAAGTCTCACTTCTGAACATACGTGCAAGATCAAGATCGAGAACTTTGCGTTGGTTAAAATGCTTTCTCATTTGATTACCGTGATATATTACAACATAAGGAGCTTGGACTTCTTAAGTCAAATTTGGGTTTCTAGCTTTTAATTGTGTTGATTCCTTCTCATTATGAGGTACCAAGATGCAGTGGAGCTTTTAGACCACACACCATGATGTAGAAGTATATTACAGAGATTGCTTTGACAATCAACTGTTTTTTTGATTCCAAGTATTGTGTTGAAGGCCAGAGAGAGAGAGAGAGAGAGAGAGAGAGAGAGAGAGAGAGAGATGTAGAGTTACTTTCTTGTTTATGTTTTTGCTATAGAGTTAACTTTCTTGTTTATGCTTATGCGGTTGAGGTAGCTGGTAGTCTCTATAGGCTGTCACCTAGATGTTACATGGACAGGGGAAGTACCATCTTGTCTAAGGTTTTGTAAGTGCCTGCTCTTCTTTCTGCAATTCATTTCTACTCACAAAAAAAAAGGATAGGATCTGAAACCTGTACTGATGCCATTTATCTATTAGTAATAGTCTGAATTGACTGTTCTTGGTGATTAATGGCAAATACAAGAATGTCATTTTCACCTGGACGTGGAGTACAGACAGGCTTAAGTGAAGGATTCTGCCATTCTATAATTAAATATCGTTCTCCTGTGTGCTATTTCTTACTTTTGTTTGGGTTTTTTTGCATGCAAACTCACCGGTGGCAATTTTCTTAGTGGTCGCAGATCGTTAACTTCATGTTGCACTCTGACTTTACTTTTTTAAGTCTTGGGTTGTGATATTGGTCATTCTGGATCTTTGCATCTTGGATGCTAATTAGACACTTGTGATACTATTAGCTATCTTATCTTAGTTTTATTGAGGATATCTGGAATTTTTTCCCCACCAATTATGGTCTTCGACTTTAAACCTGATGGATCGTTCTCTTAATCAGATTGAGACTGCTTTGCAAGAAGGTGTGGGAATATTGAAAACCCTTATAGCCAGGGGGTTGACCGACTGTGCAAGATCAGCAAACGCAGAACAAAAGTACAAACATTTGAGACCACAGATAATGTCATCTTGATTCGAGTCTTAATAATTTGTTCTCATGTTCTTCATCACTCCCCTGACGAAGAAGGGGGGGCGGGGGTGCAGAGGGTGGGAAGCAGATGGTTTTCCAGTTGACTGGGTGTAAATTTGGACGTGATGAAGACTCTAAAAACCGCTGTGTGGTGTGGGTGGGAATGGAGAATTTCTTTGTAGAGGCCAATGCCAGAAAATGTGCTCTTTTTTTTTTGGGAAGATGTGATTTAGGGACATGTTTTATGGATTTTCCTTTTAACTGTCCTGGGAATAGTGCATTAGAAAAATTTCTATAGGACATGGGAACACTTTAATGTGAAAATCTCACCAGAAATATTATATCTCAATGATACAATAGTTCATCATTATAATAAAAAATTAGTCTGAGTCATCATTAAAATAAAACACTATTAATATTATGATGGAATAGTAATGATAATTATATCAAGAATATCTAACAATTAAATTATGTTTTTTTAGATGATCTTCAATATGTGTAGTCATGGTTATTCATGGCAAGGATCTACGTATATATTGGTGAAGTATATGATATAACTTTACGATCATTATTTAAGGGTTTTTTTTACAAAAGTACCCTCCTTACAAATTTATTTATAAATTTGTCCACCTTAATTTCTAATTGCTTTATTGGATAAAATATTTATAAAAGTTCTGGGTCTTCCGAACTCTTCTTCCCCTGGCCGGCGGCATTCTTTGTGGCTGTTGCCTTGCCACCGGAGGTAGCAGTCGCCTCCGCTTTTGCAGCCACTTCTTCTCGTGGCACACGGTTGGTACCGACCAGCCCTTGTGGCTGAAGTATATATATATATATATATATATATATATAACTTGTTGGAGAGATACTACTCTATATATAATTATATATACATTGTCTTTAATTTATTAGAGGCTATCCCCCCGACACCTTGAGATGATGTAAATTGACCATTTTGTCTGTCTCCACGCACGGGTGCAGTCATAATGAGGGTTCGCCATCTAGATCATGACTCGGGTCGAGATGAGATGGTACAGGTTGATATTGATCCGTATCAAGACGATAAATCATAATATATATATATATATATAGTGAAATAAAATAATTTAAATAAAATTCTATCTCAGTTGATTAGTTGTTCTACAATTTACCCCAGAGTGTACTAGGTTTGAATCTTAACTTCGCCATCGTTTCAAACATTTTTTATAACGTAACGTTTCAAAAATTTAAATAAAAACACGTCGAAAGTGAGATTCAAACAGAAGAATTCACGATTAAATGTGAGACACTTAACTAACAGTGATATAGAATTAAATTAATATAAAAAATGAAAATAATATATAAAGCGTCTCGGTTGCGTCTTACAGACCGGTTATCTCGATCGGTGGTTGGGACAGGACGGGACGGGCGAGTCGGCCCATCCCGTCTCGGTTTGTCAAATCTCGATCATAACCCTCTTCTTTTGGGATATATATATATATACTTTTATAAAATTTAATTTTGTCAAATATACTCCTCAGCTGAACATATTATCACGAATATCTTTCATTTAGACATAAATGTTACGGTTATACTTCTTTAGTTTACTACCGCGGACGGAGGAGAATATTCTGTGAAATATGTCATATACGGTCGTTAGATCTAAAGTATATTTGACAAAATCAAATTTTAGAGGGGTATATATATATAAATTTTACTCTTTAACTTATACTTAACTTGGGTTAAATACATGGGAATTACGGCGATGACATAATCGTGACATTACCTATATTTTGTGAAATATGTCATCTAGGGTCGTTAGATCTAAAGTACATTTGACAAAATCAAATTTTAGAGGGATATATATAAATATATATATAAATATTACTATTTAACTTATACTTAACTTGGGTTAAATACATGAGAATTACGGCGAGGACATAATCGTGACATTACCCATATTTTGAGAATATTTATGATAATATATTCTGATGAAGAATATATTTGACAAAACTAAACTTTATAAAGATATATATGCAAAAATCCTTGTGTGTGTGTGTAAAATCCGTCCATTTCTGACTTCTTACACGCAGGGTTTGACGGACCGTTCATCCCGTCCATTCTGATTTTTCACTGAGACGGAACGAGACGGGTCGGGATTGTTACGTACCGAGATAAAAGAACTATATTATATATATGTTATAGAATAATATAACTCAAAAATATTTATAACTTAGTTGGTTACGTGTGTGGTTGTTCAAATGGAAGTTTCCGGTTCAAATTCCACCTCCGTCGTTATTTTAAATATTTTTTTATTAAAAATAATATTATAAAAATTTATAAAAAATACGTCAAATCTCAACCAACCGACTTACAAAATGAATATATTATAAAAAATTAAAATAATATATAAAACGTCTCGATTACGTCTCACGTATCGATATAAAATGTCCCGATTACGTCTCACAGATCGATCGTCTCGGTCTGTGATTGAGATAAGACGGGACAGTTGATTTAGAGCATCTCGTCTCGATTTATCAAACCTTACACGTACCTACATAGCATGATGCAAACTTTCGAAACGGTGATTTCGCGGTGAAAATAAAGGATTTTACGTAACCCCCTTAGAATAAAGCATATATATCTTGAGAAACATGCATATTTACCTTAAATAGTGAAGAGTTTACTCGATGTTTTCCTGGATCAGTAGTTCATGTATATGTATATACATGATAACACCTCTTTTCATCTTTTATTCTTGGACAATATCTCTTTTTTAGTATAGACATTAGATTCTAAAGATAACCTCATGATAAATTGCCACAAAATGAAAATTAGACTTTCATGTAAATAAATCAGATTCCTCCACATCCACATGTACTTTTTTTTTTTTTTAAAAGAGTGGCCACTCAAGAATAGCACACTTAACCTTATATGAATGATGCGCCTGTCATTCAAAGACCGAAGAAAATCTATTTACAGATTTCAAAGACCTAACCGAAATTCCTCTATAAGTAATTAATGCAACACCCCTAGACGCACGTTATTAGGGTGTTTGGAACAGTTTTTTTTAAATTATTTCTATCTAAAAAAGTACGTTGTGTTAATTTTTAACTTTAATTTTAAAATTGATAAAAATTATCACTATATATTTGGAAATATTATCATAATTTTTAAAATTTATATAGATATGTTTGACGTACAATTTTTCAATCGAGATGGAGATCCGAAAATTCCCCGGTTGCAGCTCGATCGAGATGGAAGACGTCGTTAACGAGTTCCTCGCCGGCGACACCCACCCCGAGGAGCGCGAGGACCGCCGCACCCTCGGCCTCGTCCTCCTCCGCGGCGAGGAGGTCGTCTCCATGACCGTCGAGGGCCCCCCTCCCCAGGACGAGTCTCGCGCCAAGGCCGCCAGTGCAGCGGCTCTTGCAGGCTGCGGCATCCCCACCGCCCCGCTGGTCCAGGCACAGCCGGGGCTGGCGGGACTCGTCCGCGGTGTTGGCGGACCGGCACCTAGCATGATGCAGCCCCAGATCTCCCGCCCGCCGGTGCCGCAGTTGTCGGCGCCGCCCGTGGCGTATCCGCAGCCACCGGTGATCCGACCTCCATCTTGGCGATGCAGAGGCCGCCCCCGGTTCCGGCAAGTCTGCCCAGTTCGTCAGCCACGAGGTGCGCCGCCCTTCCACTGGCGGCTCCTCTCCCCTCCCGGCTGCGGGGGAGAGGAGCCGCCGACGGAGGGGGGCCGCGGGGAAGGGGAGCCGTCGGCAGAGGGGGTTCCTGGGGAGGGGAGGGCCGGAGGGGGGGAAGGCATGGGGAAGGCATGGGGAAGGGGGAGGCCGGCGGGGGGAAAGGCAAGGGGGGCCGGAGGGGGGAAGGGGGAGGCCGGCGCCGGTGGGGGGGATGCAGGGTGTGGCGGGTCATGGCCTCTCGAGACGGACGATTTTAAAAAAAAAATAACTCGGGAGTTGTTTTATTTTAAAAAGAGATTTGAATGGAGTTGATTTCTCTTCTAAAAATTAGAGAGTACTTATCAAACACGGTTAAGTGAATTCTCTCTCTCTTTTTTAAATTTGAGATAAAAATAAGAGAAAAAAATATAACCAAACGCCCTATAACTTCACCACACTTTATTCATGGCCCATGGGAGGCCTCGACTCCTCTGTCTTGTTCTTCCGTCCAAAAATAAAACAAAGACTCTTCTTCTTTGGCTGTGTTCTGGAACGAGTGTGGATTTTGTTTTTTTTTTCTTCAAAAATATCAACTAAAGATGGGAGAAACTCCTCTAGAATAGTTTTTTGGTCTTTGAAAAATAAATATTTTTTTTATATCTTTGTAAAATTAAAAAATTTATTTTTTTCGTCATTTATTTTAGTTTTGAAAGAGTGAAACTTTCGAAATCAAAAGGCTCCTACCAAATTCCGGGTTGTCAATATCCAGTCCACTGGTGCCATCACGCACGCAGATCCCTCCTTCCCTCCCTCCCTCTTCTCGAGGCAGGCGAGGGGGTTGGGAGTAGGAATAGGTTGTTCATCCACCGTTCAGTCGATGCTGTCTCCACCTGAGGGGGCATCGCGGGGTCACCCACAGCACATCGACGTCATGCTACGAGGGACGCGATCGACCACCATTAATTTTCTCAGACACTATTGATGTTAATGTTCTGAAATTTGCGTTCATATATATATATATTATAGCAGAGGGCCGGGGAGATCTGGGATCAAGATCGATGGGGGAGGACGAGAGGAGTTTTCGTTGATGATGCAGAGTCAGTACCTGTGTGGTGTGGGAGAAGCACTGACGCTGACTTGTGCCCCCACAATCTTACGCCACCATTTGAACAAACTCACCCGACACCGATGATGCATCCCAACGCGACGTATTAATTCGTATCTACTCTAAATTAATATCCGGATTATTTGATCTTACTCTTTTTTATCAGATAGATGGATGGTCGTGATATTTATTCATATTTCATTTTTTAAATAATTTAAATGTTATGCTATCTTTTGCAAGTTAATTAGATTTTTGATCCAAATTAAATATATATAGATTATAAGAAAAAAATTAATCTAATGTATATCTACACATTAATTACACTTATGTATTTCATATATATATATATATAATGTTAGATTTTTACAAATAAATCATTATCACATACGAAATTGAACATATATCACTCATGGAATCGTATTAACATATATACATATCACCCCTATCTTGAAAATTTTTTAGATATGTCATCGTAATTAACTTACGTCGACGGGGCCACGAATATTCCTTAAAGATGGTAATATTCTCGTTAGATGATAATATTTTGACTAAAATATCTTTCTGTTAACCCTCACGTGAAGATAAGAAGGGTCTAAGAGGGGGAAATCGTTTCTTCCCATCTATTTCTCACCACACTCACGAAGTTGCTCATTCTATGTTGAAACGTCAAGAGCAGAAGAAATCGGCCGGCCAGGTGCTTGGGAGAAAGGAGATATCGATCGGTCAGCTTCGCCATTCAACTCCGCTTCTTAGATTCAGCACACCGCCATTCTCACTTCCTAATCTGAATATGAGTCACAGTTCATCTATTGAAATTTCTTCCTGAACATCTCATGGTGTTTCTGTGGTCCCGTAAAGACGTTTAATTTTACCAGAGAAAGAAGTAAAGGAAGACGATTTTATGGGTACTCCAGATGGGGGGGGGGGTAAGATATCAACTATAATTTTGCTCAGATTAATTATACTTAGGCATTACCTAATTTGCTCAGACTTTTAATTCCATGTGTTTTCATAGACAAGAAATATTTGTGACTATTTTAACTGGGTGAATGGTTTCATCATTTGACTATGGATCTCAAATACTAGATTTTTAGCTTTGCAAGAGAGTTTTGAAAAGAAAATCAGAGATTTGGTGCAAAAGATAGAATCTTTAAAAACCTTGCCGAAGAGATGCATAGTTGCAATATTTTGTATTTTTTTGTGTATCTTTTCATGCGGGTTAAGTGCAATGTAAAGAACCCAATCGATAGTTTAAATATGAGTTTGAGTGCAGTCGTTTGAGAGTTTAAATGTGATCATGTTTTTTTTTTGACTGTCTTTTGAATGTGTTGTTTCATGAGAATCACGTAATGATATAATGAGATGTTGATATCTTTTTTAATACTATGTGCTTCAATCGCAAAATGTATATTTATATTGTAAGCTATTGTCAAATGTGTGATACATTGTAAAGAAAGAATTATCACTCGTTATTGTGTTTTATAAGAAAATCTACTTACCCAGTGAAAGAGAGTATACAAAGACTAAGAACATGGCGTTGCCCATAAATTGTCATCTTTGGATTAAAATGAATGGCACTAATTAATATCCAAGCGACCACACAACTTAGATCCGTTGTTGATTCCTAGAAACATCAATTTCCCAAAACCATGCAATTTTAAGAGCTTTTATATTTTATATTGGGGTCAAGAATTGCTATAATTAACCATGAAAAGGGTGGAACTATGCAAGGTGTATATTTTTGATTCATCAGTCAGCCTAAACCAACCAAGAGATAAGAACCTGTACACATCTTAAAACCACAAAACATATCTATCTATAGCAAACTACACATTCTCAACCTATATGGAACATTTCTCATAGTAAATCAAGCTAAGCTCACATAAGATATGACTGAAAAATGGCATGATTTGTCATAGCATTAAAGTCATAGCACATAAGATAAGCTCACATAAATCGGCGAAACAAAAGTTCACAACAATTGAGGAGTCATTGACTATGACACTGTCTACCACAATATCAGCTCACAGCTCCGCAATCATTGACTGTAAAAGTCATAACATTCATTACAAAAGTTTATGTGCAGTCAATTACAAAAATATTGACAAGTCATACTATGGAAGTCATTACAATGTCAAATGACAATATCCACATACCACACAAAATAAGCTCACAAGTGATCACTGTATGTGACTTTAAAGTCATTACAAAACCCGATTAATACATGCTATATTTGTAAATCACTATGCACAGAATATCCATGCACCCAAAAGCTGCTTCACCCTAAAGACAGCTATCCTCGCTCCCCTTAATGTGGTTGACTCACATCTGCTAGCACATTGCCACTTCCAGTAGGCCTTACATAGGCAGAAGAACCTTGTGTGCTCAGATTGTCCAACGTAGTAGGCACATGCAACCTTCTATTCGGAATAGTCACTCCCCTAAAAATAATAGTCATAAAATTAGTCAATCCCCCTATAGTAGCCAACCAGAATGAAATAGAAGGTTTAGCATAGAATCCAGTTGAAGCTTGTCTGTTCTTAAGAGTAAAACCTTAGCTATTAGTGGTTGTACCTTCGTTCTTCGGTCTATCTGATGGCCTAGGATTCATAACATGAATAGTTAGATAGATTGAATGATTAGTAGGGGTGATTGAGTTGTAGGCTTTGTAATATCTTGAAGTAGGTGGTTGACTAGTAGGGTTGAATAGGTTCTTGCATTTTTTACATAGTGGCCATACTCCCCACATTTCTTACATTTGTGATTTCTTTTCTTAATTTTGTTATGATCTTCATCCTCATCTTTGATTCTCTTCTTCCCGGGTCTGTCATGTGGCCGCTTGACCTTTGGAGGCAGAATTGGATATTCCAATGACTTCCTTGGCCACTGTTTCCTGTCAAACATGCAGTAAAAAAGTGAAGGACATAGGCAACTTTATACCTATTCACATAGTAGCATTTATCCACATAATCTTCTCATTTAACACCCCTACATGTGGCAAGAAAAATTGCCATATGCAGACATGGCAGACCAATCAGCTGCCACCTCTGACAAGATCAGCAAATCTTATCCTTAATGTTCACCACTGATCTCTCATATGGACTACTGACCTCTCCATAAAAAAGGGTGGATTTGTGCACTGCATAACCCCCCAAACATCTGCTGATTTCCTGCATGAGGTTCATGGCCTTCGGGACAAGATTGCCCTTCCATTTTAGTCATTTCCTCCTCAATTCTATGATCTTCATTATCTGTCCACATATGGAGTCAATGCTACTTAATATAATCTTGTATTTGGCTTGGTCATTGAATGCATTAAATGAATCTTAAAGATTGCTTGTGAGGTAGTGACATTTTGCCTCTTGACCAAATATACTCTTACTCTATTTTTAACCATTCAAGATAGCCTGGTCCAAATAATGGAAAACATCAACATTTTCTTCTTTGATCTATCTCATGTACTCTTAATACCGTTCCCTTGTAAAGTATTTGGCTGCACTCCATACCATTTCTTCCATTTTCTTCCTTGAGTATTTTTTATTAAAATTTTTGTACATATGTCTGACACATGTTCTATGCTCAGCAATAGGATAATACATTTTTATTGCCTCTTCCAAACCTTCTACCCGTCAGTTATTAGAATCAGTACTGGGACTTCCTTCAGATTATGTAAAAATCAGGATCAACTTACCTCATTCTCAGACTCGACCATAGCAAATGAAACATGGAAAAGACCATCAATATTCCCATCCAAAGCCATTGCATTAAGAATAGCTCCAAGAAATCTTGTTTTCATATGGTAACCATCTAGGCCAATAAGTGATATGCGCAACCCTTCACAAATCTGGTTGTGCAAGCTTTGAAAGTAACAAAAAACTTGGGAATGTATGGTCTGAATATATCTATCATGTATGTAATCACATTCCCAAGGTTCCTAGCAAGTAGCTCCTCTTGAAGATCTCTCAACCGACCATATATAAACTTCCTCCAAAAAACCATGTATGGCCATCATTGTCAATTCTTTACCTCTCCATAGCCTATGGTAAGGTAAGTTAATGTGATATTTAGACTTTGACCTTCTATGTAGTTCTTTGGGAGCAATACCCCCTTCAACAGTGAGTCAATGTTTAACCTTTGCAACAACCTATTTTTGCGTAGTCATTTTGTTCCTGACCATATTATCTCTTGGACATGTGTGCTCGATCTCCTTTAATTATTTTAATATGAAATGTTAACTTATTGGGCAACCTAGAGGCATGCTTCCTCCATTCACATTTCTTATAGCCACATTGCATGATGAGCCTAGTTGGGTCACTTTTATAGGTCTTAAGATAACACTCTGCTGGTCCTGGAGTGTTGTCCAAACTTCAATATTTGGACAATCGATCATCACTAGTTTGTAGCTCCTCCTTGTCAATATCCCTACCCTCATGTACGTACAAACGGTAGATAATCGTCCTCATCACTTGACAACAGGCTGTGGTAGCAATTCTCAAACTCAAGTTCATAGTCTGTGTCACCCTCATCATCATCCTCATAAGACTGTGGCTGTGAATCATCATGACCCTGTGGTTGTCCATCATCTTTTGCCTGTGCTTGCTCATCACCAACACCTTGTGCTTCCTCAACACCCTTGACCTGTGCATGCGATTCTTCTTGGGTCTATGTAATCATCAAAGCTATCTCTTCAGTCTCACCATATCTTGCAATTTCATCTGAAACTATAATAAATTCTCTAAAATCATATGACGAATCTACAACATCAATGTTCACAAAGTCTTCCTTTTGCACGGGTTCTTTCCCCTTTTCCTTATTGCCTTTTCTCCTAGGTTGACATTTCCTCACATTATTGCCACCCTCACCTTGTGATTGTATTTGATTACTCACAGACTCTACCATGATAACTATCTTTATAGTGCCTTTGGGCTGACAATGGTCAAACATCATCAATACATCTTGGCCATTAAAAATATGTTGGTACCTTTTAGGCCTTGCTCTGGGGACCCTCCACATTATGCTCACCACATCATCTGGACGCCACTTAATCAAATTGCACATAAGACCAAGCAAGTCCTTTATGTTTGCATAATCTATGTAAATGTGAAAGCTTTTCTGTTTCATTAGGTGATGACAATTGCTAGGATCACCTTTCACATTCTTCCAGTAGCCCCCATATTTGACGAATAAGGTGTACATGTCTGATTCATCATCTATCCTATAACGCCGCATATAGTATGAGAAGCATAAAAGATAGAAATTTAAAGGCACGTCCACACTGTGAGCACCACTACATAAAAGATAGAGAGTTGCCCCACCCCACATGGTCAGCCCCACCTTCGATCTACACCCACTGCATTTTAATACTGAACTACCACCATAGAAAAATGTAGCATCTGCAAAGGATATTAAAAAATAGATCTGGCCTTTAAGCTTTCCCCCTACGGCTGAGGCCTTATGGCAAACAATGGATTTCAAACCCAAAATATTCCCTCCACACCTACACCCAGAAAACTCTTATATAAGATATGTCCTACACAACTCGAACACCCCACCTATTGACTTCAGATGAGGGATGGACAGGGTGGGAAAGATTACGCCGTTTCACCCGGTGGCGATTAGGGTTTGTTCCTCCTTTGTCACTTTTTCACTTTTCGCAGTCGATTAGAATTTGTCTAAGACACCGGAGAGCTGCACACTACTTCTTCGTCGGCTGTATTGACTTCCCATCTGCTTAGGGCTTGCCTAGGAGATCGGAGAAGGGTGAGAGTTGAAGGGGTAAAAAGGGTTGGGGATGGAGGTCGTGAGTGAGAGGAGTGGCAGACTGCTATTTCATCACGGGCAACATGGTTCCTCCAACATTGGGATGCACAGTTGCTCTTCTTCACCCGCGATTAGGGTTCCGGGGAAAAAAGGGGATTAGGGTTCCTGGAAAAAAATGGGTTCGAGAGGGAAGGGAGCTGGAGTTAGTTCGGAGGGATGGATTTCGACTGAGATGTGAGGGCCGACTTAGAGTACTTTCAACCGAGGACAATATATATAGTCATTTCTCACATCTGGTTAGTCCTAACCATGGTTAATTGAACGGGTGGTAAAAGGGGGGGGGGGGAGAGGGGACGGTAATAACATATTTCAAAGTTTTTCAAGATAGTAGTGATATATATGATAATACATTTTCAAGAGTGATATATGTACAATTTTACCAATAACAATGATTTATTTGTAAAAAATCTTAAAAGATTAAGGCGATAGTATGTTACGGAGTGAATAACATAATATATTGAACCTCTTCAAAACTAATCAAAAAATTATCTGCATAATCCAAACAAATGGATATTGAATTGAATATAATCCGATAACATTGATGTGGAGTTGAAGCACATCCCGATAAAATCTAAATCCGTCACCAAGCGTAGCATCAGCATCCATGAGGTGTGCCATTTTTTTTAAAATTGTCCACCCAAATTCCTTTTAGATGTGCTCAAACTCATTTTTGGGTGTTCTGTCGAGAGCACGTAGATACTTCGGATGCTCTTTAATTACATGCTGTCAAGAGGACATGAGTGTCTTCAAAGCACAAATAAAAAGAATTTAGACGAATAAAATGCTATGAGATCGAAAATGCGGTCCCCCGACCCCGTGTACGTTGACAGTACATAATATCTGAGTGCATCTAATGGGACAAAAATAAAGTGGAATTTTGTATATATATCTCAATAAAATTTGATTCTGTCAAATATATCTCTCATTCTGAGTATATTATCATAAATATCTTTTATTTAGATAAAAAGTTTACGGTTATATCTTTTAGTTGAATTTACTGTCGTCGACGGGAGGAGAATATTCTATAAAATATATCATCTACGATCGTTAGATTTAAGATATATTTGACAAAAGTGAATTTTATAGGAGTATATATATATAAATCTTACTCCTTAACTCACACTTAACTTAGGTTAAACACATGGGAGTTACGACGAGGACATAATCATGACATTATCCATAGCTTGAGGATATTCATGATAATATGCTCAGATGAGAGGTATATTTGATAAAATCGATCTTTATGAGGATATATATATGTAAAAATCTCAACAAAATCTCATGTGGATACGATCCAGGTAGCTAGGGTTGTGAAATTGACGCGATGCAATTTATGTCATGGTTTTCCAAATAGATATGATACACCATGTACCACACATACTAGATCATACCAGCACAACATCGGCACATCGATAGTTGGCACACACATGGTCCACCACCGCTGCCATCCTTATCGTCTGTCGTCAATCGTTGTGGTTGTGCTGCGAGAGTGTGCCGACCGTGTCGGACAATATCTGATCGAAATCGACACGATCGATACAACCGTCGCTGCAAACCCTGATCTATTTATATATTTTGCATCGCATGTGGTGCAGTACAAAAACCCAGACAAGAACTCTTTTAAGTCGTTCTGCAGCCGGTCGTTGCTTCCGTTGCATATTAATTATCTTTACATTAGCTCCCCTTGCCCCCTTACAAGTATGACCTAAGTTAAAAAAAAAAAGTATGCAGCTTGCCCAATTTCTAACTCTTGAATAGCCGATCCACAGAGAACAAGTTGCCTTTTAAATTAAATCTTCCGTCAAATTTTCATAGCATTTAGCTTGTGTAATCTAATTATGTGCATGATCAGGGTAGTAAATTGCCAGACTTTTGGAGATAATTGAAAAAATAACATTTTTATAAGTATAAATTAAGTATAAATTAATATTATTCTTAGATATCTATGGATATATAACCTGATCACCCCATAAAGATACGCGAAAGTGCACCTCTTGATAGGCATCGTAATCTACTGCCAAATAAACGACATTAACTTGAGTTGAAGTCTAATAATTACCGTTAAAAATATTTTTAATATATATCTCGACCTATTAGTGCCAAGATAATATATCATATTGTGTAAACATAAGTGTAAAAAAAAACCCTGCCGTGTGAACATCAGATACAAATTAATACCCCTCAGTTAACGCGCCATCTGTTGTGTTTTTTTGACGCCAGTTGACCACAAAGTTGTTTCTGCACTTTCACTTATGTGGCAAAATTATTTGATTAAAATGTGTATATAAATAATATTTTCTAAGTATGTATATAATAGAGTTGTTTTATGATTATTGCTATTTTTCCATTAGCACAGCTTTGGTGAAGGGTTAACCTGAGGTAACTCGCATTTAACCCAGATTTAACTCTCATTTTGATTTGATAACCCGGGTTAATATATTATTCGGGTTAAAAAGGAGTAATCCTGAGTTAACTCCTGGGTTAGGTATCCCACCTCTTGGGGTGGGTTACCTACCCCATCAGATTAACCGCTCATCTCAAATCAAAATTGGATTAATTTAGAAATAATTTAACTAGATTGGATTAACCCAAATGTTCTTTTAGCCTCACTTTGGTATGGAGTTAGGCTAAAGGTGGGCTAACTCAACCTGATTAAAGTAGTCCGGAGTTAACCCATTTTTAATTTGGTAGGAGGGTAGTTAATCGGGGAATAAGGATGTGGGCTAATCTAATTTTAATCTAGTATGATTTGGTAAATAGTAGGTTAACCTAGTAATAATGAGAGAGAGAAATAACATTTATTGAGGTAGGAGGTTAACCCACCTTAACCCACCCTTGAGTGTGGGTTTCAAAATCCATAAATATCTCTGGGTTAGTCCTTAACCTAACACGACTAACACTAACTCCTTATCAAAGTACAAAAAAATTTATCCCGGAGTTAACTTAGAGCTAACCTCGGGATAAATCAATACCAAAGAGAGACTTAACTATGTTCCAAAATTGTGCTTAGGGTATTATAAGTTACTTTTCAATCTCGGTCATGCAATAAGAATGATCCGCCTGGCCCGGACCCCCGAGCTACGGTTGGCCTTAAAGACTACTGATCTCCTTGTGAGAAGGTGGGCGAACGTTCGACTACGTGGAACCGGCCCCTCTCCCAGCACCTGGAACCTTCTGGGACCAAGGGGCCGGGGAGCAGAGAGAGAGAGAGAGAGAGAGAGAGAGAGAGAGAGAGAAAATGGTAGCTGAGGATATGAGAGAGAGAGAGAGAAAATGGTAGCTGAGGATATGAGAGAGAGAGAGAGAGAGCTCCTTTGAATGGCAGCTGGGAATAATTAGTGTAATCTCCTTTTGCATGCCCACTCCTTGAAGGAATGCCTTCTGCATGCTTCGATTTGATGTACAACAGCATCCTCCCGAGTGGGGAATCACAAACGCGCGCTAGCTACTAATGAAGCCCCAGATATATACATGTATATAGTCTGGTCATCCTGAGCCGTATATTAGACTGTCACTGCTCTCTTCTTGGACATGAAACACCTGTATCAGCTGGCTGTTAATTCTCTACTAATGAATGATATTGTAGAAGATACAGTAATACAAATATTCCACTAGCGGATTGCTTGCTTCAATTAATTAAGTTCTCAAAAATAATATATAGGAAAGACAAAAGCCTTGTGGATTGCCTCGAACATGCATGGATGGCCAATTTCTTTTTGTGCAGGTATATATGTCAGTCAAATGACCTTTGGAAGTATTGATGGCCGCATTTTTTTCCTCTGTGATCACAGGAATCTCCAACATATATATATAGCAAGTGTCTTCCTAGGAAGTATATATTTTCATAAGCATGAGGAGGAGGTTCAAACGATCTGCTAGCCAGCTTCTTGAAGGTTTCTGTGAAGAATTTTCATGAGCATGAGAAACTTCAAACAATACATATATATATATATATATATATATATATATATATATATATATATGTATGTATGTATGTATTATCATCTTCAATATCAGAACATCATCCAATGAAAAAACTATATATTTATAGATGAGTCAGCTAGCCATGCACCTCAACGTACAGGAGTCTCCAACATATAGCGTTGATGGATTAAGAAAACCATGAAGAGAAGGTGACGGTTAAAGAAATTAGGGTAGCATTTTGGGTCCCATCATGTAAGAGGTGATGCCTGCAGTGATTGGACAGCTTGTCGATCCCACTCCAGACTCCAGGGAGAGAGAGAGCACAGGAAAATAATTAAGTGCAGTGAAAAGGAGAGGGAGCAGAGAAGTCCAGTGAAAAGGAGAGGGTGCAGAGGCAGGGCAGGGAGAGGATCAGATTTAGAGGAGAGGATGAGGAACCCATCACCGGCACTGGCATCGGGATCTGGGTCCGCGGCGGCGGCGGGGAAGGCCAATGTCACGCGGTGCAGCAGCAAGGTGGGCCTGAAGAGTGGGGCGTGGACGCCCGAGGAGGACGAGGTGCTGAAGAGCTTCATCCGCCGGGAGGGGGAGGGGAAATGGCGGACCCTCCCGAAGCGAGCCGGGCTGCAGCGGTGCGGCAAGAGCTGCCGCCTCCGGTGGGTGAACTACCTGCGCCCCTCCGTCAAGCGCGGCCCGATTGCACCCGACGAGGAGGACCTCATCCTGCGGCTGCACCGCCTCCTGGGCAACCGGTGAGTCATCTGCACAAAACCCCGAAGGTCCTGCAAGATCTTACAATTCCCTCTCTGTCTCTCTGACCATTGTAAAGAGTCCTCGATCTTGTTCATCCGAATGACAGAGACATTAAAGTAGTCTCTCAATTTTAATATTCCTTTTACTATCTTTCTTCCAAGAATTAAACATGTTGGGTTCTCCATCATAAAAAACAGATGGTCTCTGATAGCGGGGAGGCTCCCAGGACGTACGGACAACGAGATCAAGAACTACTGGAACACCCACCTCAGCAAGAAGCTCATAAGCCAAGGCATAGATCCCCGGACGCACAAGCCACTGAACACGGACAGGCCCTCCATGTCTCTCGAGAGGGGCAATAACATTACTGCCCACGCGTCACTACCACCTCCAGTAAACCCTAACCCTAGTGTCCAACCCCAGAATGCAAGTTCTTCTCTTGGGCATCCAGATCACGTCGGCGCCAATTCAAACGTAGTCATCGGCGAGGATGTTGACAACTACTCTGATGGGTATAACCTCGACGATGGCGGATGGCAGCCAATCTTCGATGGAACCAAGGCGACGGCCTTGGCGAACAGCCATGTTGCAGTCGAGGCTGCTGAGATCAGTGGCATGGATTGCTGCACAGACGACGTCTTCTCATCCTTCCTCAATTCTCTCATCAACGACGACATGTTCCAGCAGCATTCGGAGAACAACAGAAGCATTTGCAACGCCACCGACGACATCGATCTGGGTGCAGTACCATCAGATTTTCTGGTCTCTGAAGATCCGGCTTCTGGTTAAACCAACCCTGCTGGGACCCTGCTGCCATATGTTCTGCTATATCCAATGAAGAGAACCATGATATTGATCATTCTACAAATCACATAGATAAACAACTCTAATCAAGTTGCTAAGGGAACCAAGAAAAGTTATGCGGCATGTCACGTCTAGATGTTTTCCCCCGCTCCTCCTCTACAGCCCCTCATGTTGTTGTGCTGTGCGTGTTGTTTATGGTCACTAGTTATTGGGCTTTACATGCTTATATGATAAGGTGTGTTGTTACTACAGATATAGTGAATGTGTTATGTTCTTGTGAATGACTCAAAAGTTCTGTTTCTTCTTCTTCTCTTCTTTCTTCCTTTCCCCTCCTTTCTTTCTCTCCTCATCCTTTGATTTGATGTCAAGGTATACTAGATTGTAAGGAGAGGTAGCTACTAATTAAGAATAGAATCTTATCGTGTATAAACTCCTGGAAGGGCTTTATAAGTTAATTCCATCATCATACTGGTCGAGTTGCATTCATAAATAAAGGTAAACGATATGATGGTATAGTTAAACAAAATGCTGATCAATGGACGCCTATCTTTACGTATCATACAAATGATAAATGCATAGCTACATGATATGGATGCATCCGCCATTGTTTCTTCTTTCCCATCGGCAAATTACTAGCCAACCTTCTTATTGACAACAAATGGTTACTACCTATGTACATAGGTTTATCGTTTGTAACAGTAGATGATCAAGCAAATGTTTGATGTCAAATTCTAGTTCCTACGTACTCCACATGATGCTAAATGTTGAATATAACTTGATGATAAAACCCCCAGTCATCATTTACAAGTGATGGTTATCACTTGATGTATTTCTAACTAAAAATTAAGCTACCCAATCTTGTAGAAGGATATTTTAAGACTTTTTTGAGCCTATCGTTTAGGTTTCAATTTCTACTATGACATAGTTATTCTATCCAAAAACAACAAATTAGAAACTCCTTTACAAATCAAAATTGAACATAAAAAGTGAAGATACTTGGGATTACGATTATTGATGTTATCAACACTTCGAAAATGAGATTTCGGGATTATGGTCATATATAATTCCTAAGAGTGAAAACAATATTACTTCTTTGATGAGTTATATTAGTAACTAACTTTCTGTCATTATTGAAGAGGGCCCATATCGCCAGCCCAATAATTCTCATCCTCTAGCCCATCGGGAGAGCCCGACTCTCTCTAGGCCCACTACGCTACTTGGGTAGCCCAATATGCCCCCTATCACGATGCAGGCCCAAAGTAGGGACCGTACCCGTGTGCATCTTCTCCGGCAGCGGCCACAATATACGGAGGCTGCTGTGCCTTAATGGCAAACGACACTCCAGTTTGGCGATGAAATTGGGATGCCATCCGCGCCACTCCCCCTGTCAACATAGGCTCACGCCCTCTTCGGCGAGCCCTGTCTCATTAATGGCTGGCACTCCTGTCGCATTAATGGCGGAGCTATCTCCCTGGTGGAAAATGACGAGTCAACGCCCATGCCTCCCTATCTCGTTAGGTACGCGAGCTGTGCAGCTCACGTCTCTCTCGGCTATGACAACTCAACGGTCAGCTGCCCCAGCGATAGTATAAGTAGGACCCTGGCCCAACGGCCAGAAGATACGTGAAAATATTCTCCAGAACTCTCTCGTCCTCTCTCTCTCCCTCTCCTAAACACTCTTCTCCCTCTCCTCC
Organism: Amorphophallus konjac; assembly: GCA_022559845.1. Taxonomy (NCBI): domain Eukaryota; kingdom Viridiplantae; phylum Streptophyta; class Magnoliopsida; order Alismatales; family Araceae; genus Amorphophallus; species Amorphophallus konjac. The sequence continues at coordinate 395,264,778 of CM040122.1, forward strand.
ATTGCTTGACTTGACTGTTAGAGGGTGGGCTCCTTTTGACCATCCTTTAGTCATTGCTGGTCCCTCTCTGGTGAGTCTCTCAGTCCCAAGTAAACAAATTACTAGAGGTGTGGATCATGAAGTGGCTGGCCATTTTTCGACCACGACACATCTTAGTCCCACCTGTGGGAACCCAGAGCATAAGCCATGGCACCGAGGATCGGCTATCGCAATATCAGCAACCGAAGAGGCACGGTAGGCTCCCACTAGGCGTCCCGGGGGGCTACCAGTAATCATCTCTCCTAGGGAGAACACCATCAAACCTCCGCCCACTCTACGACAGAGGAATTGGCTGACGTAAGGCATCTGCTCCAGGTATTGACAGAGGCACAGTAGGCTCCCACCAGGCGTCCCGGGGGGCTGCCAGTAATCACCTCTCCCAGGGAGAACACCATCAAACCTCCGCCCACTCCGCGACAGAGGAACTGGCTGACGTAAGGCGTCAGCTCCCGCTATTGACAGAGGCCTACTAGGCCGGTGAGAGCGGGACCGAGCCACTACAAACCCTATGCTAAGGAGCAAATCCCCGTCAGCAATAGACCGTCAGCCACCCTTAGTCGCCTTCGCTGCACAAACTCTCCTCCAACCCCAGTACTCCCAGTGCCGCTCGCCGAGTCCCCTACACTCCAACCCAGGGATGGCTCGGCGACTGCGACGCTATGACGATGTCGAGTGTGCGCTCAAGGGGAAGATGCGTTACTTAGATGACATCATCTAGGCAGCCAAGATGAAGGGTCTGGTTGATGATGACGTCGACTTTCAGGCCCCCTTCTCCCAAGAAATCTGGGAGGTTTTATTTCTCCGAAGTTCCAGTTGCCGCTGTTTACTTCGTACGACTGCACCACCTACCCAGCCGACCACCTCTACAGCTTCGAGTCTAACCTAGTGTTTCACCATGCCTTAGATGATGTGAAGTACTTGGCCTTCACCACCACGTTTCGAGAGAATGCCCGGACGTGGTTCGAATCCCTCCAGGGGGGCTCCATCTCCTCCTTCTAGCAGATGAAATGAATATTCAAGGAGAACTTCTATGGCTGCAAGAAGGAGACCCAGTATGTTGTCACTCTGCTGGCCATCAAGCATGGGTGTGATGAGCCCCTGTGGGAATTTGTCACCCACTTTCAGAAGGAAGCCCTCAGCGTCTCCCGCCTCGACGGCAGCATCACCACCACCGCGCTAGCTCAAGGGACGTGGGACAATATTCTCCGCCACTCCTTGGGGTTCCTGGGCCCCATTACTGTCATGGAGCTCCTCACCCTGGCGCAAAAGCATGCTAGCTGTGAGGAGAGCACCGCCGCCCTTGGTCAAGCCACTGAGGGTGACCAGGTCGAGCAAAAACGTCCGGCTGACCACCCTAGATTCGATCATGGCAAGCGAGAGCGCCACGACCATGATGGGCCAAAAGAAGGGACTGCCCCCAGGTAGTAAACTCCCCTCACTGCTCTCCTGAGCAAATCCTCATGGAGATCCGTGAGGAGCCGTTCCTCTAGTGGCCATTTAAGATGAGGAGCGACCCTCGCTGGAGGAACATTAAGAGATACTGCCGCTTCCACCGCGACTATGGCCACAGCACTGAGGACTACACCTAGCTCTAGGATAGGCTCGAGGATCTCATCCGACGGGGGGTCCTCAATAGATTTGTGGCCAAAGCCGCTCAGCGACAGCCGCCCAAGGAAGATGTGCCACCGCCCATCGACAACCGGCCTCGTGGCAAGGAGATCAAGATGCTCTTGGGGGGGGCACTGTCGGTGGGACAACTCCAGCAGGCGCCTAGAGTATGCTCGGCACATCAACCAGGTCGAGCACTCCTCGACCCCCAAGATTCCCGGAAAGGACCGCCTAGGAGGGACCATCACATTCTCGGACGCAGACCTGACCGGCATGACCACCCCCCACACCGACGCATTAGTCATCTCCACTACCATCAATCAATGTACAATGCGTCGTATCTTAGTTGATAATGAGAGTGGCCTTGATGTTATCTCATACGATTGTCTCCTTCTTATGGGTGTGGATCATTCTCGCATCTCTCCCCTTCACACCCCCCTGTTCGGGTTCTCCGGATCAACCGTTTACCCTGAGGGTCGGATCTCCCTTGAGACCACCGCGTGTCAGGTCACCTTCATGGCCGACTTCACAGTCATCTGAGGGATGACAGGGTACAACGCCATAATCGGTCGTGGGATCCTGGGAGTCATCAATGGAGTACCCTCCTCATATCACCAGAAACTAAAGTTCCCTACTCCCTAGGGAGTGGGGGAGGTCAAGAGAGATCAAGGGCAATCCTAACATTGTTACTTGATCTCCAGCCAGGAGAGATCGGCCGAGCAAGACCCACTAGGGAAGAAGTCTCGTGATTACGAGCTCGGACCCAGTGGAGGGCCCCCATTCGAGGATTTGGTCTTCATTCAGATTGGCGAGGACCCCAACCACATGCTCCGTATCGGCTCCCTCCTATCCGAAGAAGAACGAGAAACATACCAGCACTTTCCGGAAGTCGACCAGGATGTATTCACCTAGTCCGAGGATGAGCTCCCTGGCATTCCCCATGAGGTGGTGACCCACCGACTCAGGTTCGATTCGAAGTGCCGCCCGGTGCAGCAACAGAGGTCCCTCTGTAACCCCAAGCGATAGGCCATCATCCGGGAATAGGTGAGCGAGAAGCTGCACTCTGGACTGCTATGGCCCACTCAATTCCCAGAGTGGAACGCCAATGCCGTGCTCGTTCCCAAGAATAATGGGAAGTGACGTATGTGTGTTGACTACACCGACCTAAATAAGGCCAACCCTAAGGGCATCTTCCCCATGCCACGTATTGACCATGTTGTTGACATCACGGTTGGACATGAGATGTTGAGCTTCCTAGATGTGTATTTGGGATGCCACCATATTAGCATGTACGAGCGCGACCAAGACAAAATTGCCTTCATCACCGACCATGGGCTCTACTACTACACAAGGATGCTGTTCGATTTGAAGAATGCGGGAGCCACATATCAATGCATGGTCAACCATATATTCGACTCCTAGATCGGTCGCAACATGGAGGTCTACATAGACGACATGCTCGTCAACAGCCTTCACATAGCCCTCAATACTACCTCTCCTTTCAAAAACATTAGAACAGTTATGGTAAACAAGAGTGAGCGAGTCACCTCCAGTAGATGTCTATTCTTCCTCTCAGCCACCCCATTCTATGCAGGAGTATCAACGTAGGTTTTCTGTTGGAGAATCCCATGAGCTTGAAGCTACTCATAGAATTTCCTGTTGGTGTATTCAGTCTTATTATCAGAACACAGAATCTTAATCTTGGCACTGAACTTAGTGTCCACCAACCTATGAAATTCCTTAAAGCAACTGAGAACTTCTCCCTTACTCTTCAACAATAAGTAGACCCAAGTAACTCAGTTGAAGCAATCAATAAAAGTAACAAACCCCTGATGATGTGTAACAACAATGGTACTGTAAGGACCCCACACATCAGAATGCACAATGTCAAAAGGTGCAGAACTTCTATTCCCAGAAACAGGATAAACTCCTCTGGTATGCTTAGCTAGCTTACAATGGTCACAAACTAGTAGATGTGTATTACACTTATCTGATAAAGTGGGAAATAGACGAGCTAGAACTAAAAAAGGAACATGTCCTAGCCTACGATGGTGTAACACAAACTCTGAAGTAGCATTATTAGTAGAAAAGACAGATCTCCCTGCAACAAACTCCAAGCTATGTTCTTCATCCTCTAAGTAGTAGAGTCCATTATGCAATTTACCATATCCAAATGTCTTACCCATTTTCAGCTCCTGAAAAAGGTAATAAGAAGGCCAAAAAGTGATAGAACATTTCAAATCTCGAGTACTAGAACTGATGGAAAGCAGATTCATAGGAAATGAACATGCAAAATAGAAGACAATCTCAAGGTAGGTGTAAAGTCCATAGATCCCTTACCAGAGACAGAGGTAAAGAATCCATGAGTAATACGAACTTTATCTCTACCCGAGCACATGATATATGATCGAATAAAGGTGGATGTACCTATCATGTGACTGGAGGCTCTTGAGTCTATTACCCAGGAGTTGGTTTCCCTACCTACACAACTAAATGCATGTTCTATACTGGATGTAATACGTGACTGGGCAAAGTGAGATGAGGCTAAATACCCTCGGGTTGGTTAGGTGTCTCTATCACAGAGGAGGTAGTGCCATAATATACTTCATACTTTTCCATCAACCGTCGCAGAGTGTGATACTCGTCTGTAGACGTACTAGGTATACTGTCCTCAGTTTCCTCATAAAGATGAGCCTTCCCAAGTTGACGACCACAACCACGGCCTGCAGCTTGGCCACCACCACGATGGCCACCACCGTCACCACGACCACGACCACGACCAGCATGGTCAGACTGAGGAGGACGACCATGAAGCTCCCAACAATAGGACTTCATGTGTCCAGGATTCTTGCATTGCATATTGGTGGCACACCCTCTCTCCTGATGACTACATCTAAGGCTGCACAGTAAGGGCTGATCGCATTGGAACAGTCGCTACTGAGGTGACTCGTTGTCGGATTTCCTCGCTTAGAACAATATAGAATGCCTGTCCCAAGCAAGGAAGAGCTTGTCGAGCCAATAGCTGAGCACTAATGGACTTAAACTCCGAATTCAAGAAAAGGGTGAGAAAGGTGAGAGATCGTAACCCCTCTCGGTCCTCTCTCTCTCTAATAATTTTATTAATAGGGAAAGTCAAGGGAAGACCCCTCAATAAACACATAATTACATTAACCCTCTTCATAAATGAAAATATCCTATGAACTAATTAGTACTTTGTCTATTGTCTCTCAATTGTGTTTGATCCCATTTCTCCTAATGATGTACCTCTTTGTATTTTTAATGCTTTGGGGTTAAAGTATGGCTATTTTATGATGGGCATAGCCATTTGAATGAACATTGATCACCTCTCTCAAAGACGTTCATGGCATGCTCACTAGCCATGGGTTTCAACGTCACCATATAAATTGGACTTTGTGGATGCCATGCCCCTTCAACTAACATTGCTAGCTCGACTTCACAGTAAGTAGCAAGCGGCCGATTCATCTACCTTTGACACATGGATTGATGGGCATGGATCCAACAATTAATCTTGACATGGTGTCCATTTCTAGCAACTCTTCCAGTATTAATGTTTATAAATTGTGCAACTAGTCAAAGCATGTTATTATCTTCGATGTGCTGTTGGCATTGTTTTGATGTATCATATCATGGAGAACAAATTAAGTCCATGTCTTATGCCAGCATATCATGTAAATATATACAGTTTCATTTGCCCTTGCGTTTGGACCTAACTGTCATTCACACATAGGTTCACCAAGCACATGACACTAGATCTAGGTAATTAATACTCACCAAACTATGTTATACCAAAGAACTTTCATGTGCTTTATCCCCATGATCCAAGAAAATTTTGTTATCGCTAGCTTGTAGCAATTTGTGTTTCAAAATTTTAGTCACAAACACAAGGGCCTTGCTGTGTTTTTCTCTCCACGCGTGATCATTTACATTTCTTCCAATAATATTATTTATAATGAAGAGGGTTTCATACTTGCTCGAGCTTCCCCTGCATATGTGGCATCATTTTAATCACTAGGCACCTACATCTCCATTTGAAATTGTGCCCATCCCTCTTAAATTCTGGTTAATTTGCATCCTCCTCCTAACCTTATAATCTCATCATAGTCTTCTTTTATTACTCCCTCTTCCCCTTCTACTTTTTCTCTAAGTTAAATGACGAGTTTACATAAGTATGATATTAAACTACTGGTTAAATATTAGATGGATATTAAACATGACATTAATCGATGGATGTGCATCGAAATTCATCTAGTTCTGGGGATTTTTTAACTCTCTTCCTCATATATCCTTCTCTCTCTAATTAGAAAATCTATCTGAATGCGGAAGTCAGGACGGACGATACATTTACTTCGACTTAAAATTTTGCAAAGAATCCCTCGATAATCTCAACTAAATGCATGCGCCCTTATACTTTAGCTCGATTCTAAGACTCATTGCCTTTTCTCAGACAAGGACACAACCAACAGTATCACATCCTATCAAATATTATCTTAGGCAGCTTGTTTTAAGGCTATAATTGTGACATGTCCATTGGTGACTTTGTAGTATATTTCTCTAGGACTAGAGACGATTTTTAAGTTTGTGATTGCATCCCCAACAATGGCATGAACAAAGCATTAACATCCGATATAAAAAATGTCAGAAAACCTGACATTTTAACATTCTCACGAACAATATTGACATTTTGTTAAAATGCCAATAGTGTTCATGCCATTGTTGGCGGGTAGCCCTCGAAACATTAACAATGTTGATATTTTAACAACAGAGTTGGGAGGTAACCACTCTTCGAGTTTGTCAACTCTCTTGTTAACGCACTGCTGCCCACGAAGGGGGCAGCAGGCATCCGTTCGAGAACGAACGTTGCATGCAGCATGTAATATTTTTTCCTTTTTTTTTCTTATAAAAGAGGCTATCAAGGCCGGGAAGTACACGGGGGCTAACTCACTCACACATTTCCTCTCTTGTTCTCACTCTACGGCTTATCACAGAAATGCCAGGATTTAGAGCGTGATTCTTCAAGAATGACTCCAGTAGCCGTCCTATTGCGACCTCCGAATTTTGGGACCGCGAACTCTAGGTATTTCTCATCTCATTGTGTCCCCCACAATAATTTTCTATCATTGGTATCAGAACGCATGGTTGCGTTCTTCTCCCAGGCATGACTTCGGATGATCTTCTTGCGCAAGATATTGATCGAATTGTTACAATGGAAGACGACCAATGGGAGCCTGAGGAGATCTCAACGGATGACGACGGTGACAGTGAAGTAAGCCGTAATTCTATCTCCACGTGGGAGTCCGTGGCACCGCCCAAGCCGCCGACGCGTGCCTCGACGACCATGTCCACGTCGGGCTCTACGTACATACGACCGAGGTCCGCAAGGTGGAGAAACAACGTGAAGGTGGTGGTTTTATAGAGCCCGCACTGTGCGCCCCCATGCCGTACACCAAAACGCCATGTTGGGCGTTCGTCGCCCTCGTCCATGGAATGTCCGCCGTCATCCCGCAACGACATTCTGACAATATCCTCAATGTTTAACCCTGTTAATGGACAGTGGTATAGAGATTGTTATTAGAGGATATCTAGGATGATTTCGTTATGTCCTAGCTCATAGGTTATAAAATAATTTGTATTGATGAAATAAATCTTAGTTGTAAAAATATCCTTATTTCCATCTATGTTTTGCACGATGCCAAAGCATTATTTTTTATTAATTATGAACTTACTCTGTAAAACAAAAAATTATAAATTATATTTTAAATATTTACAAAATGGGCCTATCACTTTTGGATGTGTTTGTAATCATATTTTTACTTAAGTGTTAATTAAATGGACCTCAAATAAATTCATAATGAGTCCATATATACTTAGAGCATGACTCGTTTGACATTGGTGATTTATAGTGACACATCAACTTCCATGATAAATAAACTAGAAAAATATGCTTAGGAAAATTAATACTATACATTAATTATTTTCCTTTTTTTATTTCTTTATGTAAGAAAAATTCATGAAAAATATTCATGTCGAGTTTCATGATTTATCAAATCACTCGTTTAGCATGAAATTCCTTCAAAGCTGATATCATGGAAAATTAGTTAATTGTCATGATATTTATAACATGACGAGAGAAGTTAGTTCCTCTCACTTAGAACATTTGTTTGAAATCAGTCTATTAATATTGAATGATATTGTATAAATGGGAGATGATTGTACTGCCCTAGGCTTACTTTCGATCTCATTATACAAGAAAGTTCAATATTTTTACTTTAGATTTTTGAGTCAAATATGATGATGTGCAAATTAACGATGTCAACTTAGGCCTATATATATTGTATGTTCAATGCAGTGATTAATCAATGGCGATGGAAAACGTGATTGCTGATTTGACCAAAGGGGATAAGTTAGACGGGACCAATTATGATATGTGACATAGAAAAATCTAGTACTTACTGAATGAGCAAGATTTGCTTGACCACTTAACTGTAACCATGTCCCCTCCCGAGGAGGGAAACACCACCCAACATCGTCGAGACCAAGAAGTTTATAGACAATGGTTTAACAAAGATCATAGCGCGTGCTTCACTATGCTTAGCAGCATGTAGGACGATCTTATCGGTTAATTTGAGAAGTGCCAGACTGCTAAAGAAATGTGGGATCAATTAAAATTTAATTTTGGTGGAACCTCAACCACTAGGTTTAGAGCTCTTGTTTTAAAGTTTGAGACCTATCGAAAAGACCCGCGTCAGACCATGACTAAGCACCTTAAGGTGATGGCTAGCATGATCCGCGACTTGAAAGAAGCATGAATTGATCTCACAGACGAACAACAAGTGCAGGCCGTGATCAGATCCCTGCCAGATTCTTGGACTCATATGAAGCAAATTTTGACTCACAATGAGAGTATTAAGAATTTTTCTGATATTTCTCATCATGTGGAGTTGGAGGTAGAGCGCGAGGTGGCTGCACGCGCCACTTCTCTAGTTGCCAGAGGAGGCAGACGCCAGGGCAAGAATGGTCCACAGAAGGGCTTTAAACGGATGGGATCTCACAGTGCATATGGTTCCAAGGCAGGGCAGACATCGAAGCGCCACAGGGGCAAGCGCGGTGGGAAGAGAGATAAGATGAAAGTTAAGTGCTACAACTGTGGAAATTTGGGACATTTCGCTCACGAATGCACTGAGCCAAAAAAGGTATCCCAACTCTCTAACTCTCTATATGTGTATGTTTGTTCGCATGTATTAGTTGCTAGAACATATCCTAAATGGATTGTGGATTCAAGAGTAACCAAGCACATAACAAGGGATCGAGCGGGATACGTGGATTATCGCCGAGTCTCAATAGGCACACAAAGAGTTTATATGGGCAACGGTTCTAGTGAAGAAGTCTTTGGAGTTGGTGTGTACCAACTCATGCTCAAGACTGGACGGACGTTGACACTGCATGACATACTCTATGTGCTAGGCGTTCAACATAATTTGCTATCAGTTCTATCATTATTAGCACTAGGTTTTTCTCTCATTTTTGTTGACAGTAGACTTGATATTTATTTAGACAATGTTTTGTATGGACATGGGTTGTTTGTTAATAGTTTATTTAAACTGGATTTAGAAATAGATACGTCTGTTTCTTCTATATCATGTGTGGCAAATGATGAAAAAGACCTCAATTCGATAGTTTGGCATGCTCAGTTAGGACACATAGGGTAGGATAGAATGACTAGGTTAGCTAGAGAAGGTCTTTTAGGTCCACTTGATCGCTAAAGTCAATCTACCCGTATGTGAATCGTGTTTGACAGGCAAAGCATGCCGAAAGCCTTTTGGGAAGGCTAAAAGGGCCTGTGGACGCACTTTTCGGACATGTCTATTTGTTTGTTCATGGTTTATTTATTTATTACATTTATCTGATTTATTAAGTGCGTGGGTGTGCCAGTCACGTGTGTGACGATTTATTCGGGCTCCGAGGGAGCCCCGATGTGCGCCGTCTGACTGATCAAACGAAAGTGGATATCGTGTCGGGACCAAAATCTGTCGCGTCATAAAGGTCACGACGTTAATTACATCCCCTCGGGGAGGAGAAAATCCTTGATTGATCGTTAGGAAAAAGGGCCCTAAAGCCCAGAAAGAATTTGATAGGATGAGATGATGAAAATTTGGAATTATACTGAAAGCCCCATGTTAAGGGTATGAACATTAGAATCATGCATGTCGGTCACTCATGGACCATTTCATGTTTGGACGGAAGTCCGTATTAAAAGCGCCGCGAAGCCACAAATGGTCCTCAGGCGGATATCTGCCGGAACATGGTAAGTTCAATATTCAATAACGAGCGGGGTCAGACCCTGATGAGAAAATGGGTCAGACCTTAAGAGGATCGGATATCGACCCAAAGTAAAGTCGGACCACAACCATGACCGGGATAGTCCCCAAGGTCTAAGACCGGACTACAGAGGTACCATTGGTATTCCATTGCCCGGGGTCTAGGGGAGATGGGAATATACGAAATGCACATTAACATATGCGGGTTTTAGCGTTATATCTTGTTAGCTTTAATTCCATTTGGGTGTGGATTTTACCTTACTTACATCTGATTTATTATTATTTTTTTATGTTTAGATTGGATGCTCAAGGTCCCTTTCTTCCTTATTATTATTAATTATTTATTATTGTTACATATATATCTTATACCCAAAGTGGAGTCGACTCGACCTAAGGCAGGGTCGACCCTGCCTAAGGTTGGGTCGACTCCGCCTAAGGGGTCATGGCATTTCCTTCTCTTTCCCCCCCTTTTTTTACACGGGGGGAGTTCGGTTGGCCGAACTGATTGGTCGGTCGACCGATCCTCCCAGGGACCAAACGCTTGCAAGTGGGTTGACGCCACTGCACAGTGCGTCGACCCAACCGGTGATCAGTTGACCGACTATCTGATTCGGTCGACCGAACCGATGGACAGGCTCGACTTCATTTTTTTTGTTTATTAGTTTGGCAAGAATGGATGTGGGAAAGCCTTTGTTACGCAACTCAGAGCACGCATTGGAGTTTAGGTTTAGTCATGGAATGCATATATGTGGTTTGATTTATTTATAGAATGCATGATAAGTGCGGTCTTGGACAAAAGACTCGGAGAGCAAGGGGTATCGGGTTAAAATCATGCAACGCAAAGATTGGTTTTGCAAACAAATTGTCATGGCACGCGAGAACTCAATTACATATTCGTGTAAGGCGACCCTCAGTATGTGGCAGAGTGTTTTGCTCATGCACAGTGGCGGTTTCCAGCCGAGCGTAACCCGACCTTCCCCACGTCACCATTTCATATATTGCGGGGCGTAACACACAAGCACACATGAAATGCAATGCCATGATTATATGCATGTGAAGGGATCTCTTTTATTCATGAAAGGCATATGAGGAGCTTTAGTTGATTCTCCCCTTTTTATATAGATTAAGTCCGTGATCGTATTCGGTAGTCCGTCATAGTAGTGTTCAAGTTCAACTCCTTTGATCCTCCGCAGTTCCCTGTTGTTTCAGTAGAAGCATCTTATTGTTGTTTATTTTATTTGTTTGTTGCTTCCTTTTATCTTTTAATATGGTATTAGTCTGGCAACAATTCGGCAGCATCTCCCCTGGACCCGGACGCTAGGGGGGTAAAGCGGATACGCATCCACGGACAAGTCCGAGACGGCCCCTCAATAGTATGAGTGTGCACGAAAGTGGCAACAATCGAAGCAATCACGTTAGAACACGGGGGGAATACGAGATGGAACTGTACGGAAAAGAGACTGACATATAAAAGGGTCATTGGTTAATCGGCCTCATGGAGCCACCAGATATGGCCTCGAGGGCACCACCGGTTAACAAGGGGCCACAGGAGGCCATCGGTTATGAGTAGGGGGCCACCGGATATGGGCCAAGGTGCCGCAGGATATGAAGCCTGGGGGAGCCACCGGATAAGGGGGCTTCGGGTGAGGGCCACCGGTTATGGCCCAGAGCCACCGGATATGAAGACCTAGGGGGGAAGCCACCGGATAACAGTATAGGTAGGCCACCGGATAAGAGGTCCTTGGGTGAGAGCCATCGGATATGGCCCATGGCCACCGGTTATGGGACTCGGGGGGGTAGCCACCGGATATAAAGCCCATGGGGCCACCGGTTATAGGCCGCTGAGCAGCCATCGGGTAAGGTGGTTGGGGAGCCATCGGATAAGGGCCCGCCTCGAGTGCCATCGGTTAAGGCGAGGGGTGAGCCACCGGTTAGGAGGTACCTGTCGGAGAGGCCATGAGGGAAGACATCTCCCCCAGCAGACATTCCACAAGGGGACCAGCTGTAGTAAGCAAGGCCCAGAGGGATGTACGTGCTGTTAGCTTGCCCCCACAGATGGGGAATGGCTCATTGTAGGCAGGGGAGAACGCATAGTGTGAGAGGTACCTGAGCCTTGGCCATGGGTTAGCGAGGCCCAGCGTGAACCTACTCATAACGAACCCTCTAGGAAGAGAAAATATAGGGAAGAGGATGATACCGGCAGGGAAACTTGAGGTCACAAACCCTTCGGAGCCTAGAGTAGCGCTGCCGCCCACGGAGCACGAAAACCATTCGATTGTGGGTACCAGCTCTACTGAAGAGCATGAAAATGGTAAGAGGGGGAGAGGGACCTAGCGGTTCTGCCAAGCAGAGCATGAGTGAGAAGGGAGAAGCACACCATGTTGAGGAACGATGGAAAATGCATAGGAACACCAGACGATAGTGGGAGCAGACACAAAGGAACATACACCGGCAAGAACCCTTCCCAAACTTTTCCTTTATTCCTTAAAACAAGGTTGATACAAGGCTAATACATCATTAAAAAAAGGAAAGAGAACGAAAACAAGGAGCAGAAAACATAGTAGGGGGGGGGATGCAGAGCATTGGCTCCTCTCCCCCCCTAAGCCTCACCTCTCTGCTATCTAAACCCCTCACTCTTCTCTCTTTTCTTCTTCTTCTTCTCTTCGCACAGGTGGTAGCAGTCGGAGTCACCGACTGGGAAGCAGAAGCCGCTGGCCTTCCTCCTTCTTTTCTCTATCTTCACCTCTTCTTTTATATCCCAACTCACAACGAAGGCGTCGCTGGATGATGGGTCAATGGGAGGATCGTCCGGTCACCTTCCAAGCTCTTCTTTTCATACGTCGCATATCAACTTTCCCTATTTGGGGTGAGCAGCAGGTTGGCAGCAGCGTGATGCCGTTCGAGGCTTGCACCAATGAGGAAGTGCTCAATTCCATGGTCGCTGCACGCCGGACGCTGTGGGGCAAGGACCCGTGGTTACTGTGAGGGTCCATCAGTTATTGGCCACAAGTGCCATTTTCAACTTCCAGCAATTCCCGCCGTTGCCACCGTTTAACGTCCCAAAGCGGCCACCAGATATGGGAAGGTGCCACTGTTTATGGTGCGCTGCTGGGAGGAGCCATCAGATATAGTGCATATGGCGCCACCGGTTATAGCATGGAGGAGCGCCACCGTTTAAGGAGGCGAGCAGCCCACCGGGTAACGCGCTCACGAGCGCCACCGGATATGGAGGCCTGCGAGGGATGCCACTGGTTATAGCCCCTCAAGGGGCCACCGGTTAACATGCTTGAAGTCACCACCGTTTAAGGAGGCGTAGAGGCCGCCAGATATGGTCCGCTGCTGGGAGGAGCCACCGGATAAGGGGCGTGTGTGTGTGTGGAGAAGTGGAGGTGGTTCGCATGGGGAGTGAGGAAAGGAGTACATAAACGGTGGTGGGTTTTAGGGGTTCAAACGGTGGGAGAAAGGGTTAAACATTGGGAAGTTTTGGGTATTAATCGGTGGAGTGAGGAGCCACCGGATTTGAAGGGAGAAGAGCCACCATTTATGCCACTCCCGTCGGAATCGGTCGATCGATTCGTTCAGTTCGGTCGACCGAACTGGCCCACCGGATAAGGTAGGAAAAGGCCCACTGGATATGGCCTCCCGCCGGGATCGGTTGACCGAGCTCCCAGTTCGGTCGACCGAACCGGCTGACCCTCTTCTTTTTTTCCTTTTATTTTCTCTCCAGGCCAAAAATTTGGTGTCCACAAATGCCCCCCACCTGCAGGTGACGCGAGTGAGGGACTAGAAAGCGGGGCCTGCGTGTGCAGCCCATTTGAAAGATTAGTTATCATGATCAGGAGAGCGATCTCATGGGCCGGAATTGGGAGAAAGTGGGCTGAGCAAGCCGAAGAGTATCGCGAGAGCAGGTGATAAAAGCCAAACTTGAGGAATCAAGTGTTCAGAGTTGACATTAAGCAAGTAGGCTGCGGGAGTCAATGTGGGGGAGCAGGCTTTAAGAGTCGAAGTTGAGAGAGCGGGCTGCGAGAGCCGAAATTAGGGAAGTAGGCTTTAGGAGCCAAGGAATATCTGGGAAATAGGCCGCGGGGCCAAAATTAGGGGAGCGGGCTTTACGAACTGAACTGAACGAATCGGTCGACCGAACAGGCCCACCGGATAAGGTAGGAAAAGGCCCACCGGATATGGCCTCCCGCTGGGATCGGTCGACCGAGCGCCCTGTTCTGTCGATCGAACCGGCTGCCCCTCTTCTTTTTCTCCTTTTTTTTCTATCCAGGGTGAAAATTTGGTGTCCACAGGGCCATTGAGCCATTGCAGGTTATCCACTCCGACATCTGCGGACCTATGAGTGTGAAGGCCCGCCAAGGGGCATCATATTTTCTCACATTTATAGATAGTTATTCGCGATATGGATATGTCTATTTGATCACTCACCGCTATGAAGCGTTAGATTGCTTCAAACACTTCTTAGCAGAGGCTGAGAATCAATTGGACAAGAGTGTAAAAGCTCTTCGGACAGATCGAGGATGCGAATATCTATCAGATCAGTTTTGAACTTTATGTGAAGAAAAGGGTATTTGTAGGTAACTTTTTTTTTTTAACTAAGGTAATATTTGCAAGGTGGGAGATGGGAGAGGGGGTTCATCCCTTCATTTCGGAAGAAGATGAACACACTACCCCGACCACCTGGCAAGCGTTTTCATTAAACAAAGCAGTAAATGAAAGGGGGGTACATGGAGAGGGGAGGGGAACGACGCCCAGGCAGAGAGGGGCGAGAACAGGACAAGGCCCAAGGGCCCACAACACGAGAGGCCTAGACGTGGGCAAGCCCCAAAAACCCCAAAGCCCACAATGTAAGTTCGAAGACACATGCCCAACAATTAGGAGGCTTCGTTGAAATCTCCTTCATAGCCGGATGAGAACGAAGAATGGACTCCGCGCAGGCGGACCGGAGAACCAGGCCAATCAAAGGGACCAACGTGATCGAGCTCGTCCGAGGGGGGGGGGGGGGAGAGCACCGGCTGAGGGGGCACCGCCGATGTCGAGTGGAACCGAAGGGAGCGTGGACTTTGCACAGCGAATGTCGGAAGCAACGGGGGGGTCGGCGGACGGCAGTGGACTCCTCCGAACGCCAAGAGGGGGGTGGGAAGATGCCACGGCCCCAGAAGAGCGTCGAACGGCTGGTGGGCGCCACCAAACCCGCCAGCCGCGGCCGCAAAAGCAGCTGAACCCCAAGGGGATGAAGCTGGCAGCGAGGCAGTAGCAGGGGGGACCAGCTGGCGAGCCACGCCCAACAGTCACGTGGGTTGACGCCACCCCGGTGGCTTGGACCGCACCAGCAGGAAGCAGACCCTCCGACAGTTGCAAGAATGACAGAGGTGCGGACGAGGCGGCTTGCTGGCCCTCCGCAGCAGGGAACGTCACCGCAAAGCCCAGTGGTCCAGGAGGAGGACCACCACCGCTATGGCCGGGGGTGGGCAGGGCGCCCGAGGAGGGAAAGCCAAGGACGAACGGTGAGCGGCAACGACCGGCAGCACCGACGGATGACGAGTTTGTAGGCAACTTACTATTCCATATACTCCGGAACAAAATGGTGTAGTTGAGAGAAGGAATAGAACGTTGTTAGATATGGTTAGGTCAATGATGGCGCATGCTAACCTCCCAATATCTTTTTGAAGAGATGCTCTTCTAACTGCGGCCTACATCCTTAACCGCGTCCCTTCACATTCCATTCCTTCCATTCCTTATGAGTTATGGCGTGGTAAAAAACCCAATTTAGAGAATCTACGCCCTTGGGGATGTGCATGATATGTCCATGACACTTCACATAAGTTTGGAAAACTAGATTCTAAAGCTAGAAAGTTTATCTTTATAAGATATATTGATAGCTCTAAGGCCTATGTGATGTATGGACAACATCTTGATGGGGGGATAATGGAAAAGAGGTTCGCGATGTCGTTTTCTTAGAAAAGGAATTTCCTAACATTAGCGACACTGCGAAAAGTTTTGACCTCCGGGCATGAGTTAGACGAGTCTAGTGATATCTTACCATCTTCAAGCGAAGGGAGGGAATTAGAGCCTAACCAAGTGACTGCTGAAGATAGAAGAGATGATCACCAAGCTAGTGGGAGTGTGCCCAGTGGGAGCACATCACCGAATCAACCACACACCCAAATACGTCGCAGTAAGCGTGGGCATATTCCTCGTCGTCTATTTGAGATTGAAGGAGAAGTTCTAATATGTTTGCCCACATATGATGATAAGCCTAATTCTTTTAAAGAGACATTTGCATCATCTTCTAGAAAAGAGTGGGAGGCTGCTATGCAAGATGAAATGGACTCCATGGCTAAGAATGAGGTCTGGGAATTAGTTGATCTCCCCTCTGGGCGCAAAGCTATTGAAAATAAATAGATTTTCAAAATTAAGCGCAAGGCAGATGGATCGATCGACAAATATAAAGCACGACTTGTGGCGAAGGACTATACTCAAAAGGAGGGAATAGACTTTGATGAGACATTCTCTCATGTGGTGAGATTCACATCAGTTCGCCTCATCCTAGCCATTGTTGCTCATTTAGATTTGGACCTTTTTAAGATGGATGTTAAGACTATATTTCCTAATGGAGAACTAGACGAGAAGATCTATATGACTCAACCAGAAGGATTTGAGGTAGAGAGACAAGAGTGCAAAGTTTACCGTCTCAAGCGTTTCATTTATGTCCTCAAACAATCGTCTAGACAGTGGTATTTTAGATTCCAGAGTAATTATTTCTTTTGATTTTGAGATGATTGTGGAAGACCACTGTGTGTATGTCAAATGAATAGAGAAGACGATTCTTAATTATCTTGTCATTGTATGTCGATGACATATTGTTGGCTGGGAATGATATGAAGTCAATCGAAGCCACTAAGCAGTGGTTGTCTTCTGTCTTCGAGATAAAAGACATGGGTGAAGCAAATTATGTGCATGGAGTAAAAATTGAAAGAGAATGCTCAAAAAGACTTCTGAGTCTATCTCAGGAGACCTATATAAATAAAATTCTTGAGCAATTCCGGATGCATTATTCCAAACCCATCGATACTCCAATTGATAGGGGATGTGCTTTGAGTACAAGTTAATGCCCAAAGACTGATGAAGGAAAGAAAGAAATGTTTAAAGTACCATATGCGGCTGTAATAGGGAGTCTGGTGTATGCTATGTTGTGCACTCGACCTGACATTTGTTATGCAGTCGGATTGGTCAGTCGCTATCAGAGTAACCCTGGTCTCACTCACTGGAAGGCAATGAAGAGAATCTTTCAATATTTACGTGGAACGACAAACCTCGCCTTATGTTACAAAGGAGGTGACTTAAGACTAAGAGGTTATAGCGATGCTGATTGGGCCAGCGACAAAGATGAGCGGAAATCTACCTCAGGCTATGTGTTCATGCTAGGAGGTGGGGCCATTTCTTGGTGCAGTAAGAAACAAACGTGTATTGCTTTATCCATGATGGAGTCGGAATACGTGGCTTGTTCAACAGCATGTCAAGAGGCTATTTGGTTACGGAATTTTCTGCGGCGATTGGCCATAACACACCACCCTGAAGAGACAGTGTTGTTGTACATTGACAGCACATCGGCATTGGCCTACGCTAAGGATCCAAAGTATCATGGTAGAAAGAAACATATTGACATTCACTATCACTAAATTCGGGATCTACTTGCGAAAGGGTTAGTGGCGCTCCGACACATATCGACTGGTTGTATGGTAGCAGACCTACTAACTAAACAGATTCCTAGAGAGGCCTTCTTAACCCATATTGTAGCTATGGCATTATGTAAATTGTAAATGTGAACAATTTTTTGTTGACATCAATGAATATTATTATTCCTTCATGTGTGTCTTAAGATGTTATGCAACTTTACACATCATTTAAAAGAAGATGTCACCAGGCTCGAATTGACTCTCTCACACGGGTAATTCACCTTGGCGCTAAAATAGCGAGCAAGATGAGATATTAGATATCTGTGACGCTGGAAGAGCGAGCAAGATATGTATGAAAATCAAACTATTATGTCGTCTTAGAGAGAGTTAAGATGAGATCCACTTGGATCGCTCACAGGTTCCCTATGCCTTATCTTGTGAAGCCTGACTAAGCCGGATGTGAATCTAATGACATGGCGCTAAGTGGGAGCGACAATGGCATAAAATTTAGGTTAGTCATAATGGGAGTGACTAGACTAAGGTCCATATGGTGTTTAATTATTTTGAGTGACGTGCCCATGTCGATGGGGGAACACCATAGCATGCGTTTCATACTGCATGTGCTACATACGACCATAAGTGAGAATGATGAATGGATCTCTGTTTCATCATTGTGTGAGCTCCTACATCATATTTCTGTTGATCCCATTTGTACCCATTGTGACTTGAGGACTGTGTCATGAAAAGGAAACTTGACGTCGCTACTTTAGCATGCTCCTTAAGACTATGGTTGATACAGTCTAGCGGGACATATCTAGGAAAGCAGTCAAGACCAATTAGATTGACATAAGAACTCTGGGCCGGAAGACTTCTGCATATTGTACCAAGTTTTGTGGCTCATATCCCGGGGGACTTTGTTAACTTTGTGATGATAGAGTCATGACCACATGACATTTGATATTTAACACTGCTTGTTGTTTGAGAGTGTTAAATCAGGTGAATATCAGATTTTCTAGGGTACTACGAGATATATGATGTTAAAGTGTTCTATTAGTTTTGGTGATAACTTAACAGTTCACTACTCTTATGATTAAGAGTTTTCTCGTGAGGTCGCATGCTTCATTTCCCTGTATGACAGAGTAAGAGAACTAAGAATAAAGAGAGAATTTTATAGCTGCCCTTCATGGGCAAGTGGGAGATGTTAACGCATTGCTGCCCACGAAGGGAGGCGTCCGTTCACGAACGGACGTTGCATGCAACATGCAACATTTCCCCCCCCTTTTTTCCCTATAAAAGGGCCTATCAAGACCGGAAAATACACACGAAAACAAAAGGGGGCTAACTCACTCACACATATCCTCTCTCATGTTCTCACTCTACGGGCTCATCACCAAAAGGCCGGGATTTGGAGCGTGATTCTTCAAGAACAACTCTAGTAGCCGTCCTATTACGACCTCCGAGTTTTGGGGCCTCGAACTCCTGATATTCTTCATCTCATTGTGTCTCCCACAATAATTTTCTATCATCTGCCAACGATGAAATTGCGGGTTTAGGATGAGGCTGCTCCCCTTTGAGGGTCACCCCATTGGCCACACATTTTAGCATCTGATATCGTGACAAATTTCTCATCTTATAGTCTAGTAAACTGTAAACTGTCCCGAGCATGTAATTTAGTGGACACCACTTCCCCTAATGGGGAGAGTACGTGTTTGATCTCGCTCCTCCAGCGTGCGAGAGTGAGATCCCTCACGCCACCTGCGCCCCCGTGGGTGCTAAGTTTCGAACTCCCCTACCCCTATCTCCTAGTGCACCCAACCACTAGATCTAGTTTCCCCCCCCCCCCCTCCCCCAAGCAGAGTACGTGTTCGATCTAGCGGGATCTCTCACGTCACCTGTGCCCCTCGTGGGTGCTAGGTTTCGAACTCCCCTACCCCTATCTCCTAGTGCACCCCCCCAAAAAAAAGACAAAAAATGGTCTAGTAAACTTATTTGATTACCACTGGATCTAAATCAAGGTAGTTCACGTATCCTTCAATTTAAGTGGTCATGAGGAGTAAGCACATTATGATCAAAAAGAAAAGATGGGGTTGGGTTGCGGGTGGGGGGGAGAAAAACAAAAGAAGATAACGACTCAAATTAAAGCCCTGATGGATCGTTAGGTGGGGAGCCTGTGTGACTGACGGGGTGTGTTGTTGCTTGCGAGTAGATGGGGAAACCCGTCGTCCTCACGGCTGGGGTGGCGGTTTGCTCCCATTAATTGGACCTCTCCCTAACCATCCCCACACTCACAGGTGCTCCCCCCCCCTCCCAACACGAACTCCTCAAAATTAAGTCTGACAACGATGCTTTGGATAATGACCCTTGTCCCCCCGTCTCGCCGGATGAGAAGATCAAGATTGAGTGGTGTGTAGTCGCTTGTCGCCAAGTCTGGAATGGAGCTTACCGGATATATGCATATATACTTAAAAGTATTGAAATGAGAAGAAATAAAGGAAAAGAAAAAAAAATTGAATATGAAATATATAGTAATTTAAGGTTGTCAAAAGAAAGGTATCTGATAGTTTTATTTATTTATTATTTAAAATGCGTCTCCAAATCTTGAATTTTTTGATCGAGGACTAATTCATAGGTCTTTTTTTTTTTGTAATTTTCCCGGTACATTGGATAGAATCTTCCTGTAAAATCTAACCTCTCGTGTCTGTATGGTGCTCGGCCTGGGATGTTCCAAATGGCCTGACCATACTCGCCCATAACGGGCTATACGCTCTCATTTGGATTTGGATATTGGGCCACTCTCATTTGGTTTGGGCCACGCCACTTACCTTTAGAAAGTATGTACATCAAATAATGATGGATGCATAATTAAGTTCTCCTTCTTACATTTGTTAGAATGATATGATTATTTGAGTTTTAAACATATTACGCGCACATAACTAAGCATTTTATACGTACAAAATTAAAAATTTAAGTTGCAGCAATGCGCACAAAGAAAGTGGATGCGAAGTAACATTCTTATGCGGCCTAAAGAAGAGGAGGAGTGCATTTTCCGTATATATAAAATCTTTACGGTTCTTATGAATATTGGTTAAGAGGTTATTTACCAAATCTCCATATATAACCCACAATCTCTCTGATGTAACTTTTGTCATATGAAATAATTAATATCATCTTCACATATTAATTAAGACTCGTTAATAGTTATTTGCAAAATCCCCATATATATATATATATATATACTTGACGGGCTTCAAAAATAATGAATTAAGGCGCACTTAAAAGTGATGAAAAAGATTTAAAGATCATATTAATTAAGTGACCCAAATTTGATCTCCTTCTCAGATCACTTGACTCCCTTTTACATGGGAAAAAGGTGCTCATTGACGTGATGCTAAATTAATAGAACCAATTCTAAATTAACTTCTAGCAAGTAAAGATACCCGGGTAAAAGAGCATCTAAGTCCGCCATACACCACCCCCAGCCCAAACGCCGTTGAAGCAAGCAGTCAGGTTGTTCGTGGAGTCTACTTTCTAATTAAAAGAGGGTTTTTAGAAATCACATTCTATAATTTGCTATGTTTAGAGATTAATTAATCCCTTCAATCTTGATATCTATTCAATCTTAAGTTCTTCCATAAATGACCACTAAAATTAAGAATAAGTCATTCAATATTTAAAATGAAATTCTAAAAGGAAGTTTATCAAATAACTATTGTAGATGGTTAAAAAATATTATTAATCTCTTAATTAATATGGAATATTGTAAGGGTTGAAATATAAAAAAACTGAAAAAGAGTTGATATTATCTTATCGAAGGCTCAAATTACACCTCACGGTGGGTACGTAGTACCCCACCCATCTCTCTCTCTCTCTCTCTCTCTCTCTCTCTCTATATATATATATATATATATACACCCTATCTCTCTCTCTCTCTCTCTATATATATATATATTATTAATCTCTTAATATGAAATATTGTAAGGGTTGAAATATAAAAAAACTTAAAAAGAGTTGATATTAACTTATTAAAGGCTCAAATCAGGGTTTGCTCGCCCATTCATACCGGCCGTACCGATCTTTTATCGGTACGATACGGTATAGATCGTTACCATTGCGTACTGAGATAAAAAAAACACATTATATATATATGTTATAAAAAAAGTCACTCAAATGATCTTCTATCTTGATTGGCTAGTTGATACGTGGTTTAAATGGGCATCCTTAGTTTGAATCTCACATCAGCCACTTTTTTAAACGATTTTTAGAAACAACTTTCTCTAAAATAGAATGAAAATGCATCAAAAACGTGTTTCAAACATAGGATCTCACATTTAAATGTGAGGTCCTCAACCAACTGACTTAGAAAAGAAGTTTGTTATAAAAAAAAATTAATATTTAAAATAACATATATAGTGTGCTGGTTGTGAGGAGGGTAAATCTGGTCTGATCCAGAAACGGCCGAAACACGAACGGCCCACTAAGGTTTGGACATGTTAAGCCCAGACAAGGGACAAGCACGCTTGCTCGGCCCAATACGAAGGAGACCGGCCCAATAGAGCCTCGGATCCCACGACGCCGATCAGGCCGGCCCAAGCACAGTTCTCGTCGGGGGACACTCCGACGATCGACCGTTGCCCCCACGACGCCGGCCTTGACCCCGTAATGGGCGAGCACGAGTCATGATCGAGTGCCGCAAGACTCGCCCAGAGACCGGCCGACGCTGGAGGTATCGCCCTCCAACGGGAAACTCCCGCCAACATAGCGAAGGAACATTACTCTACTAAACGGACCCTTCCCTATCAAGGGATGAGGCCCTCGCTCCAGGACAACCCATATAAAAGGGACATCGACAGAAGAGAAGAGCACGGTAGATTTTTCTACTAAACCCCACGCTACTACGCAAGAGGAGATACACCGGATACTTCTGTCACTAGAGCCCCTACGGAGAAGAGACCAACGCGACCTGCAACCGCGACAGAGGAGCCATCCTCTACGTCCAGAGAGCCACTTCCTCCTGCACGGCCTTACCACCGAGCAAGCACTCTTCGAGAGCCCGCTGGGAGCGTCGAGCACGGGTACAGAGGACCTACATGCCTCCTGGATCGACGACTACGGCCCCTACTTCTCTCTCACCTTACTCCTCTCTATTGCTCATTAATCCCTTGCTGACTTAAGCATCGGAGAGTTATCCCATGGGATAACACTCGGGACTCCTTCTGACGCCCTTCTGGTTTCTTGGTGTGTGCAGGCATCCACGGGCGCGAGACGACTTCCCCAACAAATAAATAGAGAAGGTGGTATGTGGCCTAGGAACCTTTTTCCTGCCGCTACACTTCTTGGCGCCGTCTGTGGGAAACCACCTTCAGATCCCGGCGGCCCTCAACATTGAGGGGAGACTTCGTATCGCGCCAAGGGCGAGGAAAGCCACTCCGCATCCAGCCATCAGAGGCCCTTTCCCAGTCCTTCAACTCGATCAAGTATACGTACCGCTCTGCCCACCCCTTGCGGTTGGACGCGGTATGTGAGACAGAGATAAAATGGTCGCGGGTACGAGCCTTGAAATAGGCGAAAAAGGTGTCGGATGGGTAACTCTGGAGGAGGAAGAATTGCCGAAACAAGTCGACACTCGGCTCCACCGATGCTCTACGACAGGCATAGAAAAACCCGCAGAGGATGCTATAAGAATTGGGAGTTATGCCCCCAGGGTTCCGCCCGTAATGGCGGAGGACGGTCGAAATGAAAGGGTGGACCGGAATACGAACACCCGGCTGGAAAGATGCCACCGGGATCATGATCCCGCCAGTAGGGTGACTCGTTATGTCGTCTCCCACAGCAGGAAAGACGATGTCATACTCGGGGGGGATCTGGAAGGTCTCCCACAAATCATGAAATACCCTATAGGCCACTAGAGGTTGGGGATCATGCTGACTAGTGCCCGCACCTGAAGTGCTCGGCGCACCGCCCCGGCCTTGAGGCATGTCCTCCGAAGAGAAGGACTCGACAGTGAGAGATCTCCTACGCAGACGCATTGCTACCGAAGAAAAGAAGAACCAAGAAAGAAGGATCCTCACCAGTCAAAGGGAGGAAGAAGCCTACGACGGAGCATGGCGACCAGGGAGATGTGGGTATGGTTTGCGAGAACCCCCTCCCCGCTCCTTATAAACCGCCCACTACAATCCGACGGTTGCCCCCTGAGGGTCAGGCGAAGGGACGCCTGCCGCTACGGCGGTACGGCTACCGAGGCCAGGCGACCGTTCTGAGCCCACATCCCTGGAACAAGACAAGACCCGACGTCATCATTGCCAGCATGGCTTCTTCCACTGCCAGAGGCGCCTTGCGCGCCCAGCAGGTCTCGAAGCCACCAACTCCCGCCGTACGAGGAAATCATCTTCGGATCACGCCCTCCAGAAGAACTCTCTCTTGGACTACTCTCAGTCCTCTGCGAGTGCTCGACAACTAAGAGTAGGGGGGAAGTGAGGAGGGTAAATCTGGTCTGATCCAGAAACGACCCAAGCACGAACGGCCCACTAAGGTTTGGACATGCTAAGCCTAGACAAGGGACAAGCACGCTTGCTCGGCCTAATACGAAAGAGACCGGCCCAATGGAGCCTCGGATCCCACGACGCCGATGAGGCCGGCCCAAGCGCAGTTCTCGCCGGAGGACACTCCGACGACCGACCGTTGCCCCCACGACGACGGTCTTGACCCCGTAACGGGCGAGCACGCGCCATGAGTGCCGCAAGACTCGCCCAGGGACCGGCCGACGTCGTAGGTATCGCCCTCCAAAGAAAACTCCCGCCAACATAGCGCAGGAACATTACTCTACTAAATAGACCCTTCCCTATCAAGGGATGAGGCCCTCGCTCCTGAACAACCCATATAAAAGGGACATCGACAGAAGAGAAGAGCACGGTAGATTTTTCTACTAAACCCCACGCTACTACGCAAGAGGAGATACGGCGGATACTTCTGTCACTAGAGCCCCTACGGAGAAGAGAGCAACGCGACCTGCAACTGCGACAGAGGAGTAATCCTCTACGTCCAGAGAGCCACTTCCTCCTGCATGGCCTTACCACACAGCGAGCACTCTTCGAGAGCCCGCTGGGAGCGACGAGCACGGGTACAGAGGACCTACACTCCTCCTGGATCGACGACTACGGCCCCTACTTCTCTCTCATCTTGCTCCTCTCTATTGCTCATTAATCCCTTGTTGACTTAAGCATTGGAGGGTTGTCCCCTGGGGTAACACCCGGGACTCCTTCTGATGCCCTTCTAGTTTATTGGTGTGTGCAGGCATCCACGGGCGCGAGATGACTTCCCCAACAAATAAATAGAGAAGGTGGTACGTGACGTAAGAACCATTTTCCTGCCGCTACAGGTTGCGTACTACGTATCGGTGTCACCGATTGATACGATCCAGTATGGACGGTACGGGCCTTACCATACCATCTCTCTCTCGCAATCTAATTACCAAACCTCGGGCTCACCTCCTTTGAGGACTAAATACCCCCCCCCCCCTCCCCCCGTCGAACTCGAGATATTTCTAATATAGATCAAGATATTTCAGCATTCGATCCACTCCCACTCGTCACCCTACCCTTTCTCTCCCTCTCTCTAGTTTTGCTCTGTCTTAGTTCCTCCTAGTGCATTCTTTTTTCAGTCCTAGCTAGACACGGGAGGATGAACCGCAGCAAAACAAATGCAAACTATAATTGGATTCGTAGCTGGCCATCTCCCCCCAAAGTTGTAAACTATGAGGCCAACCCTTTTCCTTTCAGATTTAGATGCTGAGGATAAACTCTAGCTTGAGCAATTGCAATATATGAAATTACGTAATTAACCCCTTTCTTTGTACGTAGATGTCTAGGATAACTAGCTTGGGTGACCTTAGGAGAGACGCACAGCTCTTCCTGGGCAATCGTTGCCATTGCCTTCTACTTAGATCCTCTAGTGACGTGTGGACTTCCACCGGGAAATCCTGACCAAATTTTGTTCTTTAGCTCGGAGGTCTTTTGAGAACTCTAAAGATCGATGGTGGTGCGGGTTATGCGTTTTACGACTTGTTTATGATTCTGAAATTAATACAGCTATGAGAAACAATATATATATATATATATATATATTATACACACGCTAGATTGTTTGCAGGGTAACCTGTCTAAACGTGAGTTCTAATAACTACATATATATTTGGGCATCAACCAAGCAGCGGTAAGAACCAAGGAAATCTCCCCGGTGTGCATGCAAAATATAGAACGTAAAGCGAACCCAGATGTCGAAGGAACTCACCAGAGACTGAAAACAAAAAGGCGCACCTCCACTGTCCTTGAATGGTTGGATTCCATTGGCAGAGTAGCTAGCTGCACCTTCATCAACACGAGGAAAAGATCAGATGAAGTGTGTAACCATGACAGAGCACATCTCCAGAGAGAGAGAGAGAGAGTAACTGGGCATCCTACATTCACCAGCGACGAGAGCTAGCCCGCATTCGATGGAACCGACACTGGAAGAACAAGGAAAGGATAAACGAGCAATGCTCGACCAGGTCGGAGAAGATGGAGGTACGAATTAAGCTGTGGAGACCATTGGCCATCACCAGCACCCCACAGATCTCTATGTTGCCCGGTTTCTCAATTTGTTGTGGGAAAGACATCGAACACGTAGCTTTTGTCATCGTTTCGGGAACGTCCATGCTGTTGACTGGTAGCTAATGCCCCCGAAGGGGAAGCGGACGCCCCTGGCCCTCTTCCTTCTCCTTCCCTTGGCAGTGTTTAATTTGCAGGGGAAGAAGGCCGACGTACTGTGCGCCTCTTCCTCTCCTCTCTCTCCTTCAACGACGAAGGGAGACTGCGTGGGAAATGGCCGCCAACCGAACGTTCAAACCTGAGGGTCTCATCTCATGCATGCACGGGCAGATGCCCACTAGTCCGCTAGTTGGACCAACCTTTCTCTCCCTTGCGATCCGTCACCCTCGAGCATCTGAAGTTCCATGTTCTTATAACACCCCGAGTAGTTCATTTACTATGTCCATGAGGCGCGGAAAATTATACTACTGTATCTGAATAATGGACTTGAAGAGGTAAGATCCCGCACGAAGCCTTGAGCCGTCCGATCTAGGGCGATCACGGGATGCAGTCACTCCTGTACAAGATTCTTCAAAGAGGGAAGAAGATGATCAGGGGGCCCATGGTGATAACCCTGAGAAAAACCCTCCGATTCTTAAGTTAGCGAGCGGTAGAAGCGATATGCGAAGGGGGGTGAGAGAGTAGAGGGGCACGAGATTACTCTTGACCAGTTGAAGTGGCTGAGCGTGACTTACCTTTCCGGAGGGATTCTTTGAGTTTATATAGAGGCGGGCTCTTTTGTCAGGGTAGGGGAGGCGTGGGGCCTGGAGGACGCTGCATCCCTGTAAGGGACTCTTTCCGGTCAAGGACTCTCACATTCTTCTTATCCCCTGGGTCTCCGTTCCCAGATATCAGCGTAACCTCCGCTTGGATAGGCACTAGAGTGAGGACTTAGCCCTAGCCTGTTAAGGAGTCCTGATGCCGAGCTAATCCATGAAGGATAAGTGGGGACACTCTTCTTCATTGCTGGGGTTATCTGTCCAACTTTGGGATCACTCAGTATGGTCTGTAGGCTTACCCCGAGAGTAAGGGAGGTCGACTGACAGGGCACCGAGCTAAAGCTCGGTGGGCGACATAGGCCTGGGGCAAATGAGGCCTCAGAGTAAGTGGGTCCTGCAGGGGCTGTCACTTGTTGGGCTAGGCAGGCCTCGATGGGCTACTTGGGCCGCGCGTCTAGTGGGCTACGAATCTCCCCCTCTCTACTTGTCCCCCTACTCTAGAGCCAAGGATGGGCTCGGAGAGTAGAGACGATTTTAAGCAAGGGAGGGAGTCTGGCGGACTCCTGAGCTATCCCAGTCTCGCTTCTTGGGTCCATAAATGCGGTTGCCCTAATGCGTGGGGGCTCGAGCACAATGATCATAACTTTTGGTGTCAGTTCGAATGCGTCGCCTCGGGATGCGTCAGGCGGTGAAAAATCATGGTGGTTCTTTCCTTAGGGCTGCCCGGGGCTATAAAAGCTTTCCAGGCATTCGCCCTTCCCACCTTCATGTTAGGGTTTTCCTGCCTCCCCTGCTTTTGCGAGTTCTTAGAGAAAGGCATGTTCCAGGAGAGGAGCCAGAGAGAGTGGGAGATCGCTAGTGCTTTTGAGGAGCTTGTAGAGATCACTGTGGAGGTGATTCGACAGCTTTCACCTGTAGACGCCTAATTTCGTACATCCCGCGGACCTTATCTAGCCATCATAGAAGTGACACTTTCTTGGATGATTGAGAGTGTGGGGTCTCATCCTTATCTAGGTAGGCTCCACCCTTTCGTGAATGAGCCAGCGAGGTAATTTTTTTTGAGATATTAATATATATTCTGCATTGATCCCTAGGCGGCCAAGGTATTGGCCGCCCAGAACCCCAAGGCGGCCAGATACCTGGCCGCCCCAGCCAACCAAGGCGGCTAGGGTGCTGGCCGCTCAGATCCTAAGGCGGCCAAACTCCTGGCCGCCTAGTTCCCAAGGTGGCCACAACCTTGGCCGCCTAGCTCCCTTGAAACGGCCATCGACCTGGCCGCCTCCTGGCAACCGCCCGTCAACTCCACGATCCCGCCCACTCCGGACACGTCCTCCGCAACCATTCCCACTCTGGGGGGTCGAGACGCACGTAGTCTCACACGTACTCTGTTTTTTGAATGTGGAGAGGGAGGGAGATCCCCCACATACAAAACCCCATTCGGAACAATCGAGAGGGGGGTTGGACATTTTGGAGGAGGAGAAGCTGGCAGTTCGGTGAGCCCAGTGAGAGAGCTGTGAGTGCGAGAGCATCCTTCCTAACCTTTCCTGAGAATCAAAATCCGAAGTCAAAGAGCTTCGCCACGGGAGAGTCCCAATTCTAGGAGGCAGCCATCGACATGGCCGCCTACCACCTTTGAACGGCCACATAGTTAGCCGCCTTCTGTTGGTCGACGGGCAAACCCCGTCTTTCTTCTTTTGTTCTCTATCTTACTGCATTTTAGTTCAGTCTAGTGCATTCATACATAATAGATTTTCCTAAATCCCTATCTTAAAGAGGTTTTCAATCCAAAATATAGGGAAGGCAGATGGTCGAAAGTCTCGGCCATCCCCCTTTCCAACCTCCTTCCCGATACGATCACCCTGAATTGCATGTTTTTCTTTTTGATTTGAGCATATACTACACTATCAAAGTCTAATGGGTTTACTTTCTCTGTTTGCTGGTTAACTCGCAGGAACTTCATCACTGACTCACAGAGCTCCCCATTCTTGGCCGACTGAGAGCGAAGACAGAAGAACCCACATTCTCCCATTTCAAAGGCACTCACGATCATCCTATCCCTGTGAGGCTCAGGTATAAGTCTCTAGCGATCACCCCATTTCTGTCTTTCTAACCCGTGCACTGTAGGAAGGCCGGAGCAGCATATCGGAGAGGCACCATGCCCACGCCCTTTCCGGCGCCTACACCACCCCCTGCGGTTTCCTCAAATTTGGGCATTTCTTCATCTTCCCCTACCTCCTCCATGGCTGAGCGCATTGAGGATGTCAATGGCCAGGAGGTGGAGCAAGGAGTGGGAAGCTCCGCCCTAGTGTCATGTTGCCCGCACCGCAACGAGCTCTCGTAGGCGGACGTGAAGGAGCTCGAGGTCCGTTAATTTCTGGCTACCCTGGTGGTATGCCTTCTCCCCCTGCCAACCACATGAGTCGAGCCTGAGTACTTGCAGGGGTTCCTTCTGCAGTTATCTCTTCGCCTGGAAGTGCGATTTCCGCATCCCCCTCCACCCCTTTGTGATCAAGTTACTAACCTCCTACTGACTGGCCCCTGTCCAGTTGGTCTCCAACTCTTATACCTTCATTTTTTCATTCATCGTTCTGAGCTGCCAATGAGGCCTTCCCCTTTCCCTCGACCTCTTTCACGCTTTATACGAATTGAAAGAGCATACATAGGTCGGGAGGGACTTCTTCTTCCTTCAGGCTAGGAGGGGGATGAGTTACGTTACTCTCTTCCCCCGAGATTCCTCGTACAAAGGGTGGAAGGCCCAATATTTTTGGGTAAGGTTCACTAAGGGCCATTCTTAGGACTTCCCGGTCCAACCGAACTTCCATCTGGCCATCCCCTTTAGGCCCAAGGAGATGTCCTAGGAGGTTGAGGATGGCGTTAGAATTCTTCAGAGCCATAAGCATTCGACTGTGGATATCATGTCCGAGGCTAACCTTCAGCGCTATACTCGTGTCCCCTTACTTGCAGGAGGTAAGAATTAGAGGGAACCGAGTCTGCTTGGTCGACCCTGTCAGTCTTCCCTTGACAAACTCTTGCTCAGTTTGAAGATCCTATTCGTGGCGCGGGGGAAGAACCATCTACTGAGACCGCACCCGGAGAGGGGGTCGTGGAGGAACCCGCCACGGTCGCTCAGGACTCTCCTCGGATGGCTCGGGAGATCGACGGTCCCCCTGTTGCCCGAGATAAGGGCAAGCGGGCCCTCACCGGAGAGGAGCTAGAGCAAAGGGGGTGCAAACGAAAAGACCCCAAGCAACAACTGATCGATGCTGTCCTCCATGAAGGCCATGTCCGTCGGAGAGAGTAGGCGAAAGAAAAAAGAGGGATCCCCTGTCGACAAGGGCCCCTCCGCCTGAGGCGTCACCGGCAGGTTCTCCGGCCCTCCCCACCCCCGCTGAGGCCCCGGTGTCTGAACCCCCGTTAGGGCAGATCCCGATCGAGGGGGCCATCACTGAGCCTCAGGGAGGAGAGGCCGAGGTGGTGCCCCCGACTGAAGAGGGCACCGCCGCACCTGGCTCGAGGAGTCCCGAAGGGGTTCCACCACCGTCACAGCCAACCAAGGGCACTTTCGTCCCCCAGCAGGGACGACTCGCCATTCTGGCGTCTCTCTATGACTGCTGTCGATCGCTGGCGACCTCCTTGTTGTGCCCCTTGTGCTTTGATGAGCCCCTTGTGCTTTGATGATTGTGGTGTTTTAATGATAGCTACATGAATGAGTCACCACATTGAATGATAACCAACATTCATGTTTATAACTGATATACTATGTGGAAAATGCATATGACTGTGACTGGTATATTATCTGGAGAATGCATATGTTCTGTCTGCTTAAGTCTATTCGGTGCATGTGTTCTGTCTGCAAGTCCATGCATTGCGTTCGCCAAGCCTGTACATCTATCTGCTTGCATTGAGTCTATACATTGGTGGCAAGTACATACAGTGTCCTGCATTTAGGCAAAGTCTGTACAGCCGTTCGCTTGTCAAAGTCTATACACTCAACTGCCTTGCCTTGATCAAGTATGTACATCAGACTGTTTCATCATCAAGTCTGCACATTGGTAAAGTCTGTACATCACCTTCAAAGCCTTCTGTTGAAACCTCAAGTCTGTACAGCCTGAGAGTGCGTCTCACTGACCGTCTCATGCAAGTCTATACATCACTGTTCATGCACAGAGTCACCGTCTCATTTAGCGTCTCGTATGCATATAGCAAGTCTATACATCCCTACAGTAACGCAAGTCTATACATCGTCCGTCTCATGCATTGTCTTAGGCTAAGTCTGTACAGCCTATCGTCTCATGTAGCGTATTGTGTTAAGTCTGTACAGTGCTGTTCATATGCTTCCAAGTCTGTACATTGCATCGTCTCAACTTGCGTCTCACTGAGCATATATTTACTGTAAAGTCTATACAGACTTCATCGTATTAGAGAACGTCTCATGCCTTTGCCAAAGTCTGTACACTGATGTCTTTACCTACGTTGAGCATCAAAGTCTATACATTGGCAGCACTGGGCAAGTCTATACATTCCCAGTCTTTACCTACGTTCAGAACCCCAAGTCCATACATTGGTTCAATCTTCCAAGTCTGTACAGTGGGTCAAGCTGCCAAGTCTATACAATCATTTCTAAGGCAAAGTTTGTACATTGCCTTTGGACCTCAGAGTCTATACAGAGTCTGCATCCTCTGAAGTTTGTACATTCGTTTGAGACCATGTCTATACATTCATTGCCTTTGAGCTCTAAAGTCTATACATCGGTCTTGCTCAAGTCTATACATCCACAATGGAACCCCAAGTCTGCACATCGCATCATATTGTTCATGCAGTGTCTTGGTGAAGTCTATACATTCCTTCACTGTAGCTGGCACGAGGTGAAGTCTGTACAATGGTCTTAACTTTCCAAGTCTGTACATTGGCCTCCATGCCTCAAGTTTTTACATCGGATTGGTTGGCCAAGTCTGCACAGCCATTGTCTTCATATAGGAAGTCGGTACATCTTACTGCACTGTAGCTTTCACGGAACCAAGTCTATACATCGTGAAAGTCTATACACTCCTCTTGGCCTTAGCATCTGTTTTGAAGTCCATACATTGGTCTTCAGTTCAAGTCTGTACAATGGACTAATAGACAAAGTCTACACATTGGAAGTCTATATATTCAGTTGTCTTGATCTGATCAAGGTTGTACAGAGCTTCTTTTGGTAAGTCTGCACATTGTGAAGTCTATACATCGATTGTTCAGCAGTAGACTGCTCAAGTCCATACATTGGCTGCATCATATGCATTGAAGTCTGCACATTGCTGAATGCTCTTCAAGTGTGCACATTCGTTCTAAGGCATAGTCTATACATTGCATTGCATTGCATTGCATTCATCAGTTGTGAAGTCTGTACATCGAGTCAAAGTCTGCACATTGCATTCTCTTCAGCAAGTATGTACAGCGAGTGCCTTCTCATCTGAAGTCTGAACATTGCATTTGCATTCACAATGTCTTCACACCTGAAGTCTATATAATGCACTACCTTCGCAAAGACTGTACATTGTGCATATTAGTCTTGAAGTCCATACATCATTCATGAAGACTGAACAACGAGCAAGTGTGTACATCGGACTAGTCTGCTGGCTAAGTCTGTACACTGCTGCACGTTGTGTTCTTCAATGTCTGAACATTGCTTCAGCGTTTGGCTTCAGCCAAGTCAATACATCGACTGGCAGTCTTCAGCTACGTGTATACATTGCTTCACAACGTGAAGTCTATACAATGCCATAGCTCTGCTTATGTGAAGTATATACATTGCTTTACACTTCAGCAACTCTATACACTGCTTCAGATCTGATTCATAATGTCTATACATCGGTTCTCAATGTACACACTTATTCAATTGCTGCTCATAAAGTCTATACAATATATTTTATCTTCAAAGTGTGTACAAAGTTTACACTTGAACTGATACGTTTATTTCGACTAACTGACAGGGATTTGGTACTGGGATTGCTGACATGGCTCGTGATCCAAGGAAGGACGAGGTTCCCTGATCGTGACACGTGGAAGCACTGTGCTGAAATGCTGCCACATGGACTGAGGTTTCTTGGCGGGAGATGTGGAGAGCACACGACTGCCCTAATCTGCTGATGCTATATAAGGGAGTCTCCTTTGTCTGAAGGAGACAGATCGTGATCGACTGAAGCAGAGGCAGAGTGAGAGCTTCCACGATCCAGACAGAAAGAAGAACAAAAGAAAAGAGCAGAGTGTGAAGAGAAGAGAGAAAAGAGAGACAGAGAGCTATCGAGAGAAGAAGAAGAGAAAGAAGTAGAGGAGAGATAGTGAGATTGAGAGAGATCTGCATTCACTGGACCGTGGATCAAATCCAGGCCAGCCAGCTCTTAGGAGCCACATTTGTGCTTTCATTACTTACAGCTTTCAGTTGCTGTTGCTACTTGTTTTCGTTTTCCATTTTATCCTTTCTTCAAGCTGTTAGTCAGCGTTTGCAGAGGTGCTGCCTCTGGACGGGTAAGCTGTAATCCCTAGTGGTTGCAGTGGTGTATTCCACTGGACAGCAAGCTGTGTTGCTCAGCGGGCGAGGAGGACTCCTCGGACGGCAAGCTGTGTTGCCCAGCGGTTGTATGGCAAGCTGTGATGCCCAGCTGTTCAAGCTGTGAGTCAGCGGAATCCACACTCTGGTTTGAGTGTGGGGTGGATGTAGGTCTGCTGGACCGAACCACCTAAAAATCATTGTGTAGTGGTTTGATTTCTTCTATCTGATTGGCGCTAGATGAATGCTTAGGTGCTCTTTGGTTTAATGTTCTATAAGTGTTCATTTGTCTGCTGTGCATACTATATGTTTGACAGTGGTATTGAGTGTATGTTTGATTTGTCTAATTGTTGCCCACATTAGATGTTTGCTTAGGAGCACTCTTCATATTTGTCTACAAGTTCAGTAGATGACTGGAGTAGTTTTCCTATAGTTAGTCTTAGTGTTTTTATTCCGCAGTTCTGAGCACTAGAATTCTAATTTGGGCGAAAATTTTTTAAAGGGTATATTCATTCACCCCCCCTCTGAATACTTTCACCGAACCCAACACTTGGTATCAGAGCGGGTCTCTGATCTATCAGATCTAACAATCTGCAGAGGATCCTGCTAGTGTTTGGTGCATTTCAGAGTGTGCTTTCTATGCTCGTTGTTTAGTTTCACTGAGTTAGTGCTTTGCCGTGATTATCTGGTTGTGGTGTTTTCTTGTCGATTGCTTTGTGCTTTGAGTCTGCTTGTTATCTGCCTTGATGGCTAATCCTCCGATATTCAGAGGTGATGACCTTGGCCCATGGCTGGAAAAGTTGCATCGGTATGTAAGCACAACCGATCCTGACTTGTGGAAGGTAATAACTCACGGTCCATATAAACTGTCGAAGGATAAATCCAAATGGACCAAGAAGGATAAGCTGAAAGACTCTATCAATACTAGAGCTGTAGTTTTATTAAAAGAATCAATTGACAGATCTTTAATCGAATGCATTTCTTCTTGCAGATCTGCCAAAGACATTTTGGAAAAGCTAAAGCTAATCAGGAATCACAGCAAATGCTTGATGGCTGATAGGAGAAATGCTAATGATGAAACTTCATCCGAGGTAAGTTCTGAACCTGAAGAACTTTCAATTGATGATCTATGGAATATAAATGAGGAACTCAATAATAAATGTGAACAATTGAAATCTGAAAAGAAAAAATTGAAAAAGGAGATGTTGTACAAAATAAGAGAATTGAAATGTGAAAATGTAAAACTAAGAGATAGTCTGAAAAGTGATGAAAATTCTTGTAAGGCATGTGCTATTTTAGAAGACATGATAAAAGAGTTCGATCATGATGGTAAATTGCAAAAGGAAGTAATCAAATCTCTAGAAATTGAAAAACAAACATGCTTAGAAAAAATGTCAGAAATTGAGAATCAATTGAATGATAAGAAAAATGAGCATCTAAAAGGTATGCAAGAACTGACTGAAGTTAATTCTGAAATGGACAAACTAAGGCTTGAAAACGTTAGGGGTCAAAAGGAAATTGAAAAACTCAAGGCTAGAATAAATGAAATCAATGGGGAGGCTTCACACTCTTCTTCTACTAAATCAAACTGTGATATGTGCTCAGCTCTAAGAGAACGTAATGAAGATCTTTATAGTGAGAATGAGTGACTGAGTAAACACATTGTCTCACTTAAAGAGGATCACAAAAACTTAGTGGCTGAGAAAATTAAAGTGGAGGAAAGAGAAGAGGAGCTAGTTGAAAAGCTGGAGCTGATCTCTAGAAGTCGAAAATATAATGAAGGAGTCATGAAGCTATCTAAAGAAAACAAAGAATTGAGGGAACAAAACAAAAAACTGATGGTTTTAAATACTGTTTTCTCATAGAGGTTTCTGACTATAGAAAAGGAGAAATCGGTTTTTAAAGAAGCTCAACCTCAAAATTTTGAGAAGGAAAACACTGAACTGAAAGCGGAAATTGAAAAATTAAAGTGTTTAAACACTGGCTTGTCTGAAAGACTCCTTACCACAGAAAAGGGAAAAGTTGTCTGTGATGATGAATTAAAAATCTTGAACAACTTGGAACAAGAAATTGAAAAGTATAAAACTGCAAACAAAGTTCTAAGTGAATGTGTTAATTGCAGTGAACAAGAAATAGCCAGTTATGAGCTTCATATAGCATCTTTGGAAGATAAAATTCATGATCTGGAAAACTTATCATCCAAGTCTGCAAAAATTGAAACAAAAATAAAAGCTGTTGTGAAAAGGAAGGATGATAATTCAAAAAGGGGAACAAACTGTAATTCTGATGTGAAGGAAATCTCTAAAAACCAGCTATATGCCACTTTTGTGAAAGGCTCTGATGTAGCTGGTACTTCAAGGCAATCCCCAAAATAAAATGAAAATCAGAAGTCACCTTCAAAATCTGTCTTTCAGTTCAAAGCTCAGAAAATTGAAAAGCAAAAAAAACCTGTTGAGAATAATCAGAAATTGAAAAGAAAAAGTCAAACAAAGAAGGCAAAGAATAATTCTGGTTATACTCTGAAATTTATTAGCTCTGCTGAATCTGATGCTTCTTGTACTCATTCACATGCATCTAAGATATCATATGATAGAAACCACGCTCCTAGGAAATCTGATGTCTCTTGCAACTACTGTGGTTGGCATGGTCATTATATGGATGACTGCTGTAATGCCCTGGATCCTTGGTGGATCTTTGCTGTATCCTTTGCAGGTCTTGTTGGATCTTCGTTGGATCTTTCGGATCTGTTTCGGATTGGTTTCGGTGAGTTTTGGTTCGCTTTTGTGGCTTCCGAGTTGAGTTTGATGAGCCGTGTGGGTTTTTCTCACGTACTAGTTACGGAACCCTACGGTGAGTTTGTTTGTCAATTCTCGAACTCGTGGATGCTACAGCGACGATGTACTCTTCGAGCCGGTAGTTTCGACTATTTTTACGTATTTTTCTGAATTTGTGCATTTTGGCGCATTTTCGGAATTTTTGAAAATTAGGAAAATTTCCTAATTTCTTTTCTTTTTCTTTTCTTTTCCTCTCTCCTCCTTCTCATTCGCCGCCGTCGTCTCTCTCTCTCTCCCGTTTTCTCTCCCGTTCGCCTCCTCGACTCCGGCTGCAGACGGAGGACCTAGAGGCACGTGTTGGGGACGTGATGGAGCTGGCTGGGTGCGCGATGGAGCAAGGATCGGATCGATTCTGGCGCGATCCCGATCGGTGGATTCAAAGCCGGTGAAATCGGTTCGCGAGTGGATTTCGGTGTGGTTTAGTCCCTTCGGGGCACGGTTTCTTCGGTGGAGGTAGGGTGACTGATCCTTACTTCGTCCTCTCCGTTTTCCCTGCCATTGCACGACGTTCGGCTAGGAAACTGTCGAGTTTGGGCTTGTTTTACCTGAACCGTGATTTTCGTGGTTTTTAGGGTCGACCGGTAAACGGCGACCATTTACGGCGTAGTTAGTTTCTAACTGACCGCTGGGATGTTAGGATCCCATCCACGTTGATTTCGTGTGGTTTGGTGTTCATTCGAGGCCGGTAGAAGCCCGGGAACCTCGGTGACCCACTTAGGGTCAATTTGTCTAAATCACCCGGATCTTGCGTTTTTGAGCTTGCATGTGGGGTTTGAAGTCCCCTGATGTTGTTTTTGGTCGTTTGGGTTTGTATCCCCTGCGTTTCGGCGTGAATGGGGCGTGGAACGGGTCGGTTTGGCCGTTCCTCTGTTTTCCCGTCGTATGGGAAGTAGCGGTCGTTTCAGTGGCCGTTATTTGGCTCTGACGGCCCTACGATAGACCGCCATTTGTTTAGGCATTTTTGAGCTTTTTGGCTTCTGGGAATGTGACGGCCCTAGGCTGGCGCGTCGCTTCCTTGTAACGCGCCCAGGTCTGCGCGTTGCTTCGCTTGTCGTGCTTTGTGTTGGGGTTGAGTTGGTGGATCTAACGCACTTGACCAAGCGCGTTAGGTGAAAGTGACGCGCCTGGTGCTAGCCGTTACTTGTTGTTTGACCGACGTTTGACCTGTTGAGGCGGTGCCTCCAGCGGTCGTGCCCCCGTGCGTTGTTTGAGTGTAACGCGCCTGCCCCTGGCCGTTACATTCTGTTTGGCCGAGCTTGCGTGGCTATGCCCGTTGAATGTAACGGATGTACCCCCATGCGTCGTTGTGTTATAACGCGCCTGGCTCTGGCCGTTGTTTGTTGTTCTGTGCTGGGTTGTGGGTGGCTGTGCCGTTGAGAATAACGCGCCTACCCCCGTGCGTCGTTTGATTATGATGCGTCTCCCTTGCCGCGTCGTTTGGCTGTAACGCGCCTGGCGTTGCGCGTTACTTCGCTTTGGTTGTGGGTGGCTGTGCACGTTGTGAATAACGCGCTGGCTCCCATGCGTCATTAGTTTGTAACGCGCTTAGGCCCGTGCGTTACATTGATGTAACGCGCTCGGTGCCGGCCGTTACTTTCTTCGTGTGTTAATAGCTTAGTTAGGGCGGTGTGAGTGGTGGCTTGTCGTCCGACCGTCGTTTGGTGTGTAACGGCCGTGGTCTAGACCGTCACATGCTGGTAGCGGTCTAGGGGTGGCGCGTTACATCCATTGTGCTCCGATTTTTGTGATTTCGATTTCTGCTTATCTTGGCTTGTCCGTGTGGTCTACCCGTTGTCCCGTGGATGTCTCCCGACATCCTATGAGGGCTAAGACTACGTTATGAGGTGACCAGGAGTCTTCTTGCTTGAGGTGGGACTCTCTTTCCTACTGTTCAAGCATTGTGTTGGGTTCAGGTCAACCCGGTGCGACCCAGTGGTTGACGTGTGACCTTTGCTTGTGTTTGGTCTGGTTCCGGTCAACCCGGGGTGACCCAGGGGTTGACAGGCGACCTTGTGTGTCTCGATGGTTATGCCCGGCTCGAGCCACTGCTTCTGGATGTCTCGAGGTGTTGTTCTACCTTGGTTTACGTATCCAGACGTGTCTGAGGGTTCTTGGTGTTTCCCTCAGGTCTCCGTGTGTTATTTTCTGCGGAGTGTCGTTTCTTGTGTGGCTTAGGATTAGACCGATTGGCGGCTAGTTCCGCTGTCTGTGACGATCTTGCCTTTGAGTCGTTCGACTCAGGATCGTTACGTTGTAGGTCTAGTTGCCTGGTCCTGAGTCGGTTGGCGGTTGTTTAGCTGCCATGGTGCTTTGTGGTGCACGGGACGGGTCTTTCTTAGACTGTCTGTGCTTTAACACTTGTGTTTCGGAGTCTGTGCCTTGTGAACCTCCACTAGTTGTAGCCCTAGGCTTTTGCCGACCCACCGGGAGTGGTGGAGGGGTTTTCCTGTTGCGTTTGGTACGTGCGGTTTTTAAGCTAGTTCCGTAGGCCCCGGCCAACGGTAGCGTCCTACCGAGGGGAATACTAGCTAGAGGCCTGACCTAGGTAGAGGTCGGTGTGTGCACACATGGTCAGGGACTGGGGACTTGCGCCGACAGGCATGGCCCTGACTAGTCACTCGCAGTTGGTGCTGTAGTTTCGTGCTATGGTACCTTGTTTCCTTGGAATTGTTGTTCCTCGGACCTGGTTCTTAGTGTGTCTTGTCCTTGAGTGACATGACACTTGTGGCGCAGTGTAAGACGTCAGTGGACGCATCTGGCTGTTCTTCTGGGAGGAGGGTGCTCCTGTCACTTGGTGCGGTAACTCTCGGCGTTTTCTTACGCGCTGTGACCTTTTCGAGTTGCCCACTTGTGGCTATACTCGAGGTCAGTGTTCTGTCGTTTGCATGACGTTTTTGTCATGCGTGGGGCTGCGTGCACGACGCCTCCTGTCGTGTTTTGTCTGTGTTTTCGGTGTCGGCGTCTGCCTTCGCCTTTCTTTTGGCTGACAGATTGGGTTACCCTACTGCGCGAGTTTGGGGTTGACCGTCTGTTGCCGTTTGGAGTAGCTTAGGGTGCCGAGTTCTCCTTAGTGGCCGTGTTCCGTATTTTACGGCCTCGCTCTTCTTTGTTGTTGAGCTCCCCTCTCTTGCCTGTTCCCTACTCCTGCTGTACCTGTTCTGTTTACAGCTTTGTAGTGTAACTTTTTCCTGCTTTGCTGCACCTGCCGTTTTTATTGTTGCTTCCGTTGCTTTGTGCATTTTCCAGTGGGGATCTGCGTGACCCCTTCTGAGTTTCTGTAGAGACTCACCCCTACTTTTCAGGTGGGTTTCGCCGTCTGCCTCTGCTGTCCTTGGTGGAGTGCGTTCGCTGTAGCTGCCAGCTATACCTGCGTCGGGCTTCCCCCCGACTTCTGTGCACGTTTCTTTTCTGTCGGACTGTACTGTGGTAGACTTGTTGTCTTTCCTTTGGGCTGGACTCTGGTGCATAATTGAAAATGTGAATGTTTAATGAAAAAGTAATTTTATTTCTGCTACTTTAGCAATCCAATGTAATGAAATTTAATTGCTTACTGTTATATCTGTTGGCTTCAATGTATTCCACACACTCCTTTTTCCCTTCGGCGCTTTCCCGCGCTTGGGAGGCCTCGCGGGTTCCATGCGGTATCACGTGTATTCAGTATTTATACCGGGTGCACCGGGTATCCGGAATCCGGGTCACTACAGTTGGTATCAGAGCAGTGTTCTGAGATGTTCGGAGTTTCTTTTCTGAGCTATCAAAGCATTGTCGTGTGAAATACATGGAAATCCAGATATACAGTTATCAGAGTCCTTAAGGTCCAGTACAGTCTCTTGCTGGCGTAGGTGTTGCGATGTTTATCGCGGTGGTTTCTGTGTGTGGTCTTGTGCGTGCTTTGTTGGCACTGTATGAGATGGTTTTGCTCTCGTCTGGGTGTGACGAGGTGCTTTGTTCGGTTTTGGTGTTGGTCTCGATCGTGTTGCACTTGGCAGTGTTTGTCGGTTGACATGAACCTGCAGTGCATTGTTCGAGATGTTTCTGTGTTTTGCTCAGGTGGCTTATGACTTCTAGCGTTGGTGTGATGGCCATGCATGTTCTTACGTTGCTTTGGTTGTCCCGGCTTGAGTCTGTGTAGTTCCTGATGTGTTTTGCTTCTGTTGAAGTGTTCGATTAGATTCCGTGTTAGAGAAGTTGCTTGGGCGAGCCTAGGTTTTTCCCTTCCTGGCGAGCTTTTGTGGTTGAGCTTCTTGCTTCTCGTCCCTTCTGGTGGAATCCTTTCGAATGTTGCCTTGGGGTTGCTGTCTTAGTGATGCTTTTGTCCTGTGTCTGCGCAAGTGTAGACATCATTGTTTTGAGCCTGAACTGCTCTCTGCTTTACGGTTGCTTGGCTTTGGACTCCATGATGGTGTTAAGAGCTGTTGTGTACCGTATTTGTCGTGCTGTGTCTGACGACCGATGTGTTGTGAGGGCTCATTTTATTGTGTCAGGACGTGAAGGTAAGCTGGGATTAGTTCTTTCCGCGTGCTTTGTGCTGAAGCTGGTGCTCTTCCTTTGTTGCACTTAGGCCCCTTGTGATTGGTTGTTCGCGAGATCGGTGCTCGTGGCGTGTTAATTGCGATCTTTGTTGATTGCGATGACGCCTGGTGTGTGCTGAGATGCGATTACCGGTGTTGTTCTGTTGCCTGTGCGCATTGTTGCGGGTGCAGCGGAAATGTGTGGGTTGGCTACCCATTCGTCGAGAGGTTCGTTCTTTCTCGATGTGACTTCATCTTGGCTTCTCGTGCCTTGACATTGTTGTTACCGTGCCGTGTTGTGTCGGTTGCCCGTTTGCTGTTGGCATCGACATTATGCGAGTGTTGGGGAATTTTTCGGCATTCCTGCTGATTGAGTACCCTTTGCTCTGCATTTCTTTCTTGGTGTTGTGCTCTCGAGACGTGTTGGTGGTCCTTGAGTTGCGTTCCCCGAGATTGTTGTTGTTTTTCGTGGTTGTGGGTCTTTTCCTTGGTGAGCAGTCTGATGCGTGACCTGTTCCTTGTGGTCGTGTGCTCAGCTGTTTCTGTGCCTTGTTGTGACCCTTCTCGCAGATGTGTTCCTTGGTTCTGTATGTTGTGCGGAACTGGAATCTGGCAGGTGTTGCCGTTGTGTTGTTTTTGTGAGCGCTGTTTCTTTATGATTTTGTGTCTTTGCCTTGGACCATTGTCTTGTCAGTTGGCTTTGCTGTGCTCCCTTTTCTTCCGGTGGAGTTAGATTGCGACTCGATCAGATGTGATAGCTGACTGAGTGCTGACTTGATTATGTTTGTGGTCCAGTGTTGTTGTTGTTGTCATTGGTGTCCTGTGTGCCAGGTGTTCCCTGTTACCTTTGGCACTGGAGCCGATGATGTGGTCGAGCTGTCAGCTATGAGGACTGTGTCTCCTTGTGTAAGCTGCCGCTTGCCGTTCTGTCGTTGTGTTTCTCGGTTGTCTGTTGTTGTGGCAGTCGTGTCTCCGTCCCTGGTGAGACGTAAACGACGTTGCCTTTGCCTCGGAGGTGTCAGATGTGTTCACTTTGGTGCCATGCTCGTGCTATGGACTTGCTGTCTTGGAAGCTGAGCGTGTACCTGTAATCGTGGTCTGACGATGTTCCTCTGAGCTGTGTTTTCCGAGATTTATGCTGCTGGGTTGTTCTCCCTTTCTTCTCCTTTGTTAGTCCTTAATTTCGAGGGTGAAATTTCTTAAAGGAGGGGAGGATGTAATGCCCTGGATCCTTGGTGGATCTTTGCTGTATCCTTTGCAGG
Organism: Amorphophallus konjac; assembly: GCA_022559845.1. NCBI lineage: Eukaryota > Viridiplantae > Streptophyta > Magnoliopsida > Alismatales > Araceae > Amorphophallus > Amorphophallus konjac. The sequence goes on from CM040122.1 coordinate 395,306,916, forward strand.
TCTTGTTGGATCTTTCAGATCTGTTTCGGATTGGTTTCGGTGAGTTTTGGTTCGCTTTTGTGACTTCCGAGTTGAGTTTGACGAGCCGTGTGGGTTTTTCTCACGTACTAGTTACGGAACCCTACGGTGAGTTTGTTTGTCAATTCTCGAACTCGTGGATGCTACAGCGACGATGTACTCTTCGAGCTGGTCGTTTCGACTATTTTTGCTTATTTTTCTGAATTTGTGCATTTTGGCGTATTTTCGGAATTTTCGGAAATTAGGAAAATTTCCTAATTTCTTTTCTTTTCCTCTCTCCTCCTTCTCATTCGCCGTCGTCGTCTCTCTCTCTCTCTCCCGTTTTCTCTCCCGTTCGCCTCCTCGGCTCTGGCTGCAGACGGAGGACCTAGAGGCACGTGTTGGGGACGTGATGGAGCTGGCTGGGTGCGCGATGGAGCAAGGATCGGATCGATTCTGGCGCGATCCTGATCGGTGGATTCAAAGCCGGTGAAATCGGTTCGCGAGTGGATTCCGGCGTGGTTTAGTCCCTTCGGGGCACGGTTTCTTCGGTGGAGGTAGGGTGACTGATCCTTACTTTATCCTCTCCATTTTCCCTGCCATTGCACGACGTTCGGCTAGGAAACGATCGAGTTTGGGCTTGTTTTACCTAAACCGTGATTTTCGTGGTTTTTAGGGTCGACCGGTAAACGGCGACCATTTACGGCGTAGTTAGTTTCTAACTGACCGCTGGGATGTTAGGATCCCATCCACGTTGATTTCGTGTGGTTTGGTGTTCATTCGAGGCCGGTAGAAGCCCGGGAACCTCGGTGACCCACTTAGGGTCGATTTGTCTAAATCGCCCGGATCTTGCGTTTTTGAGCTTGCATGTGGGGTTTGAAGTCCCCTGATGTTGTTTTTGGTCGTTTGGGTTTGTATCCCCTGCGTTTCGGCGTGAATGGGGCGTGGAACGGGTCGGTTTGGCCATTCCTCTGTTTTCCCGTCGTATGGGAAGTAGCGGTTGTTTCAGTGGCCGTTATTTGGCTCTGACGGCCCTACGATAGACCGCCATTTGTTTAGGCATTTTTGAGCTTTTTGGCTTCTGGGAATGTGATGGCCCTAGGCTGGCGCGTCGCTTCCTTGTAACGCGCCCAGGTCTACGTGTTGCTTCGCTTGTCGTGCTTTGTGTTGGGGTTGAGTCGGTGGATCTAACACGCTTGACCCAGCGCGTTAGGTGAAAGTGACGCACCTGGTGCTGGCCGTTACTTGCTGTTTGACCGACGTTTGACCTGTTGAGGCGGTGCCTCCAGCGGTCGTGCCCCCGTGCGTTGTTTGAGTGTAACGCGCCTGCCCCTGGCCGTTACATTCTGTTTGGCCGAGCTTGCATGGCTATGCCCGTTGAATGTAACGGATGTACCCCCATGCGTCGTTGTGTTATAATGCGCCTGGCTCTGGCCGTTGTTTGTTGTTCTGTGCTGGGTTGTGGGTGGCTGTGCCGTTGAGAATAACGCGCCTGCCCCCGTGCGTCGTTTGATTGTGATGCGTCTCCCTTGCCGTGTCGTTTGGCTATAACGCGCCTGGCGTTGCGCGTTACTTCGCTTTGGTTGTGGGTGGCTGTGCACGTTGTGAATAACGCGCTGGCTCCCATGCGTCATTAGTTTGTAACGCGCTTAGGCCCATGCGTTACATTGATGTAACGCGCTCGGTGCCGGCCGTTACTTTCTTCGTGTGTTAATAGCTTAGTTAGGGCGGTGTGAGTGGCGGCTTGTCGTCCGACCGTCGTTTGGTGTGTAACGGCCGTGGTCTAGACCGTCACATGCTGGTAGCGGTCTAGGGGTGGCGCGTTACATCCATTGTGCTCTTATTTCCGTGATTTCGGTTTCTGCTTATCTTGGCTTGTCCTTGTGGTCTACCCGTTGTCCCGTGGATGTCTCCCGACATCCTATGAGAGCTAAGACTACGTTATGAGGTGACCAGGAGTCTTCTTGCTTGAGGTGGGACTCTCTTTCCTACTGTTCAAGCATTGTGTTGGGTTCAGGTCAACCCGGTGCGACCCAGTGGTTGACGTGTGACCTTTGCTTGTGTTTGGTATGGCTCCGGTCAACCCGGGGTGACCCAGGGGTTGACAGGCGACCTTGTGTGTCTCGGTGGTTGTGCCCGACTCGAGACACTGCTTCTGGATGTCTTGAGGTGTTGTTCTACCTCAGTTTGTGTGTCCAGACGTGTCTGAGGGTTCTTGGTGTTTCCCTCAGGTCTCCGTGTGTTATTTTCTGCGGAGTGTCGTTTCTTGTGTGGCTTAGGATTAGACCGATTGGCGGCTAGTTTCGCTGTCTGTGACGATCTTGCCTTTGAGTCGTTCGACTCAGGATCGTTACGTTGTAGGTCTAGTTGCCTGGTCCTGAGTCGGTTGACGGTTGTTTAGCTGCAATGGTGCTTTATGGTGCACGAGACGGGTCTTTCTTAGACTGTCTGTGCTTTAACACTTGTGTTTCGGAGTCTGTGCCTTGTGAGCCTCCACTAGTTGTAGCCCTAGGCTTTTACCGACCCACCGGGAGTGGTGGAGGGGTTTTCCTGTTGCATTTGGTACGTACGGTTTTTAAGCTAGTTCCGTAGGCCCCGGCCAACGGTAGCGTCCTACTGAGGGGAATACTAGCTAGAGGCCTGACCTAGGTAGAGGTCGGTGTGTGCACACATGGTCAGGGACTGGGGACTTGCGCCGACGGGCGTGGCCCTGACTAGTCACTCGCAGTTGGTGCTGTAGTTTCGTGCTATGGTACCTTGTTTCCTTGGAACTGTTGTTCCTCGGACCTGGTTCTTGGTGTGTCTTGTCCTTGAGTGACATGACACTTGTGGCGCAGTGTAAGACGTCAGTGGACGCATCTGGCTGTTCTTCTGGGAGGAGGGTGCTCCTGTCACTTGGTGCGGTAACTCTCGGCGTTTTCTTACGCGCTGTGACATTTTCGAGTTGCCCGCTTGTGACTGTACTCGAGGTCAGTGTTCTGTCGTTTGCATGACATTTTTGTCATGCGTGGGGCTGCGTGCACGACGTCTCCTGTCGTGTTTTGTCTGTGTTTTCGACGTCGGCGTCTGCCTTCGCCTTTCTTTTGACTGACGGATTGGGTTACCCTACCGCGCGAGTTTGGGGTTGACCGTCTGTTGTCGTTTGGAGTAGCTTAGGGTGCCGAGTTCTCCTCAGTGGCCGTGTTCTGTATTTTACGGCCTCGCTCTTCTTTGTTGTTGAGCTCCCCTCTCCTGCCTGTTCCCTACTCCTGCTGTACCTGTTCTGTTTACAGCTTTGTAGTGTAGCTTTTTCCTACTTTACTGCACCTGCCGTTTTTATTGTTGCTTCCGTTGCTTTGTGCGTTTTCCAGTGGTGATCTGCGTGACCCCTACTGAGTTTCTGTAGAGACTCACCCCTACTTTTCAGGTGGGTTTCACCGTCTGCCTCTGCTGTCCTTGGTGGAGTGCGTTCGCTGTAGCTGCCAGCTGTACCTGCGTCGGGCTTCCCCCGACTTCTGTGTACGTTTCTTTTCTGTCGGACTGTACTATGATAGACTTGTTGTCTTTCCTTTGGGCTGGACTCTGGTGCATAATTATAAATTTGAATGTTTAATGAAAAAGTAATTTTATTTCTGCTACTTTAGCAATCCAATGTAATGAAATTTAATTGCTTATTGTTATATCTTCTGGCTTCAATGTATTCCACACACTCCTTTTTCCCTTCGGCGCTTTCCCGCGCTTGGGAGGCCTCGCGGGTCCCATGTGGTATCACGTGTATTCGGTATTTATACTGGGTGCACCGGGTATCCGGAATCCGGGTCGCTACAACTGCAGTGTGATGAAAAGTGATGATATGATGCATGATAACTTTTTCTCAAATAGTCATCACCACCCCAAAAGAAACATGTCTGCTTCAAACCAACACATCATTTGTTATAATTGTAACAAACGTGGTCATAAAGCTGTGGAGTGTTGGTTTAGGCTTTCATGGGGTTTTAGTGGCTCAAGAGGTAAGCACCCAAGGTGCTTCGAATGTGGGAGGCATGGCCACAAAGTCAAAGACTACTGGCATGCTCAGGGAAGTAGAATTAATTCTAAATCTGTAAAATTTTCTGCTCCCAATGCTGTTGATAAGATGAAAATTGAATTCATGAAAAAGAATTGTTACTGCTTTGAATGTGGTAAGCTAGGCCACAAAGCTGCCAACTGTAGGCTGGTTGAGTATGAAAAGAAAAATTTTCATGTCAATAAAAGAAATACTCATGCTCATACACATAATTTTCATACTCATGTGCATGCACATGGGCATCATGTTTCTGCTAACATGAAGAATAAAAATAAAAAGTCTGTGGCTTCATGTTATTATTGTGGAAATTTTGGACACTCTATGTCTAATTGTTTTCTAATGGAATTTGATGATGATGCTGCAAAAATAATATTTAGAACACATGTCAGGATAAATGCAGGACCCAAAGCTGCTTGGGTCCCTACAGGATCAAAATGATCATAGTGTTACAGGTGTGCCTTGGGTCAAAGAATAAACAGGGGTTAACAGACCAAGGCACTCAAATGGAAACCCCAGGATTCTACCTTTCAGGTCAGTTCTGAACTTTGTTTTAAATTCATCATCTGAAATTGTTATTTTTGCTTGTTTGATTTTTGATGATCTCTTATTGTCTAGCTGATCAGTCTGTATTCCAGACTCAGCTACTGAAGTTAAATTCTGCTCAAATTGATATTCTCTTGCCATCTATTGCACTAAGCGTGAATGATTCTTTAGTGCAGACAGTTGATGCATTATATAGACTTTGTGTCAATACAATTGTATGATTGTTGCTAAATGCATAACTTGCACTGAGCTTGAATGGGTCATTTAGTGCTACAGTCAATGCATGTGTCCAATGACTGCATATCATAATGATCTGTCTATGCTAAATTGATTTATCTTGAAAAGTTGATTGCTCTCTCATGATGCTATTTGAATAAAGAATGCTCTGATGTTTGAGTAAACATTCTGCATAGCATGTTAAATCTGATTTTTGAATCTGAGTTTTGCACATTCTTTCATGTTCAGCATTGTCAGGTTTAGATTTTCTGAATTCTCCTCATACATAATTTGCATATTGATGATTGTCTGAAATTGCATATGCATACATATAGTGAATGCATTGCGCATCATCATACTGAAAACTCCAAAAGAAGTAACTGTCTACATATAGAACTGCATTGGCACTGCAATTGTCATTCATGGCCATCATGGTATATTAAATGGAACAGTGCTGAAGGGCAGATAGAGTATGTCTTGATGCTACTGCCATGTGTGAGGTGGTCCTTGGATCAAGTCATCCGCCCAGTATCATGGGTCTATTTTTCATATAGAATAGTGTTCTGCATATCATCAATTTGAAGAAAATTAAATTTGAAAAGAAATGATTCATTGCATATCATGCATTTTGTCAGGGGGAGCTTGTTTGCTGCTGCTTTGTCATCATGCTCTCCTTATCAGAATTGTTGCATACTTCTCATATGAAGGGCAGTGCATATCATAAATTTTTTTAAAAAAGATTCTGTCTTCTATTTGTTGAGCTGTTAAAGAAGAGTTTCTTTCAACTCCCTTCATGATACTATCTGTCAGCTGATCTGTCTGAATTCTAGACTCAGCCACTGTGTGTTGATGTACACCCTTCTGAAATATTTTTTTCTTGCTGATTGACTCCTCCACCAGCTTGTACTCTTTATTCATATACCTCTTAGCTGGTGTGACTATTTTGGCTCCATTATTGAGTTGTTGGTCAGCTAAATTTACTGATCTGGTCTGAGGAACTTAAGCTGCATGTCGTGCAATTCAGTCTGAGAACATTGTAGAAATTTCTATCATATAGGTTTAAGAATTATCACTGAATTAGACTAACATAAGATTAATGTATTCTCAGATTTGTAGTTAAATGAATTGAAAATATCTGAATTATGAGGTTTAATAAACTTTAACCACATGTGTCATGTAAACCTTAGACTCTCTCATCAGATATCTGAAAATTTGAATTCAGGGCTTCTTTGGTTAAGATGCATATAGTGAGTTCTGTGGTTAAACATTAATTTGAAAAATGTTGACTAAATGAAAAAATTGTGAATTCAGAGCAATGACTCGGTCACTAAGAAACTGAGTTCTTTATCAATGAAATGAAGTAACTCATGTCATGAGGTGCCATAGTTATCTCTGATAAAAATTTAGTGAAATAAAATCTGACAGAGCAATAGCTTATTTGTGTTGAGTAGCTGGGGAGTCTGGCCTCTGATAAAGGTGTCTTCTCATGTAAAAAGACACTCATATTGCTAACTCTGCTCTCAAAGTGAGAGGCAATGACAATTATCACACTGAGTAACTGGGTCACTTCAACTAAGACTTGTTGTGCCTCATGTAAAAAGGTGTTGATCAACTTAAATTACTCAGGAAAAATATAATGTGCTTCAAATAAAATTATCTTGAAAAATCTGTCAACACATGTTCTTGAAAAAGTGTTTAATTTCAGTACTAACCTGTGTATTTTTCAAAGGTGCAATTGAGATCATATGTGTAAGATAAAAGATGATTGTTTTTGAGTGTTTTCTGACTATTTGGTTCACTTTTATTAAAACTTGGATTCAGATACGAGTATTAAGTTTAATTTGGCAAATTTGGTATACATCAAAATTAAATCAGATTGGTTAAGCTGCAAATTCATAACCCCTTATGATAGAAGAGTCTAATCTTCTTAAGACTTATTGTTGTGATGGATGCTTTAAAATCTCTCATGATCAGATTCTTTTCAGTCAGCCTGATTAACATCTTGCTATTGATTGATTCCTTGAGATGTATTGTGCTTTGACTATTTCTCAACCCACCACTTGGCTACACTATCAGTGATTGACTCCTGAGATGTACTCTTCTCCACACTGTTGGAATCTTCTATCTTGTTCTGCAACAAATTCTGATTCTGTGGTCTTTTCACCCAAATTCAGATTCTTTGTAATGGCAGATTTCAGATTGATTTATTGGATAACCTGAGTCCATTCCTATGCTTCAGGGGGTGTTATAGTTTATCTACAGTTAAGGGGAGCGTAGTCAATCATGCATGTTGATAGGGGGAGAGCTGTTTCATTGTCATAAGAGAGAACTTCATTTTAATAAACCATGACTCATTCTCTGAATTTATGTGCTGTGGTTGTATGCTGAATTTGTCTCTCAAACCATTTCCCTTCTTTTTGATTATGTCAAAGGGGGAGAATAGTTTAACGAGTCAGTGTGACTCATTATGTTGCCATCATCAAAAAGGGGGAGATTGTTGTGCCCCTTGTGCTTTGATGAGCCCCTTGTGCTTTGATGATTGTGGTGTTTTAATGATAGCAACATGAATGAGTCACCACATTGAATGATAACCAACATTCATGTTTATAACTGATATACTATGTGGAAAATACATATGACTGTGACTGGTATATTATCTGGAGAATGCATGTGTTCTGTCTGCATAAGTCTATTCGCTGCATGTGTTCTGTCTGCAAGTCCATGCATTGCATTCGCCAAGCCTGTACATCCATTTGCTTGCATTGAGTCTATACATTGGTGGCAAGTCCATACAGTGTCCTGCATTTAGGCAAAGTCTGTACAACCGTTCGCTTGTCAAAGTCTATACACTCAACTGCCTTGTCTTGATCAAGTATGTACATCAGACTGTTTCATCATCAAGTCTGCACATTGGTAAAGTCTGTACATCGCCTTCAAAGCCTTCTGTTGAAACCTCAAGTCTGTACAGCCTGAGAGTGCGTCTCACTGACCGTCTCATGCAAGTCTATACATCACTGTTCATGCACAGAGTCACCGTCTCATTTAGCGTCTCGTATGCATATAGCAAGTCTATACATCACTACAGTAACGCAAGTCTATACATCGTCCGTCTCATGCATTGTCTTGGGCTAAGTCTGTACAGCCTACCGTCTCATGTAGCATATTATGTTAAGTCTGTACAGCGCTGTTCATATGCTTCCAAGTCTGTACATTGCATCGTCTCAACTTGCGTCTCACTGAGCATATATTTACTGTAAAGTCTATACAGACTTCATCGTATTAGAGAACGTCTCATGCCTTTGCCAAAGTCTGTACACTGATGTCTTTACCTACGTTGAGCATCAAAGTCTATACATTGGCAGCACTGGGCAAGTCTATACATTCCCAGTCTTTACCTACGTTCAGAACCCCAAGTCCATACATTGGTTCAATCTTCCAAGTCTGTACAGTGGGTCAAGCTGCCAAGTCTATACAATCGTTTCTAAGGCAAAGTCTGTACATTGCCTTTGGACCTCAGAGTCTATACAGAGTCTGTATCCTCTGAAGTCTGTACATTCGTTTGAGACCATGTCTATACATTCATTGCCTTTGAGCTCCAAAGTCTATACATCGGTCTTGCTCAAGTCTATACATCCACAGTGGAACCCCAAGTCTGCACATCGCATCATATTGTTCATGCAGTGTCTTGGTGAAGTCTATACATTCCTTCACTGTAGCTGGCACGAGGTGAAGTCTGTACAATGGTCTTAACTTTCCAAGTCTGTACATTGGCCTCCATGCCTCAAGTTTTTACATCGGATTGGTTGGCCAAGTCTGCACAGCCATTGTCTTCATATAGGAAGTCGGTACATCTTACTGCACTGTAACTTTCACGGAACCAAGTCTATACATCGTGAAAGTCTATACACTCCTCTTGGCCTTAGCATCTGTTTTGAAGTCCATACATTGGTCTTCAGTTCAAGTCTGTACAATGGACTAATAGACAAAGTCTACACATTGGAAGTCTATATATTCAGTTGTCTTGATCTGATCAAGGTTGTACAGAGCTTCTTTTGGCAAGTCTGCACATTGTGAAGTCTATACATCGATTGTTCAGCAGCAGACTGCTCAAGTCCATACATTGGCTGCATCATATGCATTGAAGTCTGCACATTGTTGAATGCTCTTCAAGTGTGCACATTCGTTCTAAGGCATAGTCTATACATTGCATTGCATTCATCAGTTGTGAAGTCTGTACATCGAGTCAAAGTCTGCACATTGCATTCTCTTCAGCAAGTATGTACAGCGAGTGCCTTCTCATCTGAAGTCTGAACATTGCATTTGCATTCACAATGTCTTCACACCTGAAGTCTATACAATGCACTACCTTCGCAAAGACTGTACATTGTGCATACTAGTCTTGAAGTCCATACATCGTTCATGAAGACTGAACAACGAGCAAGTGTGTACATCGGACTAGTCTGCTGGCTAAGTCTGTACACTGCTGCACGTTGTGTTCTTCAATGTCTGAACATTGCTTCAGCATTTGGCTTCAGCCAAGTCAATACATCGACTGGCAGTCTTCAGCTACGTGTATACATTGCTTCACAACGTGAAGTCTATACAATGCCATAGCTCTGCTTATGTGAAGTATATACATTACTTTACACTTCAGCAACTCTATACACTGCTTCAGATCTGATTCATAATGTCTATACATCGGTTCTCAATGTACACACTTGTTCAATTGCTGCTTATAAAGTCTATACAATGCATTTCATCTTCAAAGTGTGTACAGAGTTTACACTTGAACTGATACGTTTATTTCGACTGACTGACAGGGATTTGGTACTGGGATTGCTGACATGGCTCGTGATCCAAGGAAGGACGAGGTTCCCTGATCGTGACACGGGGAAGCACTGTGCTGAAATGCTGCCACGTGGACTGAGGTTTCTTGGCGGGAGATGTGGAGAGCACACGACTGCCCTAATCTGCTGATGCTATATAAGGGAGTCTCCTTTGTCTGAAGGAGACAGATCGTGATCGACTGAAGCGGAGGCAGAGTGAGAGCTTCCACGATCCAGACAGAAAGAAGAACAAAAGAAAAGAGCAGAGTGTGAAGAGAAGAGAGAAAAGAGAGACAGAGAGCTATCGAGAGAAGAAGAAGAGAAAGAAGTAGAGGAGAGATAGTGAGATCGAGAGAGATCTGCATTTACTGGACCGTGGATCAAATCCAGGCCAGCCAGCTCTTAGGAGCCACATTTGTGCTTTCATTACTTACAGCTTTCAGTTGCTGTTGCTACTTGTTTTCATTTTCCATTTTATCCTTTCTTCAAGCTGTTAGTCAGCGTTTGCAGAGGTGCTGCCTCTGGACGGGTAAGCTGTAATCCCCAGCGGTTGCAGTGGTGGATTCCACTGGACAGCAAGCTGTGTTGCTCAGCGGGCGAGGAGGACTCCTCGGACGGCAAGCTGTGTTGCCCAGCGGTTGTATGGCAAGCTGTGATGGCCAGCTGTTCAAGTTGTGAGTCAGCGGAATCCACACTCTGGTTTGAGTGTGGGCTGGATGTAGGTCTGCTGGACCGAACCACCTAAAAATCATTGTGTAGTGGTTTGATTTCTTCTATTTGATTGGCGCTAGATGAATGCTTAGGTGCGCTTTGGTTTAATGTTCTATAAGTGTTCATTTGTCTGCTGCGCATACTATATGTTTGATAGTGGTATTGAGTGTATGTTTGATTTGTCTAATTGCTGCCCACATTAGATGTTTGCTTAGGAGCACTCTTCATATTTGTCTACAAGTTCAGTAGATGACTGGAGTAGTTTTCCTATAGTTAGTCTTAGTGTTTTTATTCCGCAGTTTTGAGCACTAGAATTCTAATTTAGGCGAAAGTTTTTTAAAGGGTATATTCATTCACCCCCCCTCTGAATACTTTCACCGAACCCAACACTCCTCTGTCCAGGCCGAGTTTCAACGCTACTCCTCCAAGGTGCTCTTGGACCGAGTCATGGAGGGGGGGTCTCTTCATGGCCCAAGTAGGGGCTGAGGACCTGGATCGTCTGGCGCGGGTGGAAAGAGGCGAGGCGGAAGAAGCTAAGGCCCGTGCCGAATTGGATCGGAAGCTCACTGATGCAGACATCGACACTTGGTCGCCTACATATTGGTGTTATTTATGTCCTTTAGTTTGTGTTTATATCCTTGGGAAATTATGTACGCAATTGTAAGGCTTTATAAGCCATCGAGTCATTCCCTTGGAATGTGTGGGTTTTTATGCAAATATGTCGTAGGTCCAACTAGGGGGCCCTCAGCCCTTTCCCATTGGGCCACCTCATCCATGTGGGGCTGGTCAAATGCCATGGTGGCATCTAGAAGCCTTGACTAGTCATTTAAAACACATGGGAGACAAAGTTGGAAAGATGTCAAAGTTGGAGGCTTGGTCAAGGGGGCGCCCAAGTCCAATAGCATATAGTTTATATTCTAATTTTTGACCCCATTATAAACTCCCTAATATGCCCTTCCAAACCCTAGATCTATGGGCATTTAGTGTCTTTTTCCATTTATTATATATAGCTTGTAATTTCCAATTGTTAGAATTAATGAGAAGAAAAAATTGAATTGCCAAGAGCTCCCTTGTGAGAATTTTGACCCCCCCTCTCTCCCTCTGGTTTTCATCTTCCCCAACACCATTTATAGAGTGGTATCCCTTCTATCATCTCCTCTTCACCTCCGGTAATCGTCTCTGCCGCCGCCGCCGCCGTTCGTGCTGCCATCGAGCCGCCGTGAAGCTATCGTCGGAGTTCTGTCCATTCAGGATAGTAGCTGCTTCCACGAATTTCTGATATCAGCCACGACATCTTCTTGAGCTGGGATTTTGAGGGCGTGTTTCAAAGGTCCCCTCAAGCTCTCACAAAAATTGGTTTGGTCTTTGGATCCCGAAATCTATTTTTAAATTTTCGTTCCCCATTTCATTCCAGATCTGGCTGCTTTCAGTCCAGATCCACTTCCACCCTGAGTTTCTAGTTTTCGGACCTCTTCTTGATTTTTTCAAGAGGTCCTAAATTTATTGGGAGTTCTGTCCACCTTCCTCTCTACCTACAATTTTTCGTGGAATTTCTAAAGCTAATTTCATATTTTTAGAAATTCCCTTTCCGATCCATCTACAGTTCTGTCAGTCTGTTTCCAGATCCGACCACCAGTCAGTGAAAATTTCATAGAAAATCGTATCCTCCACCAATCCCTCCACAAAAAATATTTCCGTTTTCCTCTCTTTCCCCTCCACAACTGTGATGAAGAGCTCAGGAGCTGAATCAGACGTCTACCTCGCGGGCAAAGGTAACTCTAAGGAAAACTCCCTGCTATTCTGAGAGTTCGGGTACTATACAACAGTAGCTTCAAAAATATTTAAGGCCCCGATCCGTGAAGATCCAGCTTCTCTCTCCACTCCTATCTTGAAGGATTTCGAGAGAGCTTTCCAACGGTACCTCCTGATCGTCGATCCGACATCAGCATTGGTCGCAGCGAGCGATCTCTCCGGGTCACACGTCTAAAAACAGCAAGCGCAGGTCCGTGGCCGGTTAATCCGGCGGGTGTCGATCGGAGCCGCCCGACCTCCGACCGGCGTTCCAACGTGCCGCCACCCCAGGGAGCGCTCCTCTAGGCATCTCCCACTACAGCGGTGCCACCCGGTCCCACACGGTCCCTCCGGCCAGCACGTGGGCCCCACAGTCACGAGTTCGTGTACCGCTGAAGCTACGCGAGAAGCCGCCCATCAACCCGAAATCGATCCTCTCGGGCCCACTTGTGTAGCCCTTTACCTCCCTGCATGGAGTGGGGAGAAATATTCACTTCTGTAATTATTGTGTATTAACTGTCCGGAAGTACGAGTTCGGCCGGGTCCGTCTTCCCCACGCCGAGAGCGTGGAGGTATCGTATTCGCTCCTACACTTGGCATTTACTTTATTTCATATATATATGTTTATGCCGCTGCTAGAGAGCATGTTTTAGGTCCGTTAGCTCGCTATATTATCATTCACCGCTGCTGCGAGAGAGAGTGTGACCGTCCCGTGACCCGATCCGGGCACAAATTGTGAATTGACAACCCTAGCTCTTGCCGGTTTCTCAACCGCGCACGTCCGACGCTTCCCTCAAAAAGGGACGATCGCGAGCTTGCTTAGAGTCCGAGGGTCGCATACCCATTTGGAGTCGAGTCGCGTGTCCGTCCCGCATCACTCACCCTTCTCACCTCCGAGCGTGACACACTTCGCTTGCAGGCGGCATCCCTCTGCCCTCGGGCCCGAGTGGAGCAAGAGGAAGTGCGGTGCCTCTCAGAGCAGCTCTCTCAGTCTCGGTACTCGGCCGAGCTCAAGAGTGGGTTCCTGGAGAAGGAGCGCCACGCCCAGGAGGCGAGCCTAAGACTGTGGGAGGCAGAGCAGGAGGAGCTTATGGACGCACTTTTTGACTGAAAAATCTCTCGTTGGTTTGTTGGGTGCGTGGGCGTGCCAGTCACAGAGTGCCATTTTATTTGGGCTTCGAAGAGCCACGGGTGCACTCGATCTGACTCCGTCAGTCAATTGTGTGGTTCGTGTCGGGACCAGATCCCGTCATGCCATAAAGGTCACGACATCATTTACATCTCCCATACGAGGGAACACCCTTGATTAATTACCGAAACTAGGGGCCCTACGGCCTAAAAGAGTTAATACTAACTGCGCAACGATCAGGAGGAATAAATCACACTAAAGATCCGCATCGGGATAAGTGTCATCGGCCATGTTGGTCATTTGTGGACCTTTTCATATTCGGACGCAGGTCTGTAATAGAAGTGCGACGAAAACCGGGGTGAACGTGTTCAAAAGCTTGCCGAACGCGCGGCAATTTTAGTAGTGGCTCGGAAGGGATCCGGCTTGAGGAGCGGGTCCGGTTTAATCGGAACGTCAGCTTAAGGTGAGGTCGGGGGCCTGGCCATGCCAGGACAATTCCCAAGACTCAGGCCCGATCTGCGAGGGCAGCATTACTGTTCCTTTTGCACCGGGTCACGGGGAGAGACGGGGCTGCGATGTGGGCCTTAGCATTTTTTTTATCTGGGATTTGTAATTTATACGTTCTTCTCTTTCTTTTTGTTGTTCATTTCCCTTTATACATCATTTGGGTGATTTTCTCTATTTTCTTTTATTGTTATTACTATTATTATTATTATCATTTTTTATTACATATCTTTCCCCTTTTGCTTATTTATTGTATATTCAGATCTATTTATTTATTATAAAAATTTTTATTATAATTATCATTATATAATTTTTTTTGAGGGAGGAATGGGCTGCTAGGGGTTAAGGAAAGGTGTGCCGCTGGGCTGGGGATAGTGTGCCGGCGAAGGCACCGGAAGGATGCACCGGGGAAAGAGGGCGCGAGCGTGCCGGCGAAGGGCGCGAGCGGGGGTGTTGGGGAGAGCTGGGAAGAGTGTACCGGACTGGGCGCCAGCGGGTGTACCGGTGGAGGTGGGGGGCTAAAGTGTACCGGCCCGGGCTCCAAAGGGGCGTGCCAGACTGGGAAGTTGAAGGTGCACCGGGGAAGGCCAAGGGCAGGTGTGCCGGGTGAGAGTAATGAGGGATAGATGGGGTCAAGTCGTGTCGGGGGAGCTTTAAGGCAGGGTGTACTGGCGGCGAGGCACGGTGGGTGTGTCGGCCAAGGATGCCAGGAGGTGTGCCGGGGAAGGAACCAAGGGAGTGTATTAGGCCAAGGGCAGCAAGGGGCCTGCTCCTCCTTGATTTCTTGTGCTTTTCTCTTCTTCTCTTCCTTGATTTTTTATGTTGTCTCATCACCGTTTACCTTTCTTTCTTATTTGCAGGACGAGTGTTCAAGTTGCTTAGACGTCATTCGGTCCGGTTCTCTTTGTGTTGATTGCGGTTCCCTTGGCTTGGTTGACGTGTTTTGCCGTTAATCATTCCATTCATTTGTTGCTTCCTTATGCCCTTTCTTAATATGTTATTACCCCATTCATTTGTTGCTTCCTTTTGCCTTTTTAACATGTTCTCATTCTTGACAAAAATTCGGCAGCACCTCCCCTTGACCCGGTTGATAAGGGAGATATAGGGAACGCGCCCACAAGGAGTGGCGGAACCCGATAATTGGAGGTGGACGCCCGAGAGCGGCAACACCTTTAATAAAACCTCAAAAAACTCGGAGGGAACGACGGACGGGAGACCTCTCTAAGGCTGGACAGGGGTGCACCGGGCAAGAAGGTGGGGCTGATGACTAGTGTGCCAGCCAGGGAGACTCAAAGGCGTGTCGGGCTGGGAGAAGCCAGGGTGTGCCGCTGGGGGGCTGTGCCGGGGAAGGCTCTGAGGGGCTAGGGGTGCACCGGTCATGGGATGTACCGGTGAAGGGGTGTACCGCTGGGAGCTGGGGAAGCTGCACCGCGCTGAGGGTGCACCGGTGGGAGACTGAGCAAGGTGTATCGCCTGAGGACTTGAGAAGCTGGACTGAAGGCTAGCTAAGTGGGATGGAGCCAAGGGGGAAAGAACCAGAGGTCTTGGTTTGGTTCGTCCAAAGGGGAAGCTTCAGTTGGGAAAAGGGGAGGTTGGTATGAGGGAATGAAGGTTGAGGGTTGGCTAGGCAAGTTAGGGCTGGAGAAGGGAGGAAGGCCAATGGTGGTGTTGATGGTTGGGTGTTCGAAGAAGAGAAGGGCCGTGACAGAGGGGGAGAAGGCCCACACTCGGGACCAAACCATCGGAAGGCGGAGGAAGAAGCGTTCAAACCCACACATGGACCCAAACAAACGGAGATAGTAAAAGAAAACTCAAGAGAGAGATTTTTATTCATGGAGGACAAGGGCCGTAGCCGGCCATGTACACCTCAAAACACCAGAGCAGAAGATACAACAGTGGGAGGAAGAAGAAGGGATGGAAGAGAGGAAATGGGGGAGTTAGGGTCGAGCAGGGGCGACGGCTCCCTGGTCTTCCCCCTCCCCTACACTACATTCATACCCACACTCCCTCCCTATCTCTCTCTTTCTTACTCTCTCTCGTCGCCGGCGGTCGCTGGAGGGCATTCCCTCTTCCTCTCTTCTTCTTCTTTTCTTCCTCCTCTGGAGGCGATGGCTCTGTGTCGCGCCTCTCTTGGTGTGTGTCTCTGTCTCCTCCTCCGGTTCGCCAGGGAGGAAGGCTTTTTATACTCCCACGGGCGGGAGCCTTCGAACACGAACGGCGGAGGCAGGAAGTGACCGGCCTTAATGGGGATTTGACTTTCCCCTGTTCGGTGGCAGGAGGTAGGCAGCGTCTCTTCCTACCTGGACGACACCTCAGCGAGCCCACTGCGCGCCAAGGATCTTTAGGGCGTGGGGATAAGATCTCGTTTGCCGGATGCACCGGGTAATGGAGTTCAGGGCGTGCCACTGAGGAGCTGGAACAACATGCCACTGGAAGACACAGCAAGCGTGCCGCTGGAAGGCCGCCAACGTGTGCCGTTGGAGGGGCTTGCACGTGTGTCGCTGAAGTAGCTGCCAGGCGTGCCGCTGGAGGGCGCTTGCAGGCGTGCCGCCGAAGTAGCTGCCTGGCGTGCCGCTGAAGACGCTTGCGGGCGTGCTGCTGGAGGGCTGGATGGTGTGCCGCTGAAGCGCCACAAGGGCGTTCCGCTGAAGCATCACAAGGGCGTGCCACTGGGAGACTCCTTCAAGGTGTACCACTGGGGAGGCTGGCTTGAGCGTGCCGCTGAAGGGGCACGAGGGTGTGTCGGCCAGGGGGGTGTGCCGCTGAAAGCACCCTAGTGGGCATGCCGTTGAGGGCCACCCGAGCGTACCGCTGAAGGCTTCAAAGGGGCGTGCCGTTTAAGGGACACGGGTATACAACTTTGAGATAGACTTAGGCCCGTTTCGAGCCCGATTAACGGTCCACTTAGTTCTCTTCGGGGCCCACAGATTGTGAGCTTTCCGGTAGTTAATTTCTCTTCGCTGTCATGACTCCGGAGACGGCTTCACGGCAGTGTGTGTTTGTTCGGAGAGTTCGGATGGCCCATCTTCTCCGTAGTTTCTTTAGTTGAAGTTGTTGTTGATACTGGACTGGTCGGGACATATGGACGTGCAGTTTTGCACGTCCACAAATGCCCCTCACCCGCGGGTAGCTAGGGCGAAGGATGAGCCGGGCGGTGCCTGTGGGTGTGTTGATTAGCCGGAGTTGCAGTGGAGGCCTTGACGTCCGGGGGGGGGGGGGGGGGGGGGGGACGACGGGCTCGGCTTGTGATTTGTTGGCCGCACTTGCGTATCCTTGCATGCTATTATTATATATGCGGATACATATATATCTTATATTTATTTATTTATTTATTTATTATTTTTCTTCCTTTTCTTCTCTCTTTTTATCTCATTTGTTTCTCTTTTTTTGTTTCTCTTTTCTTTTCTATTTTCTTTCTCTCTCTCTTTTTATTTCTTCTTCCCCCCCTTCTTCTTTCCCTTTTTTCCTTTCCCCCCTTTTCTCTTCTCTCTCTTTTTTTCCTTTTTCTTATTTCCTCTCTTCTCTCTCTCTTTTTATTTTTCTCTCTTTTAATCACCCCTATAAAAGGGGAGGGGGGGGTGGCACGGATGGGCCACCCCCGTTTCTTCGTTTGAACTCCCCCCTTTCCCTCTCTTTCTCGTCAGTGGGCAAACCGACCCCCCCCTTTCCTTTCCTTCTTCCCCTCTTCCTTCTCCGTCGTCGGGCACCGCGATCGCCGTCGAGCACCATTGTCGCCGTCGTCGTCTTCCTCTCGCCGGGGTGAGGAGGCCGCCGCGAGAGCGCTCCCCCTCCCTCTCTCTTCCTCTCATTCTTCTCCTCCCCCCTTTTCTTCTTCTTCCTCTTCTCCGTCTTCGGGGGACGGTGGAGCCCTAGGCCCCGTCTCTCCTCTCCTTCCTCTTCTCTTCTTCTTCCCCCCTTTCTTCTTCTTCTTTTTCTTTGTCTTCTTCTTCTCCTTCGTCATGGGCTGCCGTCGATCGTGCCGGTGAGGGAGGGCAAAGGCTGTGCCATTGGGAGGTGTTCGGGCATAGTCGGGAAGATGGGGGCACAAGCGTGTCGGCGTAGGAAGGCACTAGTGTGCCGGTGGCTAGGGCACGGGTAGTGTAATGCCTTGGATTTTTTGGATCCTTGTTCGTAGGTCCCAGATCTGGGTTCTCTGAGTGTCCGACTCCGTTGTGTCTGCAATTTCGTTTCGGACATCTTTCGTGTTCGGATCGGCGTGATCCGGAGTTGTTTTGGAGGCCCGAAAGCGTTCTGCGGCTTTTCTGGGTGTGTTTTCTGATTCCCGGTGTGTGTTTCGGTAATTCCTTCGGAACTTCGTTGCGGGTGAACCGGGCCGTTCACCTAGGCGAGTGTGGTACCGTTGTGATCGGTGCGTTCCGAGGATCGAGGAAACGTGATTATCAATTTTTTGGTATTTTCCAGAATTTCCGTATTTTCCTATATAAACCCCCCCTTTCTCTCTCTCCCCTCTCATTTCTCACCCTCTCTCTTCTCTCACGCTCTCTTTCTCCCCTCTCTTCTCCGACGATCGACGGAGCGAGGCGGGGGCGAGGTGGAGGCGAGGCGGGCGAGGATGGGCGAGGATCGAGGCGGCTGCGGGCGCGATCCCTCGGTGGATTTCGAGATGGCGTCGTTCGCGTTCCGGGTGATTTTTGACGTGGATTAGTCGCTTCGGTGTGCGGTTTCTTCGGTGGAGGTAGGGTGACGGAACACTGCTGCATTCTGCCCATTTTCCCTGCCATTGCACGTCGTTCGACGCAGAAATGGTTGAGTTTGGGTCCATTCTAGCGAAAGCGTGGTTTTGTAGGTTTCGTAGGGTCGATCGGGAAACAGCGACGATTTCCAGATCGGTTATTGTCAACGGATTCCTTGGGGCGAGAGCGTTCTTTCCCCCTTAATTTTGTCTCGATTGGTGGTCCCGTTGGACCGGTAGGGCCCCGGGAAGCCCGGAAACCCTTTTTGGGTAACTTCGGTAGAATCGCCCATTTCTCACGATTCATGCGTCGTTTTGACTCCGGTCGGAGTCCATGTGATTGCCAGGGTGGTTGTGGCTGTATCCCCTTCGTTTCGGCACGAACGGGGCGTGGAAAGGCCGCGATCGGGCGACCCCCTGGGTTTACCCGTCGTGATGGTTGGGCGGTCGAACCAGGGCCTGTCCATCGAATGGGCGGTTGCCTTTGGTCCGTTCATCTCTTCTTGGTTTTGGGGTTGTGCGGTTTGGCGATAGACCACACATGTGATGTGCGGCCTGGTGAGGACCGCATGTCTCCCCATAGGCGGCTGGTCCCCAGCCGTCTGTCTTCCCATGGGCTTGTGCGGCCAGGTGCTGACCGCATGTCCCCGTTGACCTTTGGTCAACAGTTGGGTGTCAGTCGGGTTGTGCAGTTTGGTCAAAACCATTTTGACCGACACTAGAGTAGGTCGGTTGGGTTGTCCGGGCGACCCTTAGCCGCACATCCCCATGGGCGGTTCAGCCATAACCGCCTATCCCCTCCTTGCGTTAGTCCGATTAGTGCACGTGTGTGGCTCCTTCCTGGCCGTATATCTCTTGAGCGGCTGCGCCCCAGCCGCACATCCCTTGAGCGTCTCAGGGTGAACCGCACATGTGCCAGTCTAACCCGGTGTTCCCGTTTTGATCGATTCGAGTCCCGAGTGTGTGGTTCTCGAACCACGTGACGATCCGTGGCCTGACGGATGCTGTGCACGCCGTCGGGGCCAGGTGTCGTGGTACGTTGTGGTCCCGGGGTGTAGCATTCTCGACTCGTGTCACCGTGTGTTGGCGTGCATCGTCAATTTTTCCGGAAAGTGATTCCCGAGTGGGTCCTGTGTGAGGCCTTGGGCTGCGAGCCCAGTTGTCCAGTCTGGGGCTGGAGGCTTCCCTCCTCTCCCAGAGTTGGGCTGCAACTTGGCGGTGTGCGAGTTACCTTGGGAATCATGCTTCTGTGCTTTTCGAGCGGGCCGTGCGTGTGGCCTTAGTCCCTTGAGTTCCCTTCCCGAGGGAATGGTCTCGACGGCTCGTGAGTTGCCTCGGTACACGTGTGTGGACGCACATATTTTTATTTATCATCTTTGCTTGTTAGTTAATTGGTTTATTGAGTGCGTGGGCGTGCCAGTCACGAAGTGACAATTTATTGTGCGCTCGATCTGACTTGGTCAGGCAATTGTGTGGTTTGTGTCAGGGCGAAAACCCGCCGCGCCATAAAGGTCACGGCGTCATTTACATCCACTCAGAGAGGGGAACACCCTTGATTAATCGCTGGGGATGAGGGCCTCATGGCTAGGAAATTATATCGAGAGAAACAAGACGATAGCGATCTTGAATCAGTCGGAAAGTCCTATATTTAGGGAAACAAGTATTCGAAACATGTCGGTCATTCAAGGGACCATTTTGATATTCGGACGAGCGTCCGGCTTCATGAAATCGCAATCATCATGGAGAAAACCGGAGTATATGTATGGCGGGGCAGGGCAGATTTATTGTTTGAAGGGATGTGAGACGTTCGGTTAAATCCCGGTTAGAGTAACATGTCGGTCGCTCAGGGGACCGTTTAATATTCGAACGAGCGTCTGGCTTTGGAAAATCGTAATCATCACGGGGAGACCGGAGCATATGTACGCCGAGGCATGGCAAATTTACTATTCAGAGGAAGATGAAACATTCGGTTAAATCCCGATTAGAGTGGTCAGAAACCGACGAGCTTGTCGGCCCGGTTCAAGATCAAACTGCGACCATACTGCGGTGGGCCCCCCGCGGTCGAAGTCTGGCTTGCGTGGGAATCGTTAATATTTCCGGTGCCAAGGGACAACAGGAGAATGTCCCTTGAATCAGCTGGAAAGCCCTAAGTCTAGGGAAGCAAACATTCAAAACGCGTCGGTCATTCAGGGGACCATTTAATATTCAGACGGGTGTCCGGCTCGGGAGTATCGCAATCGTCGCGGGAAGACCCGGAACAAATGTATGTCGGGGTACGACAAATTTATTATTTCGAGGGACTGAAAACATTCGGTTAAATCCCGGTTAGAGTGAATGGGAATCATCAAGTTTGTTGGCCCGGTGTGAGATCGAGTCAGGACCATTCCGGGGGCGCCTCCCGCGGTCCAAACGAGGCTTGCGTGGGCATCGTTGATATTTTCGATGCCGAAGGGCAACGGGAAAGTGTCCCGGGAATAGATTCCAAAACAAAGACGTGTACAGAGATAGCTGGCTATAGGCCTAGGGTGTGGGTCAGACAGAGACCATGATTCGAGCGAACCCGTGGTCTAAGCATGACCTAAGAAGGTATTATCAATATTCCCATGCAAAGGGTCCGAGGTGACGAGAGCCTTCTCGTTCCATTCAGAGTTTTGTCGGTCATCCATGGACCACTTTATGTTGGGAGAAAGGTCCATACTGAAGGCACGGCGTAAACGGAAACAAACCCGTACAAATGTATGCCGGGTTCACAACAATTTCAATGAAAGAGCGGAAACAAATCCCAATGTGAACGAGTCCGGTTTGACGAACTATCGGCCCAGAGCAATATCGGATTACGGCCATATTAGGATGGCTCCCAAGATCCGAAACCGAATTGGAGGGGCAGCGTTAATGTTCCCTTCATACCGGGTCATGAGGAGAATGAGGCTACAGGGCGGATCATCATTTTATTATTATTTGGATTTTAATTATTTCTGTTATTTTATATGTCTTTTGGTGAGTTTGTTATTATTATTATTCACTTTATTATTATTTATTTATTTGTTATTATTTTCTTTATTATTATTATTATTTGTTATGATTCATTTATTCATTATTATCTTTCTCTTGAGTTTATTATTATTAGTATTTTGTTATGGTTTATTGATTTATTATTATTTTCTTTCAGTTTGTTGTTATTATTATCCTTTGTTATGATTTATTTGTTCATTGTTATTTTCTATTGTTGTTATTATGTATCCGTTTATTTATTTTTTATGTTGTTTATGGATTTCCTTTTTTATCGCCTATGCGTTATGTCCTTTATTTATTTATTTATTCGTTTCATTCTTTTTATTATTGCTCTTTTTATTATTATCATGATTTTCATTACTATGTGTTTTCTTTATCTTCCTTTCTTTCATTTATTCATATATATATATACATATACATATATATATAAGGCGCGCCGGGAGTGCACCAGATGAGGGGCGTGAGGGCGTGCCGGGTAAGGGCACCTGAGGGCGCGCAGGGCAAGGGAGGCCACGGAGTGTGCCGGTTAAACGGGCGGAAGGCTGTGCCGGGCAAAGGAGGCCAAGGGCGTGCCGGACAGGTGCGCTGGGAGTGCGTCGGGCCAAGCGCGTTAAGGCGTGCTGGTGGAGCAGGTTGGGGTGTGTCGGGCAAGGGCATGCCAAGGTGTGCCGGGCTGGGGCAGCTAGGGAGCGTGCCGGGCAAGGCAGTGGTTGGAGCGTGCCGGGTAAGGGCCGAAGGCCATGCCGGGTAGGGAGGTCAAGGCCGTGCCGGGCGGAGCGCCCTGAGGGCGTGCCGGAGGCGGGCGAGGCTAAGGGTGTGCCGGGTGAGTGGCACTGGGACTGCACTGGGTGAGATGGCCAGGCTGTGTGCCGGGCAGGGAGGTCAAGGCCTGGGGTTAGGTGTACCGGGGAATGCCTGGGGCTGGGTGTGCCGGGTAGGCCACGGTGGAGTGTATGATGGGCGAGGTCTTCCTAGGTTCATGCACATGTGAGATGTGTGAGGGGCCGGTTGGCCAAGGTTGACGCACATCGGGGATATGTGGAAGGGTTTTCTTCTTATTTGTGAAATGCATGCAGGGTTCTTGATTTGGTTTTCTTTTATTCTCGTAAGTCATGTTTGGGGTTGTGTTCATCGGTCCGACATAAGGATGTGTTGTGTTCAATTATTCGGGCTCTCTGTGGTTCTCTTGTTTCAGTTGAAGTGTTTTATTATTTTATTTCATTTGTTTGTTGCTTCCTTTTGTCTTTTAATGTGTTCTTATTTCTGACGAAAATTCGGCAGCATCTCCCCTTGACCCGGATGGGAAGGGAAATAAAGGGAACGCGCCCACACGGAGTGGCGGAACCCGTCAATTTGAGGTGTGTGCCAGGGGCAACAACACCTTTAATGAAACTTCGGAAAGCCCCGGAAAATCAACGAATGGGGACCATGCCTAAGGCGGGCTGGGGTGCTCCGGGTAAGAGGAGGTAGCAAGTGTACCGGGATAAAGGGGTCGAGGACTGCACCGGCCAGGGAGGCTGTGCCGGGCTGAGGGTGGCCAGGGTGTGCCGCTGAGAAGCACAAAGTGTGCCGGGCAAAGAAGGCACGGGTGTGGCGGGGAAGAGAGGGCTGAGGGTGCACCGGCGAGGTAGGCTGGCAAGGAGTGTGCCGGGCCAGGCGTGTAGGGCCTGTACCGGGCTGGGTTTGAGCGGGGGCTGTGCCGGGGAACGGTGAGCCAAGGTGTGCCGCTGGGGGTTCAGCGTGTGTCGGGTTGGTGGAACCACAGTGCACCGGGCAAGGTGGAAGGCTGGGCATGCCGGCCAGAAGGGCTAAGGGTGGACCGAGGATGCTGGTTGGCTAGGCGGAAGGAAATCTTGGCAGGAGGGAGAGAGACTCAAGGGGCCTCAGGATAGTAGCGTTGGGCCTGGGTGTCCAAGGAGAAACGAAAGGGCGTCTCCCTTTAGGCAAATGAGCAGAAGTAGCAGTCGGGAGGGGAAGGGTAGTAGGCCCTCTCCCCCCTTTCTTCTTCTCTTCTTTTTCTTCTTTTTCTTCTTCTCTTCAGGCGGTGGCGGTGGGTGGAGCAGCATCACTCTCCCCTCTCTTCCTTTCTTCTCTCTTCGCACAGACGGTGGCGGTGGGTGGAGCGGCGGGCCCTCTCCCCTCTCTTCCTCTCTTCTCTCTTCGCACAGACGGCGGCGGTGGGTGGAGCGGCGAGCCCTCTCCCCTCTCTTCCCTCTTCTTCTCTTCTCCTTCTTCTTCTCTTCTTCTCTTCTTCTCTTTCTCTTCTTCTCTTCTCCTCTTCACTGTCTGCGTGTGTCTCTTCTTCGTCGCAGAGGAGCGGGGGTTTTATATCCTCCACGGCGGGGCGTCCGAAGGCGGGAACGACTGGTGGGCATTAATGGGGATTTGACTCCCTTGTCCTGGGTGGCAGGGGGAGTAGCTTGCGTGCCATCATCTCCTGTCGACACCCCAGCTAGTCCATTGCGCGCCAAAGATCCTAGGGCATGGGCGTCATGTCCGTTTTGCTGGGGTGGAGAACACACCAAAGCGTGCCACTGGATGGGCAAAGTGCTGTGCCGCTAGGAGGTTGCAAAAGCGTGCCGTTGAAGGGGCTGGCAAGCGTGCCGCTGAAGACGCTGGCAAGTGTTCCGCTGAAGGGCTCGGCAGGGTGTGCCGCTAAAGTAGGCTCGAGGGCGTGCCGGGCAGGGGCTCCACGGAGCGTGCCGCTGGGGGTTCAACAGGTGTGCCGCTGAGCAGGCCTGCCAGCGTGCCGCTGAAGACGCTGGCAAGCGTGCCGTTGAATGGGCACAAGTGTGCCAT
Source organism: Amorphophallus konjac (assembly GCA_022559845.1). Lineage (NCBI taxonomy): Eukaryota > Viridiplantae > Streptophyta > Magnoliopsida > Alismatales > Araceae > Amorphophallus > Amorphophallus konjac. Next base: position 395,331,182 of record CM040122.1, read on the forward strand.
TGGAGGCACGAAGGGGTGTGCTGCTGGGGCACTTTAAGGGGTGTGCCGCTGAGGGGCTTCAGGGAGTGTGCCGTTGGAGGCACAGAGAGTGTGCCGCTGGAGGGCAGTTGAAGTGTGCCGCTATAGGCACTAGCAGGGTGTGCCGCCGAGGGCACTTGGGGTGCGCCGCTGGAGGGGCAGTTGAAGCGTGCCGTTGAAGGGGCCTTGATGGGGCGTGCCGCTGGGAAGGCCACAAGGGGGTGTGCCGCTGAGAGGGCAACAGAGGCGTGCCGCTGGAGGGCTAGAGGGCATGCCGCTGGGGCAGGTTTGCGCCCCCCTTTGAGCATGAGTTACGGTCCATTTGATTTTCTTCGGGGCCCATGGGTTATGAGCTTCTCGATGGTTGGTTTCTCTTCGCTGTCGTGACTTCGGGGATGGCTTCACGGCAGTGTGCATATTTGGGCAGTCCGGATGACCAGTCTCTCCGGGGCTTCTTCACTGAGTGCCATTGTTGATGCGGGGCCGAGCAGGATATCTGGACGTGTAATTTTTGGTGTCCACAAATGCCCCCCACCTACGGGTAGCGCGGGCGAAGGATGAGACAAGCGGTGCACGTGGGTGCAGTTGCCCTCATCATATCTCTTCTCTCTTTTCTTTTCTTTTCTCTCTTCTCTTCTCTTCTCTTCTTTTTTTCCCTCTTTTTTCTTCTTCTCTTCATCATTCATTCATTCATCTTTTTTGAGGGGCCCCAGGGCCGTTAACTGAATAGCTGTCGGCTCAGGGGCCGATAATTGGATAGCTGTCGGCTCAGGGGCCGATAATTGAAAGCTGTCAGCTCAGAGGCCGATAATTGAATAGCTGTCGGCTCAAGGGCCGATAATTGAAAGCTGTCGGCTCAGAGGCCGATAATTGAAAAGTTGTCGACTCAAGGGCCGATAATTGGGAAGCGAGCCACGAGGGCGGAGAGAAGAGTTTGTTGATTCAAAAGGGGTATTCGTCACCCGAAGTGACGGAGAGGTGGTCAAGTCACTGACACGGGCTAGTGCTAGCGCAAGGAAAGGGGGTTGATTCCCCACCCGTCTGGGTGAAAGGTTGTTTCATTCTTTAATGCGCTGGGAGTACCGGCCGTATGAAGGGTCTCTTTTTGTCTTCTGGCTGGATGGCAGGTCCGAACCAAAGTGAAGAGAGTCTTTTTATTCTCTAGCCGGGCAGAAGGTCCGGGCTAAAGTGGAAGGAGTCTTTTTGTTCTTTTAAACAGCCGGGGGTACCGGCTATGAAATCTGAACCCGGGAAAGTGGGCCGCAAGGGCCGAAGTCGGTGTTGTGGAAGTAGGCCGTGAAGGCTGAAATCGGGAAGCGGACTATGAGAGCCGCAATCGGGAAGCTGACTACAAAAGATGAGATTGGGGAGCAGGCTGTGAAAGCCCAGATTGGGGGAAGCGGACAATAGAAGCCGAAGTTGGGAGATTAGCAAGCCGCGAGGGCGGGAAGTAGGCTGTGAGGGCCAAGATTGGACTCTACGTGCCAGAGCTGGGGAAGCAGGCTGTGATAGCTGAAATTGAGTTTTTTTTATTATTCATTTTTTTATTCAGGCATGCAGGCATTCATCGGCATGCATAACATAAGTATAAATAAGGCAGCTCCCTCTATAGGGGATGGGATAGGGACATCGCCCATAATTCGTAGACACGGTGCGGGCCAGGAGGCACAGCTAAGGGGTGGTGCACCCGTCAAGAGGATATCACATGTCTTGCATGCATAGCTTAAATTCACGCATTTCACCCGAGGTAATTCTCTGTGGAGTGGAGGAGCAAGCGTGTGAGCAAAAGGCCCTAAGCATAGGGATATGCAGGTTCTCTAAGCAACACTCGAGGATTACTCTAGAGCCTACACATGGGTTTCAAGCTCTCGATTTCGGTAGCTTCGCACAGCCCCCATCTGTTTATTTTGGTAGTGGATTTCACCGTTCGGCGTGAGTCTCCTCATATGTCTCAATGGAGATTCCCGACTACTAGGATTCGTCCTTATCATAATTCTATTGCAGATTTCTCCGTTCGACGCGAGTTTCCTCATGTGTCTCAATGGGGATTTCCGGCCACTAGGCTTCATCCTTGTTAAAATTCGCTTCACCATTTCGCGCGAGTCTCCTCATGTGTCTCAATGGGGATTCCCAGCTACTCAGATTCACGTTTCTCTCTTTTTTTGCATCATTTTTCTCTCTGTATTTTTTTTACAGTGGGGGCAGGCAGCTTTTTCCTCACAATTACCTTTCACGCGAGTGTAGGAATTCAAGCATCCGTAGAGTGCCAAGAAGAAAGTCGGGCAATCCCTATGGTCGAAGGCCATTGAACACATTAAGTGCGAAGCGTAGGAGTGTTACCTCAGGTTTATTTTGTGAGTTGGGCTTAGTAATTTAGCCATGACTCTTCCCCTTGACGTGTGCACCCGCCATAATTGGGTTCCCTTCGAGTGCGTGCCGTGACGCATATGCATCCGGAATCGGGGTGATATTATTTAGCAAGGAAGCACGGTCCTAGAAAATTCCAAAGAGGTGTATTATTCTATATTAAGCAAACATGCAAGCATGACAGCCAATTAAATTTTTTTGTCTCTAGTTTTGCTCTCTTTTTTTTGCTCTCTCTCTTTTTTTTTACGTAAGAACATACTATCGTTATGTATATGTATCGTATGTGCGTATAGAATCAGAGCAGCAGGCAAGGTGCTGAGGAAGGAGACCGCGAAGGGCCGAAAGGACGTTGGGGAAGCGGGCTATAAAAGCCGAAGTTGATATTGGAAGTGGGCTACAATAGCCAAAATTGAGGAGAGCGGGCGACGGGAGCCGAAGTCATGGGAAGCAGGCTGCAAGAGCCGAAGTTGGTAAGTGGGCTACAGGAGCCGATGTTACGGGAAGCGGGCCGTGAAGGCCGAATTCTGGAAAGTAGGCCGTAGGAGCCGATGTTACGGGAAGCGGGTCGTGAAGGCCAAATTCTGGGAAGCAGGCCGTGAAGGCCGAAGATATTGGGAAGCGGGCTGCAAGAGCCGAAATTATGGGAAGCAGGCCGTGAAGGCCGAAGATATTGGGAAGTGGGCTGCAAGAGCCAAAATTAGGAAGCGGGCTATGAAGGCCGAAATTATGGGAAGCAGGCTACGGAAGCCAAGCTGAGAAGCGGGCTGCAAGAGCCGAAGCCGGGAAGCAGGATACGGGAGCAGAAGTTGGGGAAGCAGGCTACAAGAGCCAAAATTGGGAAGCAGGCTATAGAGCCAAAGTTGGGGAATAGGCTATGAAAGCCCAAAGAGAAGTGGGCTACAAGAGCCAAAAAATGGTAGGGAAGCGGGCTACAAGCCGAAGTTGAGATATTGAAAAGTAGGCTACAAAGCCGAGAGATATTGGGAGCGGGCTAACACGCCGAGAGATGTTAGAAGTCGGCTGCAAAGCCGAAAGATATCGGAGAGCGCAGTGGGACGGGTGGATTAATCCTGATAGTGGGTCTTGGCCGAAGTGGCTGAGCTGAAAGGTGTTGGGCAGCGGGATGTGAGAGCTGAAGAGAAGCATCCTTTTTTATTCTCTGGCCGGGGAAGGGTCCAAACCAAAGTGAAAGGTCTATTCTTTTATTCTCTGGCTGGGGGAGAGTCTGAACCAAAGTGAAGGTGTCTATTCTTTGATTCTCTAGCTGGGAAAGGCTCCGAGCCAGAGTGAAAGGTCTCTTTGTTAATTCTCTGGCCGGGGAAGGATCCGAACCAAAGTGAAAGGGTCTATTCTTTTATTCTCTGGCCGGGAAAGGATACGAACCAAAGTGGAAAGGTTTATTCTTTGATTCTCTGGCCAGGAAAGGATCCGAACCAGAGTGAAAGGGTCTATTCTTTTGTTCTCTGGCCGGGAAAGGATCCGAACTAGAGTAAGAGGTCTCTTGATTTTATTTGGTGGCCGAAGGCCGAGGGTGGAGTTGCTCGTTGACTTGACATATGTCGGCTAGAATGCCGATGGTTAAGAAGCTGTCGGCTCAGACACCGATGAGTGGGAAGCTGTTGGTCTAAAAACTGATAATTGAATAGCTGTCGGCTCAGAGGCCGATAATTGGATAGCTGTCGACCCGGAGGCCGATGATTAAATAGCTATCGACTCGGAGGCTGATGATTAAATAGCTGTCGACCCGGAGGTCGATGATTAAATAGCTGTTGACCCGGAGGCTGATGGGGGGTAGCTGTCAACTTAAAGCCTCGATGGCTGAATGTTTGTCAGTTTAACGCCCCGTCGGCGGAAGGATTAGTCAGTTTAACGCCCCATCGGCGGAAGGTTTAGTCGGTTTAAACGCCCCGGCGGCGGAAGGTTTAGTCGGTGTAACGCCCCGTCGGTGGAAGGTTTAGTCGGCTAGGGCGAAAGGTCGTGACGCCGACTGTAGACACGCCTTTCCTGACGTCTCCTGAGAAAGTCTCATATTACTGTACGATGCCCCGCGACGGCTTACGCATTTTTGAATCACTTGAGTGCTTCCTTTTCTTGAATCTTCTTCTGCCCTTTTCGGCATCCGGAATCGTCTCGTTACAGCTTTCGGACAGCATCAACACCATTCAGACACACCAAAAATTTCGGAACCAGGAAGGGTGCCTGCCGGGGAGCTGCCGACACCTTTTCAGCGGACCCGGGGCGTCTTAATGGAGGCGCCCAGCCTCCTGGACGCCTCCATTACTTTAATTTATTTTTTAAGACAAAAATACATAATATATATATATATTTATGGAGGCGTCCAGGCCCCTGGACGCCTCCATGAAAATAAATATAAAAAATATAAAAATGCCAGCTTTGGCATAAAAACAAAACAAAAATAAAAAAATATATTTTGGAGGCGTCCAGGACTTTGGACGCCTCCATCAACTTACCCACCGGGCCCCGTCCACCGTCCGGCGGTTTGTCGTGTGTGAAAAAAGTCAATTGTGGACGCGTCCAGAGAACTGGATGCGCCCATTTCCAAATCACGAGACACCGCTCATAAAACCACGCGTTGTGCCAAACCGCGTGCGGCTTTCGGTGGAGTTTGGTGGACCTTAATGAGGCGTCCGGGACCCTGGACGCCTCCACGAAAATATTCGAAAAAATGAATAAAAATAGAATAAAATATTAGTTCGGCCCTGATGGAGGTGTCCAGGGTCCTGGACGCCTCCACCCTCCGGAGCCCTATAAATAGAGGCCCACCCCCTCAGTTCTGAGGGAGTTAAGAAGCGATCTGATAGGCTGCCGGAGCCCAGAGGCTGCCGGAGTCATTTTTCTAACCCGTGGGGTCTTTTTGTAGGAGGAGGTCCTGTCGGCTTCTCGGGTGTCCAGGCTCGCGAGAGGAAGGCTGTCTTCGTCCACCGCGCTTCCACGTCGTCCCCACGCTACCGAAGCTCCGCCGGATCTCACCATCGGCTCATCTAATAAGCCATTTCTTCCCCCTTTTCCCTATAGTTCTTTACATTCATCATACCACATCCTCTATCTCCCTTCATAAGGGTGTCACCTCTTGCATACTTCTTGCATTCGTCATCGCATTTTCCTCCTACTCGAGTCCGAGAGGGGTTTAAAACCACACCAACCAGGTGTGTGTCAGGTCACGATCTCGTTACTTTTATTGCAAGGAATTGTTACTACACTGCCGTTTTCTAATTCCGTTTGTTTATTATCTATTGTTTTGCAAGGGTAACCGAGGAAAGCCCTCTCTGTCGGCCGGTCGGTAGGAGAGGAAGAAGCAACCCACCGTCTCCCGCTCTTGAGGTAGGCGCGATCTCTTTCTATTTTGGGGTCCTCGACCCCTGGCGATCACCTTATATTCTCGAGGCCGCGGAGAGTTACTTCCCGCCATGGCCGTTTAATTTTTGTCATTCATATTCTGCCTCTTTCTCACATTTGTCTCTTATAATTGCCATATTCTCGAGGCCGCGGCGAGTTACTTCCCGCAATGGCTGTTTAAATTTTGTTCTTCATAATCTGCATCACTCTCGTATCTGTCTCTTATATCTGTTATATTCTCGAGGCCGCGGAGGGTCATCTCCCGCAATGGCCGTTTAAATTCCCGCCATTATATTACGTGTTATTCTTCCAACTGTTATATTCTCGAGGCCGCGACGAGTTGCTTCCCGCAATGGCCGTTTCAATTTCCGTTATTTGATTTTTGCATTATATCTGTCCCGCTCGCCCTGCCAGAGCAATCTCCCGTGGTGGCCCCTTCTCTCTTCTCTCTTGATCTCTTTGTGTTGCAGCTTAAAGCACCAGGATAAAAGCAAAAGAGGAGCCTGCGCGCTCCGCTCTCTCCATCTTCATCCTCAAACCGCGTGACGTCGCTCACAGATTGGCGATCACGGTGGGACGTCTGCTACTTCCTTTTGGCTACCCTTGCAAGTTCGGCACCGTCCGTGCCTCTCCACCTTGGCGCCCTCGCGCGCCCCCGTTGTGCTCACGGCAGCACTGTCAGTTGTGATTGGTTGGGTGTTTATTATATGTTTATTATTTCTGTTGTTTTCTTACTCTATATCTCTGTCAGCATTCCATTGCATACATCCATCCCTCTTTTATATCCTTTCTCATTTTTTCTAAGGATCACCCTTTCCCGGTGAAGGTAGGACTCTCCGTTTGAGAATTCCTCTCAATGGACTAGAATCTCCTCCACTGGGACCTCCGTAAGTCCTCGACATCAAAGAATCTCCTCTTCGTTCACTGGGCTGGTTGTACCATTGAAGTTCCCCGGAGTTAGTCATCCCATTCGTGGTGAGACGAGAGACCCTAGTTGACACGGCGGTGAAACAAAAATAAACTAGGGTCCCTATTTTGTGTGAACTTCGGATCTCGCTAAAAACATAAAAAAATCATCAAAATCAAAACACAAAAAAGGCGTAAAGGCATCCACTTGTTTGATAATCTCTGACACCTACTTGCTAGTGTATGTTTTTGCGTTCTGGGAAAACTGTGAGCATGGCTCACGAGTCTTTTGAGGAGAACCACCCTAGTCGTGGTTTGTCAGCCGACCCGCGAGTCTATGCTATGGACTCGGGTCCTTCTCATGAGCCCTCGCATGAGGTGCAGGTTATTGCCGGGGACACATCCCCATCACATGACATCTCTTCCTTACTGGGCATCCTCGCCAACACGGAACTTACCTCTGAACAGCTTCGGGCCTTCCAGGCCATTCTGAAGGGGAAATCTGTTTCCCCCATGCCCCATGAATCAACTCCGGCCATCGCATCTCTCCAAGAGTCCGTGCAGGCCATTCCATCTCCTTCATTGGCGCAAGCCATCCAGTCTCCCTCGCTTCAATGACAAGCGAGCCAACAACCACTCTCATTCCAGTTCCCGTCACAATCTCAAACTCTCGTTGTTCCCCACATACCGCTTCAGCCGGGGCCGACTATCAGCGGTCCGGCAGCTCCCTCTCATTCGGGGTTCCCCCCTCAAGTCTCCGGGAGACAGTTTCTCCCCCAGTGGCAAGTGCCACCTTCACCTCCAGAGGAGCTCGCCCAATCGCTCCTCAATAGGTTTAATCGCATGGACGAGCAGTTTCAAAATCTGAGAAGAATGGTGGACGTGAAAGCCACCCCGGAGGTTACTTTGCCAATCCCTCCCGTCATTCATCTTCCTCCCTCCGAAATGCCCACGTACCGCAGATACAATGGTACCGGCAACCCCTTCATTCACCTCAAGGATTTCATGTATGAGTCCTCCTATTGGCAAAACGATCAGAGGTCCCTGGCATACCTCTTTCGAAGATCATTGGATGGTCCCGCGCTAGAGTGGTTCTATTCTTTGGAGCCTCGCGAGGCCGAGAATTTTGAAATAGTCCAGAGAAGGTTCTTGCAGAAATATAGGGATAGGGTCGGTCCCTCACTCTCCATTACCGACCTAGTGGCCGAAAAGATAAAGCCCGACGAGGATTTTGTCCGCTATGCTGATAGATGGAGGTCTCTGGCAGAAAGAATAAGGGATACCCTCTCCGAGCCTGAACAAGTGAAGATGATTGTGTCTAATGCAACCCCACAGTTCAGACACGTCCTGGCCATGAATAAACTTACTACAATGGAGGAACTCTATGAAAGGGCCCGGTACATCCAAACCCAGTTAAAAGACTCCCCCATTATGAACATGTTTGAGTCGCCAAAGCCCAAAGTGGTCAGAAAGACGCGCTGGTGTCCCGGGCGGAGCCACAGAAGGGGTCGTGACAAATGAGCAAGTGGGTGCGGTCAACAATGCCAACTATGCAGTCAACCCAAGGCCTCCACAAATGCCCCGACTTCCCCTCCAACCAGGTCCTTTCCCTCTTCGTCCTCCACCCCAAAATAATCCACCCCAGGATAATATGCCTCCATTACTTCAACCCCAGCAACAACAACCACAATCTCAGCAACAACAACCACCACTTCAGTACAACCAAGTTCCACCCCCGGGGAATTATGGTCCCCAACAGCAACAAAGGAGGCCGGTCGATCCCAAGAGAGCCTACTATCCACCGTTGCCAGAAACTCTGGCGGATATTTTCAACGCCCTCATGGCCTCAAACATACTTGTGCTACCCAGGGAAAGGCCCGTGTGGCCCCCGAATGTTGATACCTCCAAATACTGTGTCTACCACAGGAAGCCAGGCCACACAGTAGATTACTGCTTCCATTTCAAAGATTACATCCACGATATGAATGATGAACATCAAATAGATTGGGATAAAATGAGACGATACGTCGCCGCTCTCAAGGCTAGGGTCTTCCTCATAGGCCACATCAACAGTTACAATAGCAGCTGTTACAACAGCAGCAGCAGCAGCAACCACAACAACAACAGCAACCTCAGCAGGACCCATAACAATAGCCCAACATGGGCATAATCCAGAATCCATTACCGGAGCACCAACAGCCCAATCATCAGGTTAACCCCATCTCCTCCTTCCCAGAAGTCGGGAGAGAGCAGGTGTGGCACCCGGAAAGTACCTCCATTCTTTCTACCGCCAATCCTATCATCACGCAACACCCTTGTCTTGCCCGGGTAGCACCTCTCTCTCATCAACCTACGTCAGTATCGCCTTCACCATTTCCACTACCATTACGCCCTCTCATCCGCACCCCGATCTCCTATCAACCGACACTCTCCACTACGCCTTCACACCCTCTCATCTTCTCTCACTCCCCCACTTTACCATCCACCTCTACCACATTTACCTCTACGCCTTCTAAACCCCTTATCATCCGTCAACCATACATAACCCCATCTTTCTCCACCATATCACCACTAATGCCTTCAAAACCACTCATTACCCATCACCCACCTCAAAATTATTGCCCGCTTCAAGCCCTACCCACTTCTACTTCGTCTCCACCTCCACCTTCCAGACCCCTTATCCTTCATAATCCGTGTGATATCCCCTCTACCTCCACCATGCCTCCACCTAACAAACCCCTCATCAGAATCCCTGCTCCCGTCATCACCCCTGCTTCATCAATCATTCCTCCACCACTACCCCTCAAATCCCTGTTAAAACCCACTGCTACCCCCACAGAGGTACAAAAGCCGCAGGCAATGGTGCTCCGGAGTGGAAGGATTTTCCACAGGGTTTTCCCCCACAACAGTCAGAATCCTGAGCAATCTCAGCCAGAGAAGGATGATGGAGAACAACCAGAAAGAGCTATCCCTGGAACACAGTATGATCTATTGAAACACTTGGACAAGACGCCTGCTCGGATCTCCATCCTGGAGCTACTTCAAAGATCAGTCATATCCTGAAGGGGCCACCACAGAGGACAAGAAAGCCATAAGAAGGGTGGCTCAGAAATACACATTGGTTGGAGGTCTACTCTATAGGAGGAGCCTTACTGGTATTCTGTTAAGATATCTTGGTGACGATGAGGTTTGGAATTGTGTAGAGGAGACGCACTCGGGTGTGTGCGGTGGCTACGTGAATAGTCAGATGCTCGCCAAGAAGATCATTTGCCAAGGCTTTTATTGGCCCACTATGGAAGAGGATTGTGCTGTCTATGTCCGTTGGTGTGTCAAGTGTCAACTTCACGCCGATAAAATCCATTCACCTTCTTCCTCACTTCATCCAATATCCTCCCCGTGGGCTTTCTCCATGTGGGCATTCGACATCATTGGTCCCCTAGGTGATCCCAATTCTCTCACCAAGCAGAAATCTTTCATCCTTACTGCGACGGAATACTTCACCAAATGGGCCGAAGCCGAAGCTTACGCAGAAATCAAGGCGTCAACAGTCTGCAAGTTCATCATGAAGAACATCCTAGCCAGATTCGGCGTCCCAAGCACAATCGTCACCGACAATGGGCCACAGTTCATTTCTCAGGACCTATACGACCTCTGCAAAAGGTACGCAATTGCATTGCATCATTCATCGCCTTATTACCCACAAGGTAACGACCAAGCAGAGGCCACCAATAAAACATTGCTCAAAATCATCAAAAAAACCTGCGAGTCTAGTAAGTTTTCAGACTGGCCAGAAAAACTTATCGAAGCCCTATGGGCCTATCGCACTTCAATCTGTACCCCCACCGAGTAGACTCCATTTGCCCTTACTTATGGTATGGAAGCGGTAGTCCCGTACGAGACTCTGATCCCTTCTCTCAGGATATAATTGGACGAGGAATTTCCCCTCGACGATCGTCGTAATTCACTCCTCGTCCAGTTGGAACTCTTGGATGAGAAGCGGCTGGCCGCTGCCGAACACGCGCATGTGTATCAAAATAGACTCGCTCGCTTTTACCAAAAGAAAGTCGTTGAGATGGTCGTAAAATTTTTTTTGTCAAACCTGGAGGTCCGCGTTCTAAGCCCCAACCTAATTGGGAATGACCATTTGTAATTCAAGCCGTGTACCCTGGCAATGCCTACAAGCTAGTCAATGTCGAAGGGACCGAGTTACCCCACCCTTGGAATGGGCTTTATCTTAAGAAATACTAGCCTTAGCACAAAACAAAAAAAATGATGAAAAGATAGAAAACATCAAAAATAAAGAAATATTGAAAACCACTAAAAATATGAAAAATTCAAAATGTCAATGCCTGGTGGTCACCATGTAGTCAAGTCACTGCATCTAACCTTCATGTTAGGATAGGGCCCATTAAGGCTTGGTAGGCACCGGGTCTTGGTTTGCCAGAACCGTGAGATCCCTGTCCGGCCACGTCGGCCTATGCTCGCTCGAAGGAAGCTAACATGTGCTCACTTATGTATTTTATTAAAAAAAAAAGTCGGTAGAATCACCTACGGTGGGGCCCCACCCAGAAGATCTCCGGAAGCTGTAATCTTTATTCTTTTCTCTTCGACCAAATGAGACAGTCGGCGCCCATGAGAAACCGAAACTCAAACCCCAAGGGCAAGAGTAGGATCCATTTCCTCGAGCATCGATCAGAGCACGAGAAGAGGGCAGTGTCCCCGCAGACATACGAAAGGGAGCCCACAAACGTCAAACGACTATATCTCCCTCACAAAAAGAAATACAAAATCAAAATCAAGAGCCTGGTCGTGACCGTGCCTGATGCGATAAATGAACCCCTCAAAGCAAAAGTTCGAATCCACAAAAGGGGGGGGCTATGGAATGTAAATGCTCGAGATTTGGTCTGAAGTTATCCGAAAGGAAAGAGTTAATGGGCCCTTATTCGTTCGCCGGGTTAACGGCTTTGCCGGTCCTCTCAGGAGGTTTATCCCCTACACACTTCCTTCTCCCTCTAAAGATGAAGGTTTGATGGAGTTTCTGAAGGGTGAAAACTGCCCAGGGTCTGCGACCTTATTTTAATATACACATTTGGTTGCCTACTTTGAAAAGCAAAAGCTATCGCTGCAAAGGAGTCTCCGTGTTTCTGGCCGGTCAAGACCCCTGTTTACCACCTTGATGTCTTCTTGTTTAACCTCGGGCTAAGGCCAATGCAAGCGCGTCTCCTATGGGTGCGACGACGTCTGATTCCGGGTCAGCGTCGCGCGGTTGGTCATTGGGGTTCCAGGGAGTTCCATCATATACCATCTAGAGTTGTGAGGAAACAGACCCGGGTCGGGCAAATCTCTTACCTCAAACACCTTTTGGGTGAATCCCTGTGGTCGGAAGCGACTGGGAGCCTAAGCATGGCATGACGGTATTGTCATCAGGGTAAGTCTTAGCCGGCGGGATCATCATTCGAGGGGTCTAGAGGCCCAAATCAACCTAGATGTGCACTTAGGATATTTGGGAGGTTAGTAAGAAACCCCTGTTCTCGTATAGGTTGGGTGCCATTTGGGTGCTTGACAGGCATTAGCAACAAAAATTTTTATAATAAAAGCAACAAAAAAATGGAAAAGAGAAAATGTACATATTTACAAACAAAAAAAATCTTTTTTATGATAAAACAAAAAAATGCCAAATATAAAAAAGAAAACAAATCAATTTTGCATGATTGCATTTGCGTGCAGCATCTCACTTTTAATACCGCTTGCATTCGTGTGCTTGCCTGTCGCATTTATCATCACTGCATCTTTCTCTCGCCTTCCTTAAATAAAGGCTTGGCCCCTTGACCAGTTATCAAGGACAGTCAATGTGACCATTTGCTTATTGAGCAAGGGGCCAAGTCAGAACAGAAATTCTGATTTGTTTGTTTCAGTGATGTGTGCAGGGATTCGAGGCGACAAAAGTAAAGGTGAAAACAAAACAGACCAAACCTTGTATTTTATTCCTTTCCAAAACAAAAAAATTACATCAAGTTCCGCCCTCTCTCTCTGCATCACTCGTCCCACTACTCTCCGGGCAAAACGCTCTCAAGGGTGCTACCCAACTACGAAAAGCGGTACTCCTACCGCTCTGTATTCCCCTTCCTATTCCCACACACCGGCGTTGATCCACGGAAACAGCAGAGAAGCTACCAACACGAAAGCCACGCTCTCGTGCTCTTCGGTAGCACTCCTCACCATCTCTCAGCCACTATTCAGCAAGACCAAGGCTGGTTCGGAGTTCGAATAGTTGAGCCTCCATGGCCCTTCGTTCCTCCCTTTCAGTCAATCTGTTGGCTCTTTCTCTCTCTACGTCTCTTTCTCTCTCTGCACGTTCTCTCTCACGATCTTCCCTCTCCAACTGGAGAGTGATCCTCAGTTCCACGGCATCCCTAGAGGAGTCGTCATCAGGACGACGCCGCAGTTCCCTCTCCAGTTCTGCTATCCTAGCCTCCCTCTGCGCAGCTTGGGCAAGCGCTTCTTCCGTCTCCTTTTCCTGCCGAGTGTACCATCTCAGATACGCGATAAGGCGTAAACAAAGAGAACTCAACACTGAAACTTTTACCTGTATATAGAGCATCCCTTCTACCTCCGCAGCACGCTGCGTGGCGTGAGCAAGTTGCTCATGAAGCAAGTCAAGTTCTGAGGTGGGAATCCACAAGCTGGAAGAGGCACCACCTACTCCCATCGCTGGGGAAGCCGCGCCAATCTGGGCATGCTACGACCGCGTGAATTAGCAGCCAACATCTGGAATATGGGGTTTTAATTAGGAACGCACTGTACACCTACCAAGGCACTCGTAGCTCCGCGGGCATCGCCCAACCGTTGCTCCATCTCTGCCAAGCGAGTTCGTAAAGTCGCTATCATCGTATCACGGATATCCTGCAGCCATACGAGTCAGCATTTCCACCAGAAAACCAAAAAAAAGGGAGAAAGAAGAAAAGAGAAAAAGGGGAGACCTACCTCCGCAAGTCCCCGGGGTTGGAACCGCTCTGCGTACCTTGTCTTGTATAGACGCAGGTAATCCTCGCTATCCCCTGCCCGCGATTCCACGATTATGCCACCCCGTTGCCAGTCTTTGTACTGTTCGGGGAATCGCACACGCCTGTCAATGCAGGTCACCGGTCCTCGCGTCTCTCTCCCAACGCGAGGTGGCGCAGCTGAATCCACCCATTCTTGAGCCAGTCCCAAAGTCCTCATAACCAATCGTAGCCGAAGCGTCTCAATTTCATTCAGGCAGTGCATCCACAATTCCCGTCCGAACCGGGCACGACTTGCTAGAACCCACGGCTGGTCGGCATCGACCATGTCTGAGTAGGGTCTCCAGTTTACCATCGCTGCAGGGAACTCTTGTAGCTCCCGTCTTAGCACCATCAGTTGGTAGGTTAGAGGTGCCGCACTCATGATGGGTTCCCACCGCCTGGCTAGCGGCACCATCGCGGGTCGCCAATGCCGAGCTCTCCCCATGGGGAGGTAATAATAGCTCCACAGCTGCTCGGCGCAGGTCATCAGTACCTTGCAAAAACAAGAAAAAAATACAAAACAAGCAAAACCAAAAATACCTGGATGAATGGTGTGAAACCACTCACAGCCATCTCACGATCCGCTTCTTGGAACAGGCCTGCAAACAAGTGTGCCAGCATGGCAGCTCCCCAGGCATAGTATCCTACTCTTTCAAGGTCTGATAGCAGCTCCAGGAAGCGACATTGGATACCGTCCCCTTTCGAGCTCAGTACCAATCTCCCCAAAAGGAAGAGGAGAAATCTCCTCAAATCTATGTTGCATCTTTCCAGTTGCCGAAATCTGTGCAGTACACGGCACGGCATCCTATTTCCATCCTTTCCATGAACTCTTCTGAGGATTCGTCGTCCCGCCGACGAGTGTCGGTGAGCCCTAATGCATCCATGAGGGACGCCCTAGCTACCGACCTATTTTTCCGACCATCTAGGTCCAAACCCAGTAGCTTCTGAGCACCTTCTCGGTAATCCGCATAAGTGACCCCGGTCACTGCCTCGCCCTCCACCTTCAGGCTTGTGATCCGGACCACATCCTCCAAGCTGGGCACCATGTGCCCCCAGGGCATCAGGAATGCCCGACTCACTGGGTCCCATCTCTCACACAAGGCTTGGATCAGGACCAGGTCGAGCTCGAGCGGCTCGATCCGAAGAAAGGTGCCAAATCCCATCACGTCTAGCCTCACCTTCTGAAAATCTGGGAGACCTCGGTATGCTGCCACTACCAGCTCCCATGAGATCTGTGATTTCATCACACTCTACGCATGCAGGGAATGGAGAGGAGGTTTGGTCAGAAAGAAAGGAAGAAAAAAGAATGGAAAAAAGGGCAGGAAAACTTGGCTTACGAGTTGCGATCGGGTCCTTTCGCTGAAGTGCCCTTCGAGATCTGAGAGCTTCCTGGAACTGCTACCGCTGGACCTGCTCCTCTTCGAGGAATGGGAAGATTCACCCTCCATCTCGACTTCAGGATTTTGAATCCCTCCTCTTCTGTGGGAATCTGTACTCCTCGAGTTGGCTCTCAAGGACCCTGGGAGAACAAAAGAGCGGATATTTATAGAAAAAGGGAGGAGTGCTGAGCAAGATCCCTCCAATAGCCCTTGTGGTAAGGCACCTGCCATACAGTCCCACATGTGTTACTTCACCACTCACACAAGGTGATTGTTTGGACAAGATGCCCTATCCTTTTGAAGGTTGTCTGCAAAGGCTGGCAAACCGCCAGAGAAGAAAAGCTAGGGCCATCTTTGTTGACTCCCGCAGTAGATTTATGTAAAAGGGGATCGGAGCGAGACGCGTTTTTCCGTTCTAGGGCTAGGTTTCGGCAGGCACATCACATGGAAACTGTACAAAGGAAGCATGGCGAAGAGGGAACGCACAAGAGAACAAACAAACAACAGAAAATCAAATCACTCCATTCATAATTCTACATAAGCTATCATAAACATCATAATCATAGAGAGGAGGCGGGTCCACTAGCTCGCCAACTCTTGCCATTATCTTCATGCTCGTCCCTCTAGGCGTCCCTCTCCTCTCCCCTGAGGTGAGGGTCCCTCAGAAGCCTCCTGGATCCCCGTGCAGTAGCACCCGCCTTACCTCGTGGCGCCGGCTCCACAGTAATGACTCGCTGCTCCTCCCTTGGCGTGGCGAAGAAGCCACTAGCAGCAAAGCGACCAGACTGGCGCAGTCGCTCCCCAAACTCTCGCGCTCTCTCGTAGCGCGTCTCCATCGCTCCTAGTCTCTGCACCGCGACCGGAAGGCCCAGCTGGAGCTCCCTCACCTGGGCCTCCAAGGCCCTCCTCTCGGCCTGATCTCGTTGTCGCTCGGACCTTCTCTCGGACCTTCTCTCTCTCTGCCTCTCTCCTCATCATCTGCAGAAGAACCCTTAACTCCAGGATGTCTGGAGAAGGTCTCTCCTCACCGCGATGTCGCAGCTCTGCTACAGTCGCCACCCAGGCATCACGCTCCTCTTCCGCCCGGGCAGCCCGAGCCACCGCACCGGCAAGTTGCTCCCGGAGGGAGGCAATCTCAAGAAAAGGGGCCGAGGAACTGGAAGATGCGCCGCCAGCCACTCCCACCATCGCTGTCTGCTGGGCACGCTGGAACGAACAAACAATAGCCGTCAGCTAAGCTCCACATTTAAAAATAGAAAATGCAGCACTTAGCTTACCAGGAGCGATAGTTCCTGTTGAGTGGCGGCCAGCTGCCGCCTGACCTCAGCTAATTGGGCACGCGAGCCGTTGACGTCGCGCGTATCCCCGGCTTGGGGAAGACCCACGTAACTCTCTCTCTGCTGCCGTAGGAAGTCGGCACTATCTTGCACCAATACGCTCCCTTGCTGTCCAGGGAGATGTATGCGCCAATCCTCGAGCTTCGCCTTGCCGCGACTCTCCTTCCTGACACGGCTCGGCTCATCTGCACTCGCCCATTCATCGGCCAAACCCGGGGTCTCTGCCATGTCCTGCATCAAGAAAGAAGGGCCTCGCGTCATAACGAGAACGCGTCTCCTGTCAAGGACGTGTCCATCATTTGAGTGCAACACTCGCCGAAACTTTTTCCCCCCACGGCTCGCTTCAAAACTCAAAATGGATCAAAGAGGAAGAGATCGGAGGACCTACCAGACCGTGTTCACCTCCCTCCGTGACATCGGGCCCCTCGGGTCCCTCGGGGGCCCGAAGCGGCCCTTCCTCCTCCATGGACGTCGTTCCGTGCTCTTGCGTGTCCCTCCTCGGGCGAGAGTCCCACGTCCCTCTCCACCTTCACCATGGTCCGACCCACCGAACTCCATCGATCGAGAGAGGAAGAAGACGAAGAGGGGCAAGCAAATCTCGACAGGAGGCGGGCTCGTTTGCGGGTAAGGTACGAAGAAAGAAAGGCCGCCTGGCGCTTTAAATTTAGATTCGAAAGTTAAGACGCCTCCTCACGCCAGGACGTGCCCAAAAGAAGAAAGAAAACAAAAAAAAAGAAAAAAAAGGGGGGAGAGAGTATCCCTCCGTGCAAGGCATAGTTCCCTACTTTTCAGGGCAAGGTCTCGTGAAGCGTGCCTTGAAACAACTTGGTGCAAAAGAAGAAAGTGTGGGAGAGAGAAAGTACACACAACACAAGGAAACCATTTCATTTCATATAATAGTCAATAGTACATCATACAGTGAGGAAGGTGGGGTGTACAAGCAACTCTCTAACTCTCGCTACCACCCTCCTGGTCATCTCTCTCCTCCCTCCTCTGACGGGGATCCCTAGGGGGCCTCTGCGAACCCTGAGAAGCCGTGCTCGCCTCCCCAGGTGGCACCATGCCAGCCTCCAAGGCGCGGCGACGCTCCTCGGCCGAAGAAACCAGAAAGCTGCCCACGGAAAAGAAGCCAGACTGACGAAGTCGCGCCCCGCGCTCCTTCGGCCTCTGATATCGCTCCTCACTCTCCCGAAGTCTCCCCTCCGCCATGCCAAGGCTCAGTCGGAGCTCCATCACTTGGGCCCCCAGAGCCCTCCTCTCATCCCAATCTCGATGTCGCTCTGCCCTCCTGTACTCCCTCTCTCTCTCTCTACGCTCTCCCTATCCCTCTCCCTCTCCTCTCTCTATCTCATCGCCTCTCTCCTCGACAGCTCAAGGGCAATCCGCAGATCCAACACGTCACGAGGGAGCTCCTCAGCCTCCCGTCGCCGCTCCTCCTCCAGCTCCACAATCCGGGCGTCACGCTCCGCCACCCGAGCATCGCGCTCCTGCTCGGCACGAACAGCACGGGCCAGGGCCTTCCGAATCTCGGCCACCTGTCCAAACACGCATGCACCGTAAGAGAGCAGTGATAAAAGGAAAGCAGCTAGAAGAGGGTCAGGGCCAAGCAAGCACTCACTCGAGCCTCGCGGTCACGCTCGGCCTCCTCAGCCCGAGCCACCGCATACGCCAGTTGCGCCTGAAGGGCAAAGATCTCCGGGGGAGGGCCCCACGAACTGGAACCCGCTCCACCAGCCGTCCCGACTGCTGCTGCCTGGTGGGCCCGCTGAAACACGGGGCAAACGACTGTCAGAGGCTAAGCATCGAAATCCAGGTCATAAAAAAATGCATTGCATAGACTCACCAGGGTCTCCAACTCCTGTCGAATGGCCACCAACTGTCGCCTGGCGTCTGCCAGCTGGGCCCGCAGGTCGGCAATCATGTTGTCACGAGCATCCTGCATTGCATATAAGTTAGTGTCGCATATGTATACATGTAGAAAAGGAAAAACTTTTTTCGCTTACCCCTGCCGCACCACCAAGGAAGAGATGCTCCCCGTACATGGCTCGATACCGTCTTAGGTAGTCAGTGCTGTCCGGTACATGGGACACCACCGGGACCCCACCCTGCTGCCAGTCCTGGTACTGTGCAGGGAAGCGCGTACGCCAGTCCACGATCTTTGCCTTCCCCTTGGTCTTCCGCCCGACGCGGACCGGCTCGTCTACGTCGACCCACTCCTGGGCAAACCCCAACGTCCTCATAACCAGCCTGAGCCGAAGCGGCTCGATCTCGTTCAGGTAATGGACCCACACGTCCCGCCCGAAACGAGGACGACCCGCTACGACCCAAGGCTGGCCAGCGTCGGCCATGCCCAGGTAGGGCCTCCACACCACCTGCATCACCATACATACGTCATGTCAGTTGCCATTAAGTCGCATGCATAAAAACACCAAAAATCATACGCATCATACCATAGCCTCGGGGTACTCGCTCAGCTCCCGACGAAGCGACACCAGCTGGTAGCCGTGGGGTGCCGCGACCATGACCGGCCTCCACTGTCGCGCCAGAGGCACGACTCTCCTGTTCCCCTGTCTGGCTCTTCCCATCGGGAAGTAGTAGTAGCTCCACACCTGCATCCATCATACATCATTAGCACGAATAATTGCATATTTAACTACGGTAAAATGCATAAATAAAATGTTTACCTGGAGAAAAGGTGCGAAGCCGCTGACTGTCGTCTCCCTCTCTGAAGTCTGGGAGAGATCGGCGATCAAATGGGCAAGCAGAGCCGCTCCCCACGCATAGTTCCCCACTCTGTCCAGATCCGCCAGGATCCCGAGGAAGCGGCAGTGGATGCCGTCACCCTTCGTCCCCAGCAGAAGGCGGCCCAGGAAGAAGAAGAGGAACCTCCGGAGGTCTAGATTCACCAGCTCCCGCTCGCTCGGGTCCTGGGTGAAAGCTGCACGAGCGTCTCCCTCCAGTCGCGCCAGAAACTCTGCTCCAGTCTCGCTGACCCGTTGGCGCGGATCACCAAATCCGAGCGCCTCCATAATCTCCACCCGGCCGACTACCCTGCTATCTCTGTCAGTCGCGTTCGTCTCTAGCCACAGCAGGTCCAAGGCACTCTCTCTGTAATCGGGGTAAGTGACCCCGCTGACTGCCTGTCCGTCAACTCGTAGCCCAGTGATCCGAGCCACGTCCTCCAGTGTCGGCACCATGTGCCCCAGGGCATCAGAAACGCCCGACTCGGCTGGTGCCACCGCTCCCTCAACGCCTGGATGAGAGGAAGGTCTAGCCGGAAGGGCTCGATCCGCAGGAAAGCTCCAAAACCCATGGCGTCCACCCGCGCCCTCTGAAAATCCGGCAGCCCACGGTACGCTGCCACCACAAGGGACCAGCTGATCCGGCTCTTCATCACGCCCTGCACACCACAAAAAATAAACAAAAAGAAACACATCAGAATCATGGATAATAATAAACAATAACACTTTACATAATATTTATTATATATATATTTTTAGAGGCGTCCAACCTTTTGGACGTCTCCTTCCTATTTTTTATTTCTTTTTTTAACAAAAATCAAAACAAAAATAAATAAATAATATATATTATCGTGGAGGCGTCCACCTCCCTGGACGCCTCCTTATTTTTATTTATTTATTTATTTTATTTACGTAATAACCCAAAAAAACAAATAATAAAAATAAAAATAAAATTTTTGGAGGCGTCCAGGCCCCTGGACGCCTCCTTCCCCCACTCCTCGACCTTCTCCACACAGCCTCTCGTCCACCCGTTTAGCCTAGTGAACCAATAGAATGGAAGTCTAAGGGGCTTACCGGATCGTGCTCGTCCTCTCCCGCGTAGCCAGCGCCCGCAGGGCCCTCCACGGCCAAAGGAGGCGCCTCCTTTTCCGCGGCTATCTCCTCTTCAGTAGCGATCTCCTCTCCTGCGGCAGCCTCCTCTGCATGATCCCTCGACCTCCTCGGACGACGAGCCCGTCGTTTCCGCTTCTCTCCACCCTGGCTCGGGCCTCCTTACTCCATTGGAACTGGGAATAGGTCGTTTAGAGTGAACAAGTCGTCAGAATGAACAATAGAAATGGAAGGGGGGTGAGGCCCCCCTTTATATAATTAATCACCCTTTTTTGGGGCGTCCAGGCGCCTGGACGCCCCCACTTTTTTCTTTTTTTTTTTCAAAAATTCAAAAAAAGTAGGGGCGTCCATGCGCCTGGACGCCCCCAAACAAAATTCCAAAAATTAAAAAAATTATTATAGGGGCGTCCAAGACCCTAGACGCCCCCCAAAAAATAAAAATTTTAAAATAAAAACAAAAGAATTAGGGGCGTCCAGGACCGTGGACGCCCCCAAAAAATAAAAATTTTAAAAATAAAAATAAAAGCTTAGGGGCGTCCAGGACTCTGGACGCCCCCATAATAAAAATTTAAAAAAAAAGAAGAAAAAAAAGAAGAAAAAGAAACTAATAATAAAAAGAAAAATCATTCCAGATAAGCGTAACAAAAATAAATAAAAAAACACAAAGAAAAATAAATCACAAAAAAAATAATAATTTGGGGGACGGGGGTCCGAAACATCCAAATTCCAGATTTTATTCAATCAGAAAGCAGGACGAGTTACATCAGGGGCTTAGGCGCCTTAGGCCTTAACTTCCCCAGTTCAGTTACATAAGCCCTCCACAGCTCGCATTCTTCCCCCACATGCGCTAAGGCCTTTCCCGCAACACTTGTCTTCCAGGGTGCTTTGACGGCCTTCGCTTCCTTCGCATCCACTTCAGTGACCAACTCTCTCTTCTTCAAAGGAACGATGCCAGTCGGTAGTGGGAACGAATGACGTGGAATGCCGATCTGGAGGCAGCACCGATGCGCGTTGTAAAGGATAAACTCGGTCGCACCAATCAGTTGGAGATCAACTTCACAAGAAGACCTCATGAGGAGCTCAAGCAGGAGTAAACATGCCGGTGCGCAAGAGAAGAAGCTTTGTGTCACGATTCGAAAGTGAGATCGCCAGTCTTCACGTCTCTTTAGCCACGGAACACGGTTCGCCACGGTGCCACCAAAGCCTAACACATCGGCTATGTGATAAAGGGGGCTTTGTTGGAAGAGCTTCGAAGTGGTTGGCATTCCCTCACGGTGATCAAACTTAAAATGCAAATCCAGCCAGCAATTCAGGACAAGTGCGCAACCAAAAGGAGGCTTACCCATGCTCGAGGCAGTAAGGCCACTATACAGGTAGGCAAGGACAGCGGGTCCCACCCTCTTTCCACGCCAGATCCCGCAGATAGCACTCAGTTGGTCTTCCTCCACCATGTTGTCGGTATAAGGAAACAAGAGAGCACCCGCCAGACAAATGGTGAACCCTTTCATGATTCCCTCCAAATAGTCATCGTCTGGTAACCCTCTCAGGGCCTCCATGACCCATTCCGCGAGCTTTTGCAAATCAATTCCCTTTTGAGTATGAACCTTTCGGGCTGCGTCGCGCGGCATGAAGCTTCCAAGGACGCTTTCGGAAGTCCCCCGTGTCAGCATCCGTATAGCCTTCACCTTCCCGTCACTCTTGAATTTCTTCAATCCGAGCAGAAGTTCCACCTCCTCGAGGAGGATGGTCGCCTCGAAGGTCGGGAAGATAAAAGTGTGGGTCTGGGGATGCCAGATCTCGACTAGTGCGCCCATAGCCGCCCAGTCCATACGAATCTTCTTGTAGTGTTTGGCATGAATAAGGAGCCCCTGCAGATGCCACTTCGAGAGTATGGCCCTCATGCCGATAGATATGTTGGAAGTTAACTTTGAAAGCCATGGCAATTTGGAAAACTTCCTCGGGCCCGGGAAGAGTGGATATGGCTGAAAAACGAAAAGAAAGAAGGAGGAAGGGAGCAAGTGAGAAGAAGGTTCAAGAGGAGAAAAGTTGAAATGAATCAGCTTACCATATGCGACATGATCATCCCGCTGAGATGACCCTCGAGGTCGGAGAGTCGCCTAATCTCGCTGCCAGGCCTGCTCCTCTTCATAACACGGGAAGACTCTCCTTCCATCCTGAGATCTCTAGATTCTCCTCTCCTTCCTCTCCTGAGCTTCCAAAACCCACCTTGGTGCATTTGAATGAACTAGCCTAAGGGGATGTCCTTATAGGAAGGGAAGATCGCTACAGGACAGAACATGTCACATCAGCGGTCAGTGTCAGGATTTTGGCTAGATCTCCTTTCCATTGTGGTGCGATTCTGTTACGATTCTGTTACTTTCTGATGTTATTAATCCATGCTGGCCTGTGCAAGTTTTACTAACGGACGTCTTTGTCCTATCTCCTGTCCCACCTTTCAATGGTTGGTCCCACCATGTCATGCATCGTAGTATATGATACCTACGCTACTAGAACATGTCAAGGACCTCGCGGCCCGAACGAATCTGGGATTTGAGTTCCCCTTCAACAAAAATAGTGATGATCCCGGAAGAATTTGGGTTGTACGGATAGGCCGTTAACTTGTGATAGCATGGGGACGACGGTTCCATTCAGTGAGTTGGTGCGCGGATAAACGGGCCCCAGCCCAGTGTCGGCTCACCGGATCGGTATCCTGACCCATTCTTAACAAGTTGACAATATTATCCTTGGCTATTTTCTATTTTAGTTTGTTTTAAATTTTTATTTAAACCCAGCATGCATGCATATAGGACTTTGATTTATTGCGGAAGATCATTCAAGTGATTCGATTGTGAAAGCCGTTGTGTTTCAATTCCTACAAATTTGAGATATTCCACTCCGAATGAAATACTGAGTTTCCTTGAAATGGCCCTACGCTGCTCTTCCAAAGGAGACCCTTGTTTGGACAGACTCTCAGATATTTCTTTACTTTTTACTTTGTTTGACCCACCTTGGCCACAACACTTCCACATTGGCTGGTAACCGCTCACCGAAGGTGAAACCTGCAGGTTCATGACCCAGGTACTTTCACACCGAGAAGTTGGTCTCTTTTTGTTTCCTGCCTGAGCACACATCTCACCCTCCCTTATTTGATCTCCGTCCAAGCAAATCGTCAAAATTTGAAAGACCTCCTTCAAGGTCGCCTCATTGAAACTTCAGGAAAGATTCCAAACAGTAACGTCAAAAGCACGTCTCATCACACATTGGCATCAACTTATCAGTCCGCTCCCACTTCATTCCATTTCACTCTGATACCCTTCCATTACGTGTCACTCCCTTGCAAAGCAGACGCCAAGGCGGGGCAGCTGTAGACACGCCTTTCCTGACATCTCCTGAGAAAGTCTCATATTACTGTACGACGCCCCGCGACGGCTTACGCATTTTTGAATCACTCGAGTGCTTCCTTTTCTTGAATCTTCTTCCGCCCTTTTCGGCATCCGGAATCATCTCGTTGCAGCTTTCGGACAGCATCAACACCATTCAGACACGCCAAAAATTCCGGAACCAGGAAGGGTGCCTGCCGGGGAGCTGCCGACACCTTTTCAGCGGACCCGGGGCCTCTTAATGGAGGCGTCCAGCCTCCTGGACGCCTCCATTACTTTAATTTATTTTTTAAGATAAAAAATACATAAAAATATATATATATTTATGGAGGAGTCCAGGCCCCTGGACGCCTCCATGAAAACAAATATAAAAAATACAAAAATGCCAGCTTTGGCATAAAAACAAAACAAAAATAAAAAAATATATTTTGGAGGCGTCCAGGACTCTGGACGCCTCCATCAACTTGCCCACCGGGCCCGTCCACCGACCGACGGTTTGTCGTGTGTGAAAAAAGCCAATTGTGGACGCGTCCAGAGAATTGGACGCGCCCATTTCTGAATCATGAAACGCCGCTCATAAAACCACGCGTTGTGCCAAACCGCGTGCGGCTTTCGGTGGAGTTCGGTGGACCTTATTAAGGCGTCCGGGACCCTGGACGCCTCCACGAAAATATTCGAAAAAATGAATAAAAATAGAATAAAATATTAGTTCGGCCCTGATGGAGGTGTCCAGGGTCCTGGACACCTCCACCCTAAGGAGCCCTATAAATAGAGGCCCACTCCCTCAGTTCTGAGGGAGCTAAGAAGCGATCTGATAGGTTGACGGAGCCCAGAGGCTGCCGGAGTCATTTTTCTAACCCGTGGGGTCTTTTTGTAAGAGGAGGTCCTGCCGGCTTCTTGGGTGTCCAGGCTCGCGAGAGGAAGGCTGTCTTCGTCCACCGTGCTTCCACGTCGTCCGCACGCTACCGAAGCTCCGCCGGATCTCACCATCGGCTCATCCAATAAGTCATTTCTTCCCCTTTTTCCCTATAGTTCTTTACATTCATCATACCGCATCCTCTATCTCCCTTCATAAGGGCGTCGCCTCTTGCATACTTCTTGCATTCGTCATCGCATTTTCCTCCTACTCGAGTCCGGGAGGGGTTTAAAATCACACCAACCAGGTGTGTGTCAGGTCACGATCTCGTTACTTTTATTGCAAGGAATTGTTACTACACTGCCGTTTTCTAATTCCGTTCGTTTATTGTCTACTGTTTTGCAAGGGTAACCGAGGAAAGCCCTCTCCATCGGCCGGCCGGTAGGAGAGGAAGAAGCAACCCACCGTCTCCCGCTCTTGAGGTAGGCGCGATCTCTTTCTATTTTGGGGTCCTCGACCCCTGGCGATCACCTTATATTCTCGAGGCCGCGGAGAGTTACTTCCCGCCATGGCCGTTTAATTTTTGTCATTCATATTCTGCCTCTTTCTCACATTTGTCTCTTATAATTGCCATATTCTCAAGGCCGCGGCGAGTTACTTCCCGCAATAGCCGTTTAAATTTTGTTCTTCATAATCTGCATCACTCTCGTATCTGTCTCTTATATCTGTTATATTCTCGAGGTCGCGGAGGGTCATCTCCCGCAATGGCCGTTTAAATTTCTGTCATTATATTACGTGTTATTCTTCATATCTGTCTCTTATATCTGTTATATTCTTGAGGCCGCGGAGGGTCATCTCCCGCAATGGCCGTTTAAATTCCCGCCATTATATTACGTGTTATTCTTCCAACTGTTATATTCTCGAGGCCGCGGCGAGTTGCTTCCCGCAATGGCCTTTTCAATTTCTGTTATTTAATTTTTGCATTATATTTGTCCCGCTCGCCCCGCCAGAGCAATCTCCCGTGGCGGCCCCTTCTCTCTTCTCTCTTGATCTCTTTGTGTTGCAGCTTAAAGTACCAGGATAAAAGTAAAAGAGGAGCCCGCATGCTCCGCTCTCTCCATCTTCATTGTCGAACCGCGTGACGTCGCTTACACCGACCATATGGGATGTCTATTTGTTGGGATAGCTGAAGGCTGATGGTAAAAGACCCCGGCTGCCTCGAGACTTTCTTTCTTTTCTCTTCTCTTGTTTCTTCCTTTTCTTTCCTTCTCCATCTGTGTGAAGAGGCGGGTGCAAAGATAATGTCTTCCTTGCGACTTTCTTTCTTTTCTTCTCTTCTTCTTTTGTTGTGGGGAGACGAGTGCGAAGACCACGTTTGCCTCGTGACTTTTCTTTCTTTCCTTCTCTTCTTTTTGTGTGAAGAGGCGGGTTCGAGGACCGCGTCTGCCTCATGACTGCTCTTTTGGTTCTGCAATTCTTCTTTTGTGTGAAGAGGCAGGTTTGAGGATCACGTCTACTCCACGTCTCTCTTTTTCTTTATTTTGCTCTTCTTTTCTCATTAATGCCTCTGTGCTGGAGTGTATTTCTCTTAATGTGCCCCCAGGTTGGGGTATAGCTTTATTTCATATGTGTCCCCTGAGGGGTGTGTTTTGCCTCTTCGCTTCTGTTCCCCCCAGGCGGGGTGTATTTTTTATGGCTTCTGTGCCCCCAGGTGGGGTATGTTTCTTCTTAAAATACCCGTAAGATGGGGTGGACTCTTTTCTTCTTATGCTCCCAAGGTGGGATGTAGCTCCCTTTAAATGCCCCCAAGCCGGGGTATACTCTTCATGGCTTCTTGCCCCCAGGTGGGGTATGTTTCTTCTTCAAATGCCCCTAAGCCATGGTGAGTTCTTCTACTTTTTATGCCCCCCCGAGTTGGGGTGAGTTTCTCTATATATGCCCCTGGCACGGGGTGTGTCTTTTGTTTCTTATACCCCCCATGGCGGGGGTGAATTCTGCTTCTTCTACCCCTGAAGGCGGAGGAGTGCTTCTCTTCATATGTTCCCAGAGCAGGGTGTATCTTTGTTGCTTGTTGTACCCTAGGTCGGGATAGATTCTTATGCTTCTTCTGCCCCAGAGTGGGGTATATTTCTCTTCGTATTTCCCTGGCCGGGGTGCATTCTTTTCGCTTCATATGCCCCCAGGGTGGAGTGCGTCTTCTCCTTCTTATGCCCCCGGGATGGAGTGTACTCTCCTCATATGCCCTCGGCACGAGGTGTATCTTTTACTTTTTGTGCCCCTGAGGGGGGGATTCTTCTTCTTCTGCCCCGACACGCTGGGGGATGTTTGCTTCTTGTGCACCCAAAGTTGGGTGTGTTCTCGATGGCTTCTGTGCCCCCGTGGCGGGGTGTATGTTTCTTCTTCAGATTCCCCTAAGCCGGGGTATATTCTTTTGCCTTATGTGCCCCCGAGTCGGGGTGGATTCTCTTCATCTGCCCCCCCATGGCGGGGTGTGTTCTCTTTATGTGCCCCCAGGAGCGGGTCTGGTTTGCTTCTTGTGCCCCCAGGCGGGGTGTATTGCTGCTTGCAATGTCCCCTGAGGCGGGGTATCTTTCTTCTTCAAATACCCCTAAGCCGGGGCATATTCTTTATGACCTCTATGCCCCCATGTGGGGTATGTTTCGTCTTCAAATACCCCTAAGATGGAGTGGACTCTTTTCTTCTTATGCTCCCAAGGCGGGATGTAGCTTCTTCAAATGCCCCTAAGCCGAGGCGTGTTCTTTATGGCTCATATGCCCTTAGGCGGGGTATGTTTTGTCTTCAAATACCCCTAAGCCGGGGTGGACTCTTTTCTTCTTGTGCTCCTAAGGCGGGATGCAGCTTCTTCAAATGCCCCTAAGCTGGGACGTGTTCTTTATGGCTTCTATGCCCCCAGGCGGGGTATGTTTCTTCTTCAAATACCCCTAAGCCAGGGTGGACTTATCTTCATCTACCCCTGAGCCGGGGAGTGTTGTTTCTTCTTATGTCCCCATGGTGGAGTATGTTTCCTTCTGCTTCTTATTCCCCCAGGCTGGGGTGGATTCTGCTTCTTTGCTTCTATGCCCCCAGGCGGGGTGTATTTGCTGCTTGTGCACCTTTCTTTGTGTGCCCCCAGGCTGGGGTGAATTCCTTTCTTCTTATGCCCCCGTGACGGGGTATGTCTTTTGTTTCATGTGCCCCCATGGCGGGGTACCTTTCTTCTTCAAAGGCCCCTAAGTCAGGGAATGTTGTTTCTTATTATGTCCCTAGGCTGGGGTAGATTCTTTTCACGTGCCCCCGAAGCCGGGGTGTAACTTTTGCCTTATGTGCCCCCGAGTCGGGGGTGTAATTCTTCTTCTTCTACCCCTCAAGGCTGGGCGTATTTCTCTTCATATGCCCCCAGAGCGGGGGTATGTTTTGCTTCTTGTGCACCCAAAGTGGGGTGTATTCTGCTTCTGGTGCCCCCAAGATGGGGTGTATTGTTGCTTCTGAGGCCCCCAAGGTGGGGTGTAATTCTGCTTCTTATGCCCCCAGGCCGGGGTGTATTCTGCGTCTTCTTATGCCCGTATATCGGGGTAGACTTTTCTGCTTCTTCTCCCCCAGGGTGGGGTACATTTCTCTTCGTATTCCCCTAAGCCGGGGTGTGCTTCTTTTTGTTTTATGTGCCCCCATACGGGGTAGAGTCTTGGCTTCTTCCGCCCTCATGGCGGGGTGGAGTCTGCTGCTTATGCCCCTGTGGCGGGCTGTATCTTTTGCTTCTCATGCCCCCATGCGGGGTGTATGTTTCTTCTTCAAATTCTCATAAGTCTGGGGTGTATTCTTTATTTCTTATGCCCCCGGGCCGGGGTGAATTCTTTGTTGCTTCCTATGCCCCCATGGCGGGGGTACACTTCTTCGTCAAATGCCCCCGAGCTGGGGTATAATTTTTTTGTTTCGTATGCCCCCAGACCAGGGTAGATTCTCTCTTCATGTACCCCTAGGTCAGGACGTACCTTCTTGCTTCTTATGCCCCCAAGGCGGGGTGTAACTTTTCTTGCATCTTATGCCCCCATGGCAGGGTATATTCCTTCTTCTTATTCCCCGTGGTGGGGGTATATGCATGCCCTCTTCAGGAGTGGTGGCCGTGCTTGGCCTCATTGATATAAAGCATTCCCCACAACGGGCAGCAATTCATCAAGCTATAATTATGGTTTGTTGGATCTTCGAACAGTCATTCGAAGGGCCATCTTGTGCCGAATAGAGGCAGCGGGAAGGTGGAACAGACCGGGGCGTTGCACCACGGACTTGGACCTTCCTAGAGTCGAGCGGGATGTCTGCCTTCTTCTTATTTTCTTCGTCGGTGATGCTTGCCAACTCTTCTTTTTATCTTTTCTTTTCCTCTCTTCTTTTTTTTTCTTCTTTTTTTTGCATAATGGACCAAAGTGGGTATGCAGGAGAGCGCTCACCCCCTCAGGGAGGGGAAGAGTGGTTCGCTCCACCGCATCAATCCCACCGAGGTGATCATTATTCAGCACGGGTGTCGACGGATATGGCCGTACAACCCTCTCTCGCCAATTCTTTCTCTTCCTTCCTTTTGTTTCTTTCTTTTCTTTTTTTTTCTCTCTCTTTTTTTTTGGAAAGGGGGTTTGATTTCCCCTCCCTTCTTCTTAGCGGCCTTCATGATTGCTGGAAGCTGTAGGTGCCTTGGAGTAGCATCTTCGCAGCGACAAAGATAAATTCACATAGTCCGGCTTTTCTCCCCATAGGGCTGGGGAAGAGGGTACCTGCAATTCATCAAAATAGGCAAACAACGTTTATTAGGAGGCCATGAGGCCCTGAATCCCCGGCAAAGAGATGAAGGGTGGTTTCCGTCCCACCGGGCGTGCCAGACTTGTGGACGCACTTATTTTTATTTATCATCTTTGTTTGTTAGTTAATTGGTTTATTGAGTGCATGGGCGTGCCAGTCACGAAGTGACAATTTATTACGCTCGATCTGACTTGGTCAGACAATTGTGTGGTTCGTGTCGGGGCGGAAACCCGCCGCGCCATAAAGGTCACGGCGTCATTTACATCCCCTCAGAGAGGGGAACACCCTTGATTAATCGCCAGGGATCAGGGCCTCATGGCTAGGAAATTATATCGAGACAAACAAGATGATATCGATCTTGAATCAGTCGGAAAGTCCTATATTTAGGGAAACAAGTATTCGAAACATGTCGGTCACTCAAGGGACCATTTTGATATTCGGACGAGCGTCTGGCTTCAGGAAATCGCAATTGTCACGGAGAAAACCGGAGTATACGTATGCCGGGGCACGACAGATTTATTGTTCGAAGGGATGTGAGACGTTCGGTTAAATCCCAGTTAGAGTAACATGTCGGTCGCTCAGGGGACCGTTTAATATTCGGACGAGCGTCCAGCTTCAAAAAATCGTAATCGTCACGGGGAGACTGGAGCATATGTACGCCGAGGCATGGCAAATTTACTATTCAAAGGAAGAGGAAACATTCGGTTAAATCTCGATTAGAGTGGTCAGAAATCGACGAGCTTGTCGGCCCGGTGCAAGATCAAACTACGACCATACTACGGTGGGCCCCCCGCGGTCGAAGTCTGGCTTGCGTGGGAATCGTTAATATTTTCGGTGCCAAGGGACAACGGGAGAATGTCCCTTGAATCAGCTGGAAAGCCCTAAGTCTAGGGAAGCAAACATTCAAAACGCGTCGGTCATTCAGGGGACCATTTAATATTCAGACGGGTGTCCGGCTCGGGAGTATCGCAATCATCGCGGGAAGACCCGGAACATATGTATGCCGGGGTACGACAAATTTATTATTTCGAGGGACTAAAAACATTCGGTTAAATCCCGGTTAGAGTGAACGGGAATCATCGAGTTTGTTGGCCCGGTGCGAGATCGAGTCAGCACCATTCCGGGGGCGCCTCCTGCGGTCCAAACGAGGCTTGCGTGGGCATCGTTGATATTTCCGGTGCCGAAGGGCAACAGGAAAGTGTCCCTGGACTAGATTCCAAAACAAAGACGTGTACAGAGATAGCTGGCTATAGGCCTAGGGTGTGGGTCAGACAGAGACCATGATTCGAGCTAACCCGTGGTCTAAGCATGAGCCAAGAAGGTATTATCAATATTCCTATGCAAAGGGTCCGGGGTGACGAGAGCCTTCTCGTTCCATTCAGAGTTTTGTCGGTCATCCATGGACCACTTTATGTTCGGACAAAGGTCCGTACTGAAAGCACGGTGTAAACGGAAACAAACCCGTACAAATGTATGCCGGGTTCACGGCAATTTCAATGAAAGAGCGAAAATAAATCCCAATGGGAACGAGTCCGGTTTGACGAACTATCGGCCCAGAGCAATATCGGATTACAGCCATATTGGGATGGCTCCCAAGATCCGAACCCGAATTGTAGGGGCGGCGTTAATGTTCCTTTCATACTGGGTCTTGAGGAGAACGAGGCTGCAGGGCAGATCATCATTTTATTATTATTTGGATTTTAATTATTTCTATTATTTTATATGTCTTTTGGTGAGTTTGTTATTATTATTATTCACTTTATATTATTTATTTATTTGTTATTATTTTATTTATTATTATTATTATTATTTGTTATGATTCATTTATTCATTATTATCATTCTCTTGAGTTTATTATTATTAGTATTTTGTTATGGTTTATTGATTTATTATTATTTTCTTTCAGTTTGTTGTTATTATTATCCTTTGTTATGATTTATTTGTTCATTGTTATTTTCTATTGTTGTTATTATGCATCCGTTTATTTATTTTTTATGTTGTTCATGGATTCCCTTATTTATCGCCTGTGCGTTATGTCCCTTTTTTATTTATTTATTCGTTTCATTCTTTTTATTATTGCTCTTTTTATTATTATCATGATTTTCATTACTATGTGTTTTCTTTATCTTCCTTTCTTTAGTTTATTCATATATATATATACATATACATATATATATAAGGCGCGCCGGGAGTGCACCGGGTGAGGGGCGTGCCGGGTAAGGGCGCCTGAGGGCGCGCCCGGCAAGGGAGGCCACGGAGTGTGCCGGTTAAACGGGCGGAAGGCTGTGCCGGGCAAAGGAGGCCAAGGGCGTGCCGGACAGGTGCACTGGGAGTGTGCCGGGCCAAGTGCGTTAGGGCGTGCCGGTGGGGCAGGTTGAGGCGTGCCGGGCAAGGGCAGGCCAAGGTGTGCCGGGCTGGGGTAGCTAGGGAGCGTGCCGGGCAAGGCAGTGGTTGGAGCGTGCTGGGTAAGGGCCGAAGGCCATGCCAGGTAGGGAGGTCAAGGCCGTGCCGGGCGGAGCGCCCTGAGGGCGTGCCGGAGGCGGGCGAGGCTAAGAGTGTGCTGGGTGAGTGGCACTGGGACTGCACCGGGTGAGATGGCCAGGCTGTGTGCCGGGCAGGGAGGTCAAGGCCTGGGGTTAGGTGTACCGGGGAAAGCCTGGGGCTGGGTGTGCCGGGTTGACCACGGTGGAGTGTATGATGTGCGAGGTCTGCCCAGGTTCATGCACATGTGAGATGTGTGAGGGGCCGGTTGGCCAAGGTTGACGCACATCGGGGAAGTGTGGAAGGGTTTTCTTCTTATTTGTGAAATGCATGCATGGGTTCTTGATTTGATTTTCTTTTATTCACGTAAGTCATGTTTGGGGTTGTGTTCATCGGTCCGTCATAAGGATGTATTGTGTTCAGTTATTCGCGCTCTCCGTGGTTCTCTTGTTTTAGTTGAAGTGTTTTATTATTTTATTTCATTTGTTTGTTGCTTCCTTTTGTCTTTTAATGTGTTCTTATTTCTGACGAAAATTCGGCAGCATCTCCCCTTGACCCGGATGGGAAGGGAAATAAAGGGAACACACCCATATGGAGTGGCGGAACCCGTCAATTTGAGGTGTGTGCCAGGGGCAACAACACCTTTAATGAAACTTTGGAAAGCCCCAGAAAATCAACGAATGGGGACCACACCTAAGGTGGGCTGGGGTGCACCGGGTAAGAGGAGGTAGCAAGTGTACCGGGATAAAGGGGTCGAGGACTGCACCGGCCAGGGAGGCTATGCCAGGCTGAGGGTGGCCAGGGTGTGCCGCTGAGAAGCACAAAGTGTGCCGGGCAAAGAAGGCACGGGTGTGCCGGGGAAGAGAGGGCTGAGGGTGCACCGACGAGGTGGGCTGGCAAGGAGTGTGCCGGGCCAGGCGGGTAGGGCCTATACCTGGCTGGGTTTGAGCGGGGGCTGTGCCGAGGAACGGGGAGCCAAGGTGTGCCGCTGGGGGTTCAGCGTGTGTCGGGTTGGTGGAACCACAGTGCACCGGGCAAGGTGGAAGGCTAGGCATGCCGGCCAGAAGGGCTAAGGGTGGGCCGGGGATGCTGGTTGGCTAGGCGGAAGGAAATCTTGGCAGGAGGGAGAGAGACTCAAGGGGCCTCAGGATAGAAGCGTTGGGCCTGGGTGTCCAAGGAGAAACGAAAGGGCGTCTCCCTTTAGGCAAATGAGCAGAAGTAGCAGCCGGGAGGGGAAGGGTAGCAGGCCCTCTCCCCTATTTCTTCTTCTCTTCTTTCTCTTCTTTTTCTTCTTCTCTTCAGGCGGTGGTGGTGGGTGGAGCAGCAGCACTCTCCCCTCTCTTCCTTTCTTCTCTCTTCGCACAGACGGCGGCGGTTGGTGGAGCGGCGGGCCCTCTCCCCTCTCTTCTTCTCTTCTCTCTTCGCACAAACGGCGGCGGTGGGTGGAGCGACGAGCCCTCTCCCCTCTCTTCCTCTCTTCCCTCTTCTTCTCTTCTCTTCTCCTTCTTCTTCTCTTATTCTCTTTCTCTTCTTCTCTTCTCCTCTTTACTGTCTGCGTGTGTCTCTTCTTCGTCGCAGAGGAGCGGGGGTTTTATATCTTCCACGGCGGGGCGTTCGAAGGCGGGAACGACCGGTGGGCATTAATGGGGATTTGACTCCCTTATGCTGGGTGGCATGGGGAGTAGCTTGCATGCCATCATCTCCTGTCGACACCTCAGCTAGTCCATTGCGCGCCAAAGATTCTAGGGCATGGGCGTCACGTCCGTTTTGCCGGGGTGGATAACACACCGAAGCGTGCCGCTGGATTGGTGAAGTGCTGTGCCGCTAGGAGGCTGCAAAAGCGTGCCGCTGAAGGGGCTGGCAAGTGTGCCGCTGAAGATGCTGGCAAGTGTGCCACTGAAGGGCTCGACAGGGTGTGCCGCTGAAGCATGCTCGAGGGCGTGCCAGGCAGGGGATCCATGGAGCGTGCCGCTGGGGGATCAACAGGTGTGCCGCTGAGCAGGCCTGCCAGCGTGCCGCTGAAGGGGCTGGCAAGCGTGCCGCTGAAGACGCTGGCAAGCCTTTCGTTGAAAGGGCACAAGTGTGCCATTGGAGGCATGAACGGGTGTGCCGCTGGGGCACTTTAAGGGGTGTGCGGCTAAGGGGCTTCAGGGAGTGTGCCGTTGGAGGCACAGAGAGTGTGCCGCTGGAGGGCAGTTGAAGTGCGCCGCTAGAGGCACTAGCAGGGTGTGTCACCGAGGGCACTTGGGGTGCGCCGCTGGAGGGGCAGTTGAAGCATGCCGTTGAAGGGGCCTTGATGGGGCGTGCCGCTGGGAAGGCCACCAGGGAGTGTGCCGCTGAGAGGGCAACATGGGCGTGCCGTTGGAGGGCCAGAGGGCATGCCGCTGGGGCAGGTTTGTGCCCCCCTTTGAGCATGAGTTGCGGTCCATTTGTTTTTCTTTGGGGCCCATGGGTTATGAGCTTCCCGGGGGTTGGTTTCTCTTCGCTATCGTGACTCCGGGGATGGCTTCACGGCAGTGTGCATATTTGGGGAGTCCGGATGACCAGTCTCTCCGGAGCTTCTTCACTCGGTGCCGTTGTTGATGCGGGGCCGAGTAGGATATCTGGACGTGCAATTTTTGGTGTCCACAGCGTGCTACCGTGGTTTTAGACCCAGAGATTGGACTAGATTGACGGCCTTGTGCTGTTGCGTGCGATGGTCTTGACCCCGAGTCCTCTGACTCAAGGACCATTAGCTGTAGTGCGTCTAGAGGATTGCCCAGAGTCTAGTGGCTTAGCGTCACTTGGGTTTTCTCGACTCTCGCGCAGGGTGTGTGCGTGGCCGTGGACTGTGAGTCCCATT
This sequence comes from Amorphophallus konjac, assembly GCA_022559845.1. Lineage (NCBI taxonomy): Eukaryota > Viridiplantae > Streptophyta > Magnoliopsida > Alismatales > Araceae > Amorphophallus > Amorphophallus konjac. Next base: position 395,365,784 of record CM040122.1, read on the forward strand.
TCTTCTCCGACTGTGGTCACCGTGCGACGGTGCTGGTACGTGGGATGGTCCCCGTACGTCGTCGGATTCGGGCGTTGTTTTCTATTGACTTGAGAGTCTGCTCCTTCAGTGACCCTCCACTAGTCGTAGCCTGCTTACACGCGTGTGGTCCCACTGTGGAGTGGTGGAGAGGCTACCCTTAGAGACGGTTTGTGGACCGATTTCCGTCGGGCCCCACGTCTTGCAGCCAGAGTCCGGCTGAGGGGAAAACCGGTCAGAGGGCCAGACCAGGGACGCGCGGTCTGTGTGTGCACACGTGGTTGGGGGCGGTTGGACCCATGCTGACGAGCGTGACCCCAGTTAGTCACTCGTTTGTGGTTACTTGTGCAGTGTTCGTGCCTTTGGTAGGAGCTACCACGTCAGGCAGTTCACCTGCGGTGCGGTGTAAGACGTCAGGGGATGCTACCGACTGTGCTTCTAGTGGGAGGTACTTCTGTCGAGTCGGGAGTGACAGACTGTCAGTCTCTGTGACTTTGATCTTTGGGTCTTGGTCGTGTTGACCGTTGAGTTTCGGTTGTCTCATCGTGGTGCGTGTGTCGGTTCTCATGCCGTGAGACTAGTGCTATTAGCTTTACCGAGGTTGCATCTTGCTGTGCGGTACTCATGACCAGGTGGTCGAGGTTGCACCTTAGACATCGTGTCCAGGTTGGCAGTGTCCTGGGAGACAGGCCTCTACGGCGCGGTTGTCGTGGATTTTTACTTCGGTAGGTGGTACTTGTGTGGTTCGATAGCCTCGACTGCGAGATTGGGGTGTGCTTTCGGGTACAGTAGGAGTAGTTGTAGTGTCGAGTTTCGACCAGCCACCGGGTTTACTGTTCCTGCTGTTACGGTTGCTCTTGTAGCTTTCCTTTCCGCTACCGCGGTTGTTTCCGGGTGGGGTTCCGCGGGATCCCTGCTGAGTCTCTGTTTTGGAGACTCATTCCCTACTTTTCAGGTGTATTGATTCTTCCTCGAGGTTCGAGGGTGCTGTTCGAGGGTTCTCAGTTGCCCGCTCACCGGGCCGAGTGTCCACTCGGCATGTGGTACGTTTTTACTACTTTAGATTGAACTTTCTGTTGGACTGGACTCTGTTGTAGCTATGGTTGTTCTTTTCTTTCAGCTAGTTGTTGTTGGTTGTCCTGCTTTATTTCCTATTTCTTTGTGCCTCCACACTCCTTTTAGCCCTTTCGAGCCCTCCCGGCTCGTGGGCGGCGATTCGAGTCTCGGGTTATCGGGCCTTCCCGGTAATCGGATTCTCGGGTCATTACAGCTGGTATCAGAGCGGAGGTTGTGGACGTACATGGGAATTCAGAATATTGCAGTGATCAGAGTCCATAAGGTCTAGTATAGTCGGTAGCTGGCATAGGGTTTTGTGTTCACTTTCCGCCTAGTTTCTCGCTTGAGAGCTTGAGTGCGCTGCGTGGCGCTGTGAAGGTGGTTGTTGTCCGCGGCTTTCGTGCTAGCATGGGGTCTAAGGATCGAGGTCGAGAGCCTTGTCCCTCATCGGTGGTGGCCCTGGTTGTGGTTCGTTGGGCAGAGGTTGCTGGCAGGCGCGAGCTCGCGGTGCTGCGTTCGAGGAGTCTGCAGTGTGGTCAGGTGGCTGGAGAGGATTGTTCGTTGTTAAGTGGCCGTGAGCGTGCTTCGAGGGAGCTGCTGTCGCTTTTTGGCCACTCCAGCTTGAGGTTTGTCCAGCTCCTGAGGTGTTCTGATCGAGAAGTGTGCTCGGGTGAGCGGAGGATCTTCTCGGTGAGCTGTTGTTTCGTCGAGCATGATGTTCTTGTCGTGCTCTGTGGCGTCAGAAATGATGTGTCGGTCCTGATTTTTTTGTGGATTTCGAGGCAGGATTTGGCAGAGATGTCCTGGTAAGTCTTTGCTCATGCGCTTCTGTCAGTGGATGGGGTGTGTTCGCCTTAGATTTGGTCTGAGGTGTGAAGGTTCCGCAGTGAGTTTGGGACTCGAGGATGAGCGTCGGGGGTTGTCGGTTATGGCTCGTGTTGCGGCTCTTGGCATGGTGTGTTGCAGTTTGAGGAATTGCAGCGGTGGTGCATCGAGAGATGCCATGATCGTGGTTCGACGTGACACTCGCCGAGTGTGTCGGAGGCGTTGACCTGATAGAAGCGATGGTTTTCCTTGGTGCTAGATGGTGCCGTTTCCAGCGTGCGCGAGGTTCGAGGTCAGGTCGAGCGTGGAGTTCTTCCGTTCGTCGGAAGTGCGCTGGTTTCTCCTTTGGTTGTTGAGATCGTGTTTGGCTAAGGTTTGTCGTCTTGCATTGCTTGTCCGGATTGGTTGGCCTTGTGTGCCATGAAGTCTGTGCGAGACGTGCTCCTTGTCTTGGCAAGGTGGTTGCCTGTGAGAAGTTGTGCCCATTCCCTTGTCGTGTAAGGGTTGGCACTTTTCCGGAAGGACGAGTGCCAGTTGGGCGGTGTTTCTGAGAATTTGTGGCTGTGCGCGCGGATCAGAGTGCGCAGCGGAAGCGTGGTGGGCTTGTGACCCACTGGTTCAGGATCGTGGCGTTGGTTGCTACGAGTGGATTCCTGAGTTTGCGTTGAGCATTGGAGGATTGGTTCCTCTGTGTGAAACGTGTTGTTGCCGTGCCGTTGCTCGAGGTATTATGGTTCTTGGCACTGGCAGGATGGAGTGTTGGGGAATGTGCTGGCTAGTACGCCGCATGAGTACCCTGTTCCTGTGATGGAAGCCGTGTCAGGCGTCGGTGTTGGGCCCGGATAGGGTTGTTGAGGATGTCACCTGACAAAAATTGAGTAATTTGATGAGACCAGACGGAAGAGTGATGCCTGTGGGCGGAGGCCTTTTCGTGAAGTTGGCGTCGGATTGGTGGCCCTTGACGGGACGTTAGTGTCGCAATGGTTATCCCTGGTTTGGTGACCAGCATGAGATGGTTCCCCTATAACTCTGAGTTGAGTGAGGTGATGACTGGAGACGCCAGGATCTTGTCATTCAGTTTCATCGTGCTCCCTTGAGAAGGTCGAGTTGGTGCGATGATCAAGTTTGGAGGCGGTGTCCGAGGTGAGTGTGGCTTGAGATGTGGGATCGGTCTGTGTGGGAGTCGACGAATGGCTTGCCGGGGTTTGGAATGTTTCCTTCGGATCCGGTGGAGGACCAGGAAAGAAGGAAGAACCTGAGCGAGCGGTTGGTGATCGTCGGCGCGTGGTATTTCACAGACAGAAGATGCTGGTTGTTGGGGCTCAAGCGTGGCGAGAGCCGTATGCCAGCAAGACCTTTGGTGGTCATTTTTGAGATGTGCCTTTCCGGACGGGATCTGGGCTTTGTCAAAGTTTATCCTCTGACAAAGTTGGCACAATGTTATGTCCGGCTTTCAGCTTGCCATGAGTGGGGTGTTTCTTGGCACTGAGCCGTTGTTCTGGTTACGGTCTATTGAGATGGCTCCGTGAGCTGGTGGGATCTCAGTTTTGGCTGTTCCTTTGTGTCGGGCGTGAGACTAGTCAGCGGGTTTACGAAACTGGCGTCTGGGTTGTCTGCCGACCATGGGTTGCATCGGTGGCTGTCTCTCACGCAAGGGTCGTGTCTCCTCGGTGAGCGAGATGGTGGCAGCAGTGCCATGATTGGTTTTCATGGTGTCTGAGGTGATGCCGGACTGTGTCCTCTGGTATATGCCTGCTCTGTTGGCCGGTGTGCTCGGTGCGCGGAGTGAAGTGTTGTTCGTGATTATAAGTCTGGCTGTGTCCCTCAGGATCGGTGTTTTTGTGTGAATTGAGGTTTTCTGTGCTGGGGCTCTGACAGCGTTGTCAGTGGGTTACGGCGTTCTTCCCCTATTCCCGTGCTCGTCCTGAATTTCGAGGATGAAATTCCTTTAAGGGGAGAGGGCTGTAATGCCCCAGAATTTTCAGATCCTTGTTCGTGGGTCCCAGATCTGGGTTCTCAGAGTGTCCGACTCCGTTATGTTCAAAATTTCGTTTCGTACATCTTTCATGTTCGGATCGGCACGATCCGGAGTTGTTTCGGAGGCACGGAAGCGTTCCGCGGCTTTCTCGCGTGTGTTTTCCGATTCCCGGTGTATGTTTCGGTAATTCCTTCGGAACGTCGTTGCGGGTGAACCTGGCCGTTCACCTAGGCGAGTGTGGTACCGTTGCGATCGGTACGTTCCGAGGATCGCGAAAACGTGATTTTCTATTTTTTGATATTTTCTGGAATTTCCGGATTTTCCTATATAAACCCCCCCTTTCTCTCTCTCCCCTCTCATTTCTCACCCTCTCACCCTCTCTCTTCTCTCACGCTCTCTTTCTCCCCTCTCTTCTCCGACGGCCGATGGAGGGAGGCGGGGGCGAGGTGGAGGCGGCGCGGGCGAGGATGCGGGCGAGGATGGGCGAGGATCGAGGCGGTTGCGGGCACGATCCCTCGGTGGATTCCGAGATGGTGTTGTTCGCGTTCTGGGCAGTTTTCGGCGTGGATTAGTCGCTTCGGCACGCGGTTTCTTCTGTGTAGGTAGGGTGACGGAACACTGCTGCGTTCTGCCCATTTTTCCTGCCATTGCACGTCGTTCGACATAGAAAAGGTTGAGTTTGGATCCGTTCTAGCGAAAGCGTGGTTTTGTAGGTTTCGTAGGGTCGGTCGGGAAACGGCGACGGTTTCCAGATCGGTTACTGTCAACGGATTCCTTGGGGTGAGAGCATTATTTCTCCCCTAATTTCATCTCGATTGGTGGTCCCGTTGGACCGGTAGGGCTCCGGGAAGCCCAAAAACCCTTTTTGGGTAACTTCGGTAGAATTGCCCGTTTCTCGCGATTCGTGCGTCATTTTGACTCCGGTCGGAGTCCATGTGATTGCCAAGGTGGTTGTGGCTGTATCTCCTTCGTTTCGGCACGAACGGGGAGTGGAAAGGCCGCGATCGGGTGACCCCTTGGGTTTACCCGCCGTGATGGTTGGGCGGTCGAACCAGGACCCGTCCATCGTATGGGCGGTTGCCTTTGGTCCGTTCATCTCTTCTTGGTTTTGGGGTTGTGCGGTCTCGCGATAGACCACACATGTGATGTGCGGCCTGGTGAGGACCGCATGTCTCCCCATGGGCGGCTGGTCCCCAGCCGTCTGTCTTCCCATGGGCTTGTGCGGCCAGGTGCTGACCGCATGTCCTCGTTGACCTTTGGTCAACAGTTGGGTGTCGGTCGGGTTGTGCGGGCGACCCTTAGCCGCACATCCCCTTGGGCGGTTCAGCCCTAACCGCCTATCCCCTCCTTGGGTTAGTCCGATTAGTGCACTTGTGTGGCTCCTTCCTGGCCGTATATCTCTTGAGCGGCTGCGCCCTAGCTGCACATCCCTTGAGCGGCTCAGGGTGAACCGCACATGTGCCAGTCTAACCCGGTGTTCCCATTTTGACCGATTCGAGTCCCGTGTGTGTGGTTCTCGAACCACGTGCCGACCTGTGGCCTGACGGATGCTGTGCACACAGTCGGGGCCAGGTGTCATGGTACGTTGTGGTCTCGGGGTGTAGCATTCTCGACTCGTGGCACCCTGTGTTGGCGTGCGTCGTCGATTTTTCTGGAAAGCGTTTCCCGATTGGGTCCTATGTGAGACCTTGGGCTGCGAGCCCAGTTGTCCAGTCTGGGGCTGGATGCTTCCCTCTTCTCCCTGAGATGGGCTGTAGCTTGGCGGTGTGCGAGTTGCCTTGGGAATCATGCTTCTGTGCTTTCCGAGCGGGCCGTGCGTGTGGCCTTAGTCCCTTGAGTTCCCTTCCCGAGGGAATGGTCTCGGCCGCTCGTGAGCTGCCTCGGTACGCATGCTACCGTGGTTTTAGACCCAAAGATTGGACTAGATTGATGGCCTTGTGCTGTTGCGTGCGATGGTCTTGACCCCGAGTCTTCTGACTCAAGGACCGTTGGCTGTAGTGCGTCTAGAGGACTGTCCAGAGTCCAGTGGCTTAGCGTCACTTGGGTTTTCTCGACTCTCGCGTAGGGTGTGTGCGTGGCCGTGGACTATGAGTCCCGTTTCTTCTCCGACTGTGGTCACCGTGCGACGGTGCTGGTACGTGGGATGGTCCCCGTACGTCGTCAGATTCAGGCGTTATTTTACATTGACTTGAGAGTCTACTCCTGCGGTGTGGTGTAAGACGTCAGGGGATGCTACCGACTGTGCTTCTAGTGGGAGGTACTCCTGTCGAGTCGGGAGTGACATACTGTCACTCTCTGTGACTTTGACCTTCGGGTCTTGGTCGTGTTGACCGTTGAGTTTCGGTTGTCTCGCTGTGTCGCATGTGTCGGTTCTCGTGCCGTGAGACTAGTGCTAGTATCTTTACCGAGGTTACGTCTTGCTGTGCGGTACTCGTGACCAGGTGGTCGGGGTTACACCTTGGACAACATGTCCATGTTGGCAGTGTCCTGGGAGACATGCCTCTACGGCGCGGTTGCCGTGGGTTTTTACTTCGGTAGGTGGTACTAGTGTGGTTCGGTAGCCTCGACTGCGAGATCGGGGTGTGCTTTTGGGTACAGTAGGAGTAGTTGTAGTGCCGAGTTTCGACCGGCCACCGGGTTTACTGTTCCTGCTATTACGGTTGCTCTTGTAGCTTTCCTTTCTGCTACCGCGGTTATTTCTGGGTGGGGTTCCGGGGGATCCCTGCTGAGTCTTTGTTTTGAAGACTCATTCCCTGCTTTTCAAGTGTAGCGGTTCTTCCTCGAGGTTCGAGGGTGCTGTTCGAGGGTTCTCAGTTGCCAGGTCACCGGGCCGAGTGTCCACTCGGCATGTGGTACGTTTTTACTACTTTAGACTGTACTTTCTGTTGGACTAGACTCTACTGTAGCTGTGGTTGTTTTTTTCTTTCAGCTAGTTGGTGTTGGTTGTCCTGCTTTATTTACTATTTCTTTGTGCCTCCACACTCCTTTTAGCCCTTCCGAGCCCTCCCGGCTCGTGGGCGGCGGTTCGAGTCTCGGGTTATCGGGCCTTCCCGTCTTCCCGGTAATCGGATTCTCGGGTCGTTACAGGTAGTGTGCCGGTGAGGAGCTTCACCGAGGGCGTGCCGGGTAGTAGCTGCTGGGTGCGTGCCGGCGGAGGTGCTGGGACCGTGCCGGGGAAGGGCTGCCAGGGGCGTACCGACGAAGGGCTGAGGAGGACTTCTTCAATCGGAGGACTTTCGGTGTTGCCCCTCGGGGCCCACCGTGACTTTGTTGGGGCCGTCACTCCTTGTGGACGCGCACCCATGTTTTCCACTTACGCCTTGGGCCTAGGGGAAACTCTGCCAAAATTTTGCCAGAAATTGACGGAGTCTTGTTCGTTTCAATTGTAGCAGAGTCCACTTATAGTATTTATTCCTCCATCATTTTCATTCATCATTTCATCCTCATTTTCACTCATTTTCTGTTCTTGCGTTTATGCACATAGTAGAGCTTGCCAAAGCCGTGCCGGGGAGCGAGCACCAAGTGTGCCGTGCTGGGGCCCTTGCAGGCGTGTCGGGGAAGAGCGCTGAGGAGCACGTCGGCAGGGGGAATGGGACCGTGCCGGGGAAGGCCACCACAGGGTGTGCCGGCGGAGGACAGCCAGGGCGTGCCAGCAAAGGCCTGCCTGGGGCGTGCCAGGGAAGGCCGCCTCAAGGTGTGCCGGCGAAGACCCGTATGGGTGCACCGGCAAAGAGCGGTTAAGGGGGGTGAAGAAGACTTCTTCAACCGGAGGAGTTCCGGTGTTGCCCCTTGGGGCCCACCGTGGCTTTGCTGGGGCCGTCCCTCCTTGTGGACGCGTGCCCGTGTTATCCCTTTACTCCTCTGGGCTTAGGAGAAATTCTGCCGATATTTTGTCAGACATTAACGGAGTCTTATTCTTTTTACTCATAGTGGAGCCCCCTCATAGTTTTCATTTCTCTTTGCCCGTGGCTTGTCCTGGTCTTTCGTTTATTGCATCTTACAGGTAAATGACTGCCCCAAGCGGTTCTTCTGCTCCCGTCACTGCCGGTGCTGGACGTGTTCCACCGCCTCCGATGCCAGTCGTCACATGGCTTAATGTGGGAGACCTGGACAGGGAGCACGCCGAGGTAGCAGCATTGGCCGAGTCGTCGGGTTCCGACACTGAGACGATGGACTTCCACCGGCTTTCCTGGGTCGAGAATCGCTTCACTTTCGATCGGAATGGCAAGTATCGGAAAGATTTCCCGAAGGACAAGCACCTCGCGCGCTTCCTGAAGCACCTTCACTCTCGGGAGCAGCAAGCACTCCCGATCGTCAGGGATGTTGAGCACGCGATCCTGCGGACCTGGGATAGCTTATTGTACAGCGTCCCCAGAAGCATCCCGATGTACTTGGTGGGAGAAGCCCAAGAATGGAAGCCTGTATTGGGGCTCGAGGCCGTGCTGCCGACCGAGGATAAGTTGGTGCGAGCACCTCAATTCACCCTGGCGAAGTAGGACATGGCTGCTGGGCGGGTCCAGGGCGAGCAACCCCGCTTTGGTTTGTTCTTGGCCCCGCTAAGGTGGGGTACAGAGAAGAGCTGTTTCTGTTGGACTGCCTGGCCGTCCGCTTCAAACACGAGCTGGCTTTGGGTTGGTTTGGGGAGTTAAAGCTTCAAGATGCGCACACTTTCCGGGAAGGAGCGGTGGAGTTCACAGAGTATGTGCTATTCAACTACGCTCTGATATTGATCCGGGCTGGCATCTATCACAGTGTCTACGCCTCCCTCTACAGCTACCCCATCTCCAAAGGTCTCTATTGCGGTATGATAAAAGTTTTCAGTGCAGAGACCAACACCTTCTACACGGCAGAAGGCGAGACTTCGCTGGATTTGTGGAGCCTCATTCAGCTGAGCGACTTGCCCATTGATGGGGAGCCTTACGAAGAGGTCTGCCTCCCCGACCTGATCAAAGATGAGATCAACGGGGACGGCTATTATTCTCTTGGATACTCATACCGGTACCTCATGAAGGCGTACCGGGAGTTATATCAGCTGGCGCATGGCGGGAAGTAGCCTCCCCGCGGAGATAGGAAGAGGGTCCGCATGACCTTGTGGCTGCAATATTTTTACGACGGGCTTAAGCAATATGAAGACTTTCCATGCGTCGGCACCGTCGTTGCTCGTAAGAAGCGCTCCAAGCCCAAGATTGACGTGAAGATCCCCTCCAGAGGATGCCGGAGTGGCCCCAATCCGATGGGGGTCGACCCGCTAACGCACTACGCCGCATACCTGACGTACTGGCTGTGCTCATTTGCCATGCCATACGGGGACGAGACAGTTATTCGGTCGGACGCAATCTACCCGGCGTGTCAGATGGCGTAGGGAATCAAGCTATCCCTGTGTCCGGCTGCTCTTTGCCTGATATATAAGGTGCTGGGGGACATCAGCACTCATCAATTCCCGAGGCAGGCCCGGTACGTGTGTCCATTGCATTTCTTCAACGCATGGGTTTGCTCGCTGTTCTCGGAGTTCGCCCCTCGCACTCTTCAAGACTGGGGGCTGGTACCGCAGATGCTGGAGTTTGCCAATGCGGAGCCGGGCACTACCTCCCCGCGGCCATATGACATTCGGGGCCGGTTGACAATGGTCCCACGGGACGCGGCCGGCACCATTCACTTCTAGACGTTGGCCGCACATTCGAGCCCTCTGGTGAACAATAAATGGGAGTGCAAGGATGATCAAGTGGAGAAGTACGTCCACCCCATCAGCCAGGAGAATGTGGTCCGCCCGCTGTTGGAGCCTGAGTGTGCTGGCGTTCAAGAAGGGGGATAATCTGCAGCCAGAACCATACTACCCTTTCTGTTTCGGTTAAAACTTCGGATATGATCAGCATATCCCTGCTACAGTGCACAATTCGGCTTGCCCACGCGAAGCCTTCGAGGGAGTTCGACCACTGAGCATGTCGGAACCTGGTGGGACTTCTTCCATCGGGCGGACTCCGTGACTTTCAGGGTGCCAGACCCTGGCCGTATTCCCCGGGTGACCCCGGAGTATGTAAAATGGTGGAATGCCTGGACGGACTTCTATCGGTTATGCAAGATCGATTGCTGGGACGGGGCAGAGAGAAAATTTCTGAGCAAGCAATCGGTGCCTGTGCTTGACATTGACCCAGAGCACCTACTTTGGTTGAGAAATGGTAAAGACAAGGAGGTGGCCGTGTATCTAGCCACGCGCCGGGAAGCTCGAGAGGCCAGGCCGGCGCCGCAAGTCAAGCTACCTCCGGTGGCAAGGGATGAATTTAAGAAGACCCTGAGGGACCTCTGTTGTATCGGGAGTGACCGTCTAGAGCTCATCAATTATCCGCTCCCCATAGAAGAAGAAGGCAGCCCCGCGAAGAGCTGGCGTCTGGAGAGGGACCCGAGGCCCATACCGCACATTCATGAGGCGGGAGGAGAGGAAGCCCGAAAATTATAAGGACACCACATGGTTATACGTCCTTCTCCAGGTAAACGGGCTGAAGATCGATGACCAGACGGCTACCATCCTGGGCAAGCGTCTGTAGGTCTCATATTATTACACCGATAGATGGGGTATGGACCACTTTAACCTCTTCCGTCACCTTTCGTCCAAGAAACATGCAGACCTAGCTGCCCTCACCGACCGCTGCCAGAAGATTAAGGACGTGTGCTGGTTAGTCCGGGAGGCAGCGCGCCGGGACAAAGAGCCATCCTTGAGCTACTGGCCGATAACACTTCGGCTGTATACTGGTCCTCATGGTATTTGATATTCCCCTTTCCTTATATTTTCATCCCTTATCGTCGCGACCTTTGCGGGGTACCGGATGCTGATTGGATTTTTTTTTGACAGACCATCCCGACAGCACCCATATGGCGACGTACCGGAATCTTCTTCGGTTCGTCCAGAAGCCCTCCTACTTCGACGCAGTGTCGCCATCCCCGACTACGACTCCTTTACCCAAGACCGCGAAGGGGTCCCGGGCGAAATCGCCTGTGAAGAAGGCGGTGGACGCTGCCAAGGTGGCTGGGCAACGGGAGGCGAAGCGGAGGAAGACAGAAGCTGCTAAGGCTCCTGCAACTATCCCTCCCGTGCCACGAATCCCATCTTTCGAGGAGTTTGAAGCCGCTCAAACCGGGCCGAGGCAGCCCACCGGTTAGAACTCCCAGGCATCTATATCCTTCAGGCTCTGTCTCCACCTCAGGGCAAGGTCTTTACACCTGAGTGCTTCTTCTTTTTATTTCAGTCGTTGTGGAGGAGCCTGCGTGTGTGCCCATCCCCGACGTGGAGGAGCCTGCACCTGCACCCATCCCCGACGTGGGTGAGGCTGTGATCGTAGCAGAGACGACTTTGACGCCGACTCCGACTCCCCCGCCACAGGTCAAGAAGAGCTCCCGGGCGAAGTCGCCTGTTAAGAAGGCATTGGCTGCTGCCAAAGCAGCTGGGCGGTAAGAAGGGAAACGAAGGAGGGCAGAGGCTACCCCAGGTCCGGCGGCCATCCTCCCAGTGCCTCCCATTTTATCCTTCGAAGAGTTTGAAGTTACTCGGGCCGAGCCGCCATGCCGGTGAGACTCATTGACCACTGATGTTCTTCAAGATTTATTGCTTCCCGGGGTGAGACTTTTATGCGCATATGACATGTGTATTCTTTTCTTTCAGCCGGTACGGAGGAGCCGACACCCGTGGATCCCGGGCAGGGGCGAAACTGCAGCCCTTGGGACAACATTGCCCATCGAGGAGATCACCCATGAGCCGTCTCCTGCTGCAGAAGCCAAAGGGGGTAGTTATCTTTGTCAACTTAATCAACTTCTTTCATCCTTTAGGAGCCCATTAGCTCTGGTATGATACGCCCTTTTTTTGTGGCAGACATCAACGTAGCAATCATCGGGCCATTAATGTCCCGTCTGCATCTTCCGGCGACACGCAAGTATGTGAGGAAGAGGTTGAAGTCTGGCGTACCATCCTCGCCCGACCCGCGTGAGGATGCGTCGATCACCGACCTCGAGGTGGAGGCCCCCTCGTTGAGCGAAGAGGTAGATTACGACTACTCCTCCGATGAAGTGGCTTCCGGCGAGGGCGTATCTGAGGCGTCCGGACCTCTTGAGCTTGTTCTGAGGGCCCCTCTATTGGCCAGCTCCTTAAGTTTAGTGGAGAAGGCCATTGTAAGTGTGAGCTTGTTCGTGCAGGACTTCCTTCATGGTTATCCACTAACCTTATATCGGTTATTCCTTGGTTTTTTAGGAGCCAACAGAGCCGGAGGCCGTGGAGGGAGCTGCCCCGAACACATCGACCGATCGCCCGACAGGAGTCGATGCGGGCTTGGGTAAGCTGGCATATTTATTTGAGGCCCTACGACAGGAGGCGGCCGCGGAGGCTTCCAGTGCTCCCGGGCGAACGGACGAGCCCTTGGAGGAGGGAGAGATTGCGCCTGAAGGCAGTATAGTCCCGGCAGCCGAGGTAAGCACGGGGGCTTCACGACTCCTCCTTGTATTTTCATTCTTGGACGATTCGTTCTAGGTAGCGGACCGCTAACCCTGCTTCACATGGTCAGGTAATGTCGGCACCGCGGAAGGCATCTGCCCGCGCCCGCAAGGCCATCGCTAAACGGAGGCCGATCATCGGTCCATGAGCGATGGAGAGGCTGACCTCGGTCTTGGGCCCGGGGGCGGAGGTCTTCGCGACGCTCGTGCAAGCGGGTGCCAAGCCCCGGCTTATGGTTCCTCTTCCACCTCTCCTGAAGATCCCAGCGCAGGTGGCGGACCAGCTCTTAAAGAAAATTTTCGCGGGACTCCTCGCACACCTGGAGGGGTCCCAGATGCAAAAGGGAGGTTTACTGACGACGGCTTCGGGGCCAGCTTTGCTCGAAGCCCCTCATTCGGCCCAAACCAAGGTACTCACGTTCCCGTCCCGCAAAGGGGTAATGGAGACGGACCTGGTGGAGAGAGAGAGGGTGGAACAACCCCACGTGACGGCGGCGCCGAGTGGATCAGCGGTCATCTCGCCCGCTCCTCTAGCGGTAGTCGGCCAGGAGCTATCCACCGAACTACGACGGCCAGGCGGCTTGACTCTTACCCTTCCATCTTCTTCGGCCGCGGTAGACGCAGATTTATGGGCGGTGGTAGATAGCACCGCAGAATTCAATCCCTCAGTCGTGCCCTCAGTTAGCCACACTACGTCAGATGCGGTGGTCCAGCAGATGCTATTGACGTTACGGACGATGATTTTTGCCGACCTCTCCCTGTCATACCGGGAGGTGCATAGTATAGTAACACAATTGACTGGGGCACTACAAGTGCTGGGCTGCCCGCTGGAGGAATGGTCGCGGTGAATTTTGTTGTTGCTGAAATATGTCAAACGTCGCGAGTTCCTCGAGACCCAGGCTCCCGGCGAGCGCGATGCTCTCGATGCCCAGGCAGATGAATATTTGCAAATCCTAGAGGTGTGGCACAACAACGAAGAGCAACACGGGAAGGCCCTGGAGAAAGGCCACGGTGATGTCCGCGCCCTCAGGAACATGATCATGAAGCTGGAGGGCTACCTTGCCGCAGCCCGGTCCGATCGTGCTAAGGCCGAGGCGATCGTCGAGAGGGAGAGCAAGGCACTTGCCATTGCCCGGGCCAAGACGGCGTCTGTAGAGACCGAGCTCATCCGCCTCGAGGAACGGAGGGGCCGACTGCGCAATATGGCAAACTTCCCTTGCATCGAGATCCTCCCTCTTAAGGACATCTTCCGGGGCATTGACTGAGCGCTGCTCTCCCTTGCTCTTTTCTCTTCCTTTCTTTTCTTCTTTTCTTCTCCTCTTCTCTTTTTTTTCTTCTACTCTTTTTTTTATTGTCAGCATTTTCTCTTTCTTCTTCTTTTTCCTTTCCCCTCTTTTTTTCTTTTCCTCTTTTCTCCCTTCTTTTTTTAGAAAACATGAATAGTGACCAAACCATTTGGACAACAATCGTGCAAATCCACCCAAAATAGGGTGAAGGATAATATTATTCATCGAATGGAGGCACTGGAGCGTGATACAATCTCAAGTGTCTTCCATTAAGAGGCGAGAATTGAACTTCCCCGCGGTGGTTGATAATTACATAGGCTCCGCCCTCGTAGACCTTTTGGACTACGTAGGGTCTGAGCCAGTTTTCATTCAGCTTGCCCTTGGGGTTGGCAGCCATGATGTCTCTTTGCTTGACCATGACAAGGTCGCCTTTCTTGAATTCACGTTCCTTGACTAGCTTGTCGAAGGCACGCGCTATTCGGGCCTGATAGACCTGAATGTTCTGTTGGGCCTGAAGCCGCTTTCCTTCCAAACTGGAGAGCTCTTCGAGCCTTCGTTCGACATTGGTCCACCCTTTGTGGACAAGCTCGTGCTGAATGGCGACCCTAAGGGAGGGTATCTCCAATTCGATGGGGACAATTGCCTCCGAGCCGTATACTAAAGAGAAAGGCGAGCAGCCGATTGGGGTCTTGTATACTGTCTGGTACACCCACAGCGCCTCGTACATCTTCTCTTCCCATTCCCTTTTGTTAGAGATAACAATTTTGGCCAGTAGAGTGTAGAGTGTTTTGTTAAAAGCTTCAACTAGACCATTAGCCTGTGGGTTGTAAGGATTCGATGTCCTCCAATCAATTTTGTACTTCTCCGCCAACCGATAGACCTTCTGATTGCGGAAGTGACTGCCGTTGTCTGAGATAATTTGGTCGGGGGTGCCGAACCAGAATATGATGTTGCGGCAGAGAAATCTGACGATGATCTCCCCGGTGACCTCCCTTAGGGCGACAGCCTCTGCCCAACGGGAGAAATAATCAGTTGCCGCCAAAATGTATTTGCAGCCGGCGAATGATGCATGTAAGGGACCCACGACGTCTGTTCCCCTTTGAGCAAATGGCCAACTGGGCACTGTTGGATGGAGCGGCACGGGAGGCCTTCTAGGTATAGTGGCATGTTCCTGGCACTTCTGGCATGACTTAGCATACTTGCAGCAATTGTCGAACATTGTCGGCCAGTAGTAGCCGAGCTTCTTTATTTCAATCTTCATTTTTGGTCCCGCCTGGTGTGCACCAGCTGTCCCGGCATGGACCTCCTTTATGACCCTCCAGGCCTCTTCAATGGACAGGCATCGAAGGAGTAGCTTCTGTTTGGCGTCGGCCACAATTCGGAATAATATTCCATTTCGGAGCTCGTAAGAACCCTTGGTTCTGACTAGCTTAATCTTCTCTTCCCTCTGCTTGGGCAATTACTGGTATTTGAACCACTGCATTAGAGGATCTCTCCAGTCAGGTAGGCCGACGGCTTCTACTGCAGCGACCTCCAGTTCTTCTTCTTCTTCTATCATGTTGGGCACCTGGCGCTGATTTACCACTTGGATATTGAGCGATCTATCTGGGGGCACTGCTAGTGAGCTTGCCAACTTTGCCAGGGCGTCGGCCTGTGCATTCTCTCCTCTGGCGATGTGGCCTATTTCAAGAAGGTAGAACCGTTCCATGAGCCCCTTTGCCTTAGTATGATAAGGGAGCAACTCAGGTTTCCGGACATCAAACTGCCCCTGGACTTGCTTGACGACTAGTAGTGAATCGCCAAATACTTGCAGCATTTTAATCTCCATTTGGAGGGCCACTTGGAGACCAATAATCAGAGCTTCATACTCTGCTTCATTATTTATGCAGAGCTTGTTGATACAGTAGGAAGTGTGTACTACTTCCCCATCTGGAGATTTGAGGACGATGCCGGCTCCGGCCCGTACCTTGGTGCGTCCGGACGGGGTCGTTTCTATTCTTGAGGACCCGTCAAAGTGCAGTTGCCAGACTGCTTGTTGGACCTAGTCCACCTCCAGTGTTTCATCTTCAGGTAGCTCTGCGGCCAACGGGGAGTCTTTGGGCACAGGGTGTGTTGCGAAGAAGTCCGCGACTGCTTGCCCCTTAATGGCCTTCTACGGCACGTATGTGATGTCAAACTCCATCAACAGTACGGCCCACTTGCCAAGACGCCCCTTCGGGACTTGCTGGGAGAGAATATGCTTGATAGGATCAGCTCTGGATATCAGACTCACTTCATGGGATAGCATGTAGCGTCTAAGGTTCTTGACTGCGAAGACCAAGGCGAGGCTGTCACGCCCCGAGTGCGGAAGATTACCCGGAGGCGTGACGCGTCTATATAGATCGTGTCAATCATGTAAATATCAGAGTGCGCAAATCACTAAGATTTAACTTGAAATTAATACAAATAGTACAAGCTAACAATTGTCACAACTAATCAAAGGACAAATACATACGTTCCCAGAGTCCAATGATTGGGCTTCAAACCTTGAGCAGTTCTAATCAAGTGGACTAATACAAGTGACATAGATGAACTGATACAACTGACATAAGTGGACTAATACAATAACACAAATGACATGGCAATTTGATAACTTCACTCTAACACTCATCACTCAATCTCATTCCCTTCCGAGTGTTGGTTGACATCCAAATTACTTGAAAATATTAGAAAACAACTAGATGAGCGAATCGCTCAGTAGGGTTTACATCTCAAGATTTAACATGCTTTAAGTGGTTTACAAGTTCAATTAATGTAGGTAAATCTATGCATGTAGACAAGTAGACGTCAAGGATTGTAAAATCGACAAGAGCAGTATAGGAAAAAAACCAAGTGAGAGTATGTAGATTTCAGCTTCAATACAACAATAGTAAGAGATATCAAGCAAGTAGGAACTGGAATTAACAACAATTTTTCTAGGAAGGTAAGAACTCATGTCAAGCAAGCAATAATAAGCAACATAATTTCAAGTGCGTATAACAGGATTTGGCTATTTATCAATTTCATTCAAGCAAATACTTTTACCCTTCTGCGGGCTTCAAGTCAATCAGTCAAGTAATATCACATGAATGAGTGGTGTAATATCCCGGACCTTTCGAATCCTTATTAGTGTGTCCTGGATTTGATTTCTCGGAGTGTCCAACTCCGTTGTGTCCGAAATTTTATTTCGGACATCTTTCGTGTTCGGATCGGCGCGATCCGGAGTTGTTTTGGAGGCCCGGAAGCGTTCCGCGGCTTTTTCCGTGTGTGTTTTCCGATTTTCGGTGTGGGTTTCAGTAATTCCTGCGGAACCTCGCTGCGGGTGAACCGGGTCATTCACCTGGGCACGAGTGGTACCGTTGCGATCGGTGTGTTCTGAGAATCGCGGAAACGTAATTTTCTATTTTTTTTGGTATTTTTTAGAATTTCCAGATTTTCTATAAATATCTCACTTTTCTCTCTCTCCCCTCACCCTCTTCTTCTTCTTCTTCTTCTTCTTCTTCTTCCTCCTTTCTCCCCCACCGTGACCATCGCCCCTCCCTCTCTCTTTCTCTCTCGTTCGGCCGCGGCGACGTCCCCTTTCGGCTGCAGACGGTGCGGGGCGACGGCGTGACGACGTAGGCGACGGCGTGACGACGTAGGCGACGGCGAGGTGATCGTGGCGGCATAAAGCATGTGGGGAACCGTGAAGGGATGAGGGTTTTCAAAGCGTTCTTTGTGATCTCGGTAACGATTTGGCGGAGAATTCGCTCCATTGAGGTAGGGTGACGTTCCCTAGCTCCCCACCGTTCATTTCCGGGGTTTATAGGCCGAGGGGAGGCCGAGAGGGGCTTGATTAAGAGGGTTTGGGGTTTTCCATGATTTGGGGAGATCTCACCCGATCTATGGATTTAGCCCGCGATTTCATGTTTTGGTGGCCTAGTATCATGCTAGGGGTCCCAAGGGGTCTTCCTCTTTGATTTCCCCCTCTCCGGTGGAGGCATGGTTGGGTTTTTTGGGCTTTCCCCACCATTTCGCCGTTGGGCGGGTGTGGCGATCCTTCCAGTGACCGTCACACCGTGTGACGCGCCTGGGTGGGTGCGTCACAGCCCTTGTTTAGCCAACTGGGGTCTGGGAGTGTGACGGTCCCACGATAGACCGCCACAGGCGTATGACGCGCCTGGGTTGGGCCGTCAGAGCGTCCCGATCGTTGGCATCCGACCGTTGGGGGTCAAGGCGTGTGACGCACCAGGGCTGGCGCGTCACAACCTTTTGACGGCCCAGCGTGGGTGCATCAGGGTTATTCGACCCCCAAGCAATGTGACGCTCCAGGGCTGGACCGTTACATGTGTGTGACTCTCCAGGTATGGACCGTCACATGCTGTGACGCACCGAGTGGCATGCGTCACAGCTTGCCTTTGTTTTTCCCTGTGACGCACCTGCATAGGTGCGTCACAGTCTGTAACGCACCAGGGTAGGTGCGTTACACTCTGTTTTACACTGGGAGTGTGACGGCCTGCGTTAGACCATCAGGGTCCTGTGACGGTCCAGCCTAGACCGTCAGGCGTCTGTGACGGTCCCGCCTAGACCGTCAGAGTCCTGTAACGCGTCTAGGGTAGACCGTCAGGCACTGGGCTGTCCCGGGTGGTTTACAACCCCGTTTCTGTTCCGACCGTGGTCGCCGTGCGACGATGCCGGTACGTGGGGGGTCCCCGTACATCGTCGGATGCGGACGTGGTTTTCCGTTAACTTGAGAGTCTACTCCGTCAGTGACCCTCCACTAGTAGTAGCCTTCTTACACGCGTGTGGTCCCACCAGGGAGTGGTGGAGAGGCTACCCTGAGGATGGTTTTTTAGACTGGTTTCTGTCGGACCCCTCATCGTTAGCCAGAGTCCGGCTATTGGGGAAAACCTGCAACGACCCGAGAATCCGATTTCCAGGAAGGCCCGATAACCCGAGACTCGCACTGCCACCCACGAGCCCGAAGACTCGGAAGGGTTAGAAGGATGGTGTGGAAACTACACAAATATCACAAGTAATTGTAGAAATTAAATAATTATAATATTAAGCAGGAAATAAATTAACAATTTACATGATCCACACTAGAAAATAACAACAACAGTAGTAGTCCACAACTAGTACAGAGACAAGAAGGAAAAGTACAGCTACACGGGACATACCCCGGCTCTGACCTCTGGCACTACCTCTCGGCACCCGCACCACGCTGCACCCCAGACGCGCTCTCCTGGGGTGGCGCCTCACCTGAAACACGGTGGCAACACGCAGGGAATGAGTCTCAGAACAAGACTCAGTAGGGATCCCTCGAACCCTATCTCGCAAAACGGGAAACCACTACGCTAGCGGTAGGTAAGCACCTCAGAAAGAAAAGCCCTGTGCTCTACAAAACAAGGGTCCTACGGCACGCAAACCAACACACGTGCCACGGTGAGACAACCAAAGCTCAACGGTCGACACAACAAACTCGAAGGTCTAAGTCACAAGACTGACAGTCTGACACTCCGTACTCGACAGGAGTATCTCCCACTAGAAGCACAGCCGATAGCGTCCCCTGACGTCTTACACCGCACCGCTGGTGAACTGCCTGACGTGGTAGCTGCTACCCAAGGCACGAACACCAAACAAGAACCACAAACAAGTGACTAGCTGGGGTCACGCCCGTCGGCGTGGGTCCAACCGCCCCCAACCACGTGTGCACACAAAGACCAGGCGTCCTAGGTCTGGCCCTCTGACCGATTTTCCCATGTAGCCGGACTCTGGCTAACGACGAGGGGCCCGACGGAAACCAGTCCAAAACCGTCCTCAGGGTAAGCCTCTCCACCACTCCCTGGTGGGACCACACGTGTGTAAGTAGGCTACGACTAGTGGAGGGTCACAGAAGGAGTAGACTCTCGAGTCAAAGGAAAACAACGTCCGCATCCGACGACGTACGGGGACCACCCCACGTACCAGCCTCGTCGCACGGTGACCACAGTCGGACTAAAAATGGGGTTGCAGCCCTCACGGGGCAACCTGAAGCCTGACAGTCCACCCTAGGACCGTCACAGGTCTGTAACGGTCTAGGCGGGACCGGCACAGGGAGCCTGATGGCCCAACGCAGCGAGTAACGCGCCTGGCCCAGCGCATTACCCGAATGTAACGTGCTTGCCCTGGCGCGCTACACATGCCTCACGCTCCCAGCGTGAAAGTAGGATGTAACGCGCTTGCCCCAGCGCGTCACACGAATGTAACGCGCCTGGCCCAGCGCGTTACGCGCCCCTCAAACCTGGGGTAACCCAAGACGTGACGCGCTCACCCTGGCGCGTTACACGGATGTAATGCGCTTGGCCCAGCTCGTTTCACACCCTGACCCCCAACGGTCAAAACCAACGGTCGGAAAGCCCCTGACGGCCCAGCCCAGGCGCGTCACCTACAAGTGGCGGTCAATCGTGGGACCGTCACAGTCCCTGACCCCAAAGGCTAACAAAAAGGGCATGTGACGGCCCCCTCGAGACGCGTCACATCATGTGATGCTCCCTGGAAGGACCGTCACACGCACCCGACGGCGAGAACGGCGGGAAAGCCCAAAAACTCCAACCACGCCCCCATGCCTCCACCGGAGAGGGGGAAATCAAAGGGGAAGACCCCTGGGGACCCCTAGCATGATTCTAGGCCATCAAAACGTGAAATCATGCATCAAATCCAAAGATCGGGCGAGCTCTCCCCAAATCATGGAAAAACCCCAACATGCTCAATCAAGCCCCTCTCGGCCTCCCCTCGGCCTATAAACCACGGAAAAGAACGGCAAGGAGCTAGGGAACGTCACCCTACCTCAATGGAGCGAATGCTCCGCCGGATCATCTGTGAATCGCGAAGAACGCAATAAATCACTTTGGAAAACCCTCGTTCTTCAAGCTTCCCACGAGCACCGCACGCCCCCACGATCGCCTCGCCGTCGCCCACGTCGCCGCGCCGTCGCCTCGCCGCCGTCTGTAGTCGGAGAGGAGCTCGCCGTGGTCGAATGGGAGGAAGAGAGGGAGAGGGAGAGGTCACGGTGGGGAGGAAGGAAGTAAGAAGAAGAAGAAGGTGGGGAGAGAGAGAAAATAGGGGGGGTATTTATAGAAAATCTGGAAAATTCAAAAAATCTAAAAAATACCAAAAATTAGAAAATTACGTTTCCGGAATCCTCGGGACGCACCGATCGCAACGGTACCACTCGTGCCCAGGTGAACGGCCCAGTTCACCCGCAACGAGGTTCCGAAAGAATTGTCGAAACGCACACCGAAAATCGGAAAACATACACGGAAAAGCCGCGGAACGCTTCCGGGCCTCCGAAACAACTCCGGATCACGCCGATCCGAACACGCAAGATGTCTGAAACAAAATTTTAGACACAACGGAGCCGGACACTCCGAAAATCAGATCCGGGACCCATGAAGAAGGATCCAAAAGGTCCGGGATATTACAGCCCTCCCCCCTAAAGGAATTTCATCCTCGAAATTGAGAACAACCCAAGGAGAAAGAAGAGGAAGACTCACTCAAACAGGTAAGAGAACTGCTGACGCATCTCGTCCTCATGTTCCCAAGAAGCCTCACCACCAGAGTTCCGCTGCCATACCACCTTTACCAAGGGAATGACCTTGCTCCGCAGGTGCTGCTGTCTCCTATCCTCCACGCGGATCAGAAACTCTGGGAGAGAAAGATCTGGAGTCACCTCAGGCCAAACAGAATCTTCGAGCACATGAGAGTCATCGGGCATATATTTCCGTAGCATCGAGACGTGAAACACGTCATGCACCGACGCCAACTCAGGGGGTAACTGCAACCGATAAGCAACCTCATCGATGCGCTCCACAATCACGAAAGGACCAATATAGCGGGGACTCAGCTTCCCACGCCGTCCAAAACGCATCACCCCCTTCATTGGAGAAACTCTCAAGAACACACGATCACCCACGGCGAACTCGAGGGGCTGCCTCCTACGGTCAGCATAGCTTTTCTGCCGACTCTGGGCCGCCAGCATGTTTTGACGAACCAAGTGCACAACATTCACACATTGCTGCACCAACTCTGGTCCCGTCAAAACACGCTCACCAACCTCAAACCAATCAAGTGGAGTCCGACAAGGACACCCATACAATGCCTCATAAGGAGCCATGCCGATGCTCAAATGATAGTTGTTATTATAGGCAAACTCCACCAATGGTAGGTGATGAATCCAACTCCCCTGCCACTCCAGACAGCAGGATCTCAGCATGTCCTCCAAAGTCTGAATGGTCCTCTCAGACTGACCATCTGACTGAGGATGATATGCCGAGCTAAATGCCAACTCCGTGCCAAGAGCTCGCTGGAAACTCCTCCAAAATCCAGAAGTGAAGCGCGGATCCCAGTCCGACACGATCGAAATGGGAACCCCATGCAATGGCACGATCCACTCTACATAAAGATGAGCCAACTTGGACACACTCCAGCTGACTTTGACCGGTAACAACCGCGTCACCTTCGTCAGCCTATCTACCAGCAACCAAATACTGTCCTGCCCACTCGGGGTCCTCGGCAACCCCACCACAAAATCCGTGGTCACTGTAGACACGCCAAAATTGATACTATGTTTGTTAAATCTCATGTCACCATATTAACACCCCAAAGTGAACTTCAATATTTTCATAATATGAAGTTTTTCTATTTTTGTGTATTTTTAGGCCATTTTCTAATTGTTTTTGTAAATTCACGACTCTACGTAGGGCGTGTTTTAAATAACGGCTTGGGCCGGGGCGTTTCTCAAAGAAAGGACGACTGAACCAAAAGGCGTCAGTTTCTGGACTTTTACAAATCCTACTCAAAATTAGAAAATAAGAATTAATGTCCCTACATGGGTCGTGTTTTGAATTAACGCCTCTCCCTTAGGCGTCTCTTCATCATTTTCAAATAAAGAATGTTTTCATTACTAAAACTAAATCCATGAATTGACGCCTTTGTCCCAGTCGTGATTTTAATTAACGCCTTGTCCCAGGTCGTCAATTTCAAATAACGCCTTTCTGTGGGTCGTCTTTCACCCTTCCGTGTCCTGCTTGTACAACCATTTCCTGGAGAGTTACCTACTATGTTTTGGTCACCGTGTTCGATTGGGGAAGTAGAGGCCTTGCCGTAGATGAGTCTTGCCTGTTCTTATCCCATCAGATCTGTGTTTTACACCCTATAAATAGCCCCCTGGGTTGAGCTCACGCGAGGTTAGAGAAGGAGTTAGAAGCAGAGAAGAGGTTAGAGAAGCAGCAGGTTAAGCAGAGAGTTTTTTTTTTTATAGAAACATATTGCTGCTGTTTGATGCTTCTTCCTCCTTTCGGATACAGCATCCCACGGCCATCGTCGGTTTCTCTCCCTCTACTGTTGTCAGGAACAGCAGGGATTTGTTTTTCACTAGTTTTTAAGCTCATCTCACCTCCTTCATTCATCATACATCGTTCTCTTTTTTTACGTTTGCATTAGCTTTGCATCACATCTCCTCTCCTTGATTCTCTAGGGGTTTTAAAGAAACCAAAAGGTGCATCCTTCATGCTCATACTTCATCATCTTATTCTATTTGAGGATTGATACCACACTTTGGCTAATCCTATTTTTTTCTTTGTTTGTTTGTGATTTGTTTAAGGGTAATCAAAGAGAGAAACCCCCCTTCATCGGCCGGCCGGTAGAAGGAGGAGGAAGAAATCCACAATCATCCCGCATCCCTTTTCTCACCAGGTATTCGCGATCAATTTCCTTTTCTTTTGAGGTAACCCCTCTGGCGATCACTCTCCTTATTAGCACCTCGTGCATGCTTAATTCTTTTATTTTTAATTGTTCTAAGTGGATTTCTTAGAATCTACAAATTGGCGATCACGGTGGGACCTCCACTATTTTTTCTTTTGATTACCCCCCTCCTATTGGCACCCACGTGTGCCCTTTCCTATTGGCACCCACGTGTGCCCCTCCCTTTGGTACCCACGGTACCCCTCCATTGTGCCCCACGGGCACCCTCCATTGTGCTCCACGGGCACCCTCCATTATCCACTGCGGATTAGCCAGTTTGTGAGCATCGCTGCTGTTTTCTTATTTGACGCCTTCCCTCAAGGCATTTTTCATAATTTAACGCCTTTACCCAAGGCGTCTTTCTGTTATATAACGCCTTCTGCAAAGGCGCTATTCATCATATCTCTTGATTTGGTTTATCACTCCCGGAGAATTCACGCCCTTTGGTCTGGGCGTCCTTTGTTAATGCAGCGCCTGACATCAAGGCGTCTTTTATTTTGAGCTTGTGCACTGTCTTTTTTTTGACGCCCTCTGCGAGAGGCGTCCTTTTCACAATTAGCGCCTCACACCAAGGCACTTCTTCTGCACTGTCGGTCAGCACTTCACAGATTAGCGACAGCCCCTCTGTCGTTTCTTCTGCTTTTAGCGACTGCTGCTAAGACGCTTCTTACCTGTGTGTTTACAGAAACCTGTTTGTTCTGTTTATTCATGCTGGATTGATTTATATGTTCATCATCTGATTATACATGTTTGATCTGATCACATTATTCTGCATTTTGTGCCATTTGGTTGAGAGACCTCCTCTCTCTACACTTGGATTCCACACACCTTTCTTGGAATTGGAATAACCCTCCATTGAGCATTCCGTCTCTTTGGACCGGAAATTCCTTTTCCAAGACCTCTGTAAGTCCCCGCACCCGTGGATTCCCTCACGGACGTCGGGCTGGTTGTACCTTGAAGTACCCAGAGTTTAGACAACCCATCGTTGGTGAGGAGAGAGAAAGAACCTAGTTAACCAGGAGATCACACTCAAATTCACAACTAAGGTTCACACTGCAAAGAGAGTGGATTGTGCTTCAACTTAATTCACCCTAACCTCAAACTTGAATCTAAAAGCTTGCGCTCATCACAACTTGTTTGCATAAACTTGATTGAATTGAGTGATTATTGTGGTTATAATTCCTTCAAGATAAGCTCTCTCTCCTCTTAAAACATGCAACTTCGTTCAGGTAAAATCATCAACATGGCAAGCTACGGGTACTCCTATGATGATATGGATGAGAATATTTTTAGTCAATCTTATGAGGTTCCCCTCCAGGATTGCATTTACCACTAGGGAAACTACCCCCCGTCTCATGCACATTATTCCCAAGTTCATGTGGTCGACACCACAACTCATGAGGTTGAACCCTCTTCTCAAGCTTTACCCTCCAACCAAAACGCATCAGGGAACACCTCACCATCATTCAATGTCAATGATTTGATTCATGCCTTAGCTCAATTGGATGATTCCCAACGGCAGGCAGTTCAGGCCGCTTTGAAAGGGAAAGCTGTTACCTCTTCATCTTCCAACCCCCTCCGGTCGCGAGTGGCCATCATATTGTTAATGACCAGGCGGTCTTGCATAAAACTCCTTCACGTCCAACAACGCCCGTTGTGGCCATGCCGGCCCAACATGCAAGTTATTCTGCGGCTAGGCCTAAATTCCTTCAACCTCCCCAAATTCTAAGGACGCCTATGCCAAATTCTTTCATTCCAAATTCGGCCCCAGTCTAGTCAGACACCAATGCTCTACTCCTTCAAAAGTTGGCTAGCATGGAAGAACAACTCAAGAAATTTACTGCTGCAAAGAATGCCCCGGAGATTTCTCTCCCTACATTGCCAGTATTTCATCTACCACCTTTTGAAATGCCGAACTTTCGACGATATAATGGAACTGGCAATCCATTTATTCACTTGAAAGATTTTATGTATGAAACTTCCTTTTGGCAGGGCAACAAAGCCTCATTGGCTTATTTGTTTAGAAGGTCTCTAGAGGGGCCAGCCCTCGAGTGGTTTTATTCTTTGGACCCGGCAGATGCTAGTGACTTTGATGTGGTCCAAAAGAAATTCTTGCAGAAATATAGGGACCGGGTCGGACCCTCCCTATCAGTTACTGATCTGGTTGCAGAAAAGATGAAGCCTGAGGAGGACTTCATTATATTCGCTGATAGATGGCGATCAATGGCCGAAAAATTGAAAGATACATTGTCAGAACCGGAACAGGTCAAGATGATCATTTCAAATGCAACCCCTCAGTTCCGGCATATATTGGCCATGAATAGATTGACTACCATGGAGGAGCTCTATGAGAGAGCTCGATATATCCAAACCCAGATGAAAGATTCACCCATCATGGGCATGTTTGAACCAAAACCGCGGCTAATTAAGAAGAATACAAATGTCAACAATAGCGGACCCATGACTGAGGGCACCGTTACTAACGAGCAAGTTGGCGTGGTTGGCAACCCCACACCCTTTCGCCAATCTAACCCACGACCTCCGCCACCTCCACAGCAAAGCACCCTCTTTAATGCACCCCCACAACACCAATCTGCTCCCCAACATTCCTTTGCTCCTCCACAAAACCAAACGCCTCACCCCGACCCCCCAGCTCCTCAACAATACCACCAAGTACCACCACCCACCAACTACGGCCCACCACAACAACAACAAAGGAGACCACTAGGCCCTAAAAGAGCCCACTATCCACCATTGCCTGAAAGTCTCCCGGATATATTCAATGCCCTCATGGCCGCCAACTTGCTCTTGTTGCCAAAAGAAAGGACGGCGTGGCCCGCTAATGTTGACACGTCCCGCTATTGTTTTTTCCACCGCTCCCCTGGTCACAATGTTGATCACTGCTTTCATTTCAAAGACTATATTTATGACTTAAATGACCAAGGCGGTATTAATTGGGATGAGATGAGGCAGCTTATCGCCTCTCTGAAAACAAGAAGACCTCCTCGGCAACAACAGGCTCAGCAGCCGCAGCAACTAGCTCCACAAGTACAACAGCAAGCTCCAGCACCACAGCAAGATATGGGGATTGTCCATAATCCACTGCCGGAGCACCCGCTAAACCAGCATGTGAACCCTGTCACAACCCTCCATGAGTTGGAGATGGGGCAAGGATGGCACGAAGAAAACGCCTCTGTCGGGGCATTTAACCATAATTCAAATCAACCTCCACGCCTCTTGCGCACACTTCCTTCTTCTGCTCCTCCCTTGACTCGCTCCCTTTTGTGCCCTTTTAATCCATCTACTCCAATTAATTCCCCATCCTTGCCAACCCGGTCTCTCCTTACCCGTTCTCCACCTCCGTAGCCTACCATGCAGCAAACTCCACCACCCATCACCAACCCTTCGCCCTTGCCATTTAGGCCACTCCTCATCCGCCCATCATCAACACCTGTTACATCCACCACCATTACTCCTCCACCGGCAAGGACCCCTCCACCATCAGTTCACCCACCATTTATACCCAGGTCTCTTCTTATTCAACAAACTATCTCCACCCACACTCAGGCACCCCTTTCTACTCCTACGCCTCCTACGGGGGCTTCTTTTTTGAACCCTTCCCCAACACCCCCTACGGGGGCTCCTTCTTTGAACACTTCTCTACCACTTGTCAACACTAATGTCCCTTCTTCATCCTCTAACCCTCCCTCCACCCTTGCCCCGACAGAGGCACCGCCGAACCAAACTATGGTACTCTGCAGTGGACGGATATTCCACTGTGTTTTTCCTCAGAGGGAGCAGGAGCCCACACAGGGGCCCAATGAGCAAGAACAGGAGCAGGAGTCTATCCCGGGCACTCAATACGATTTATTAAAGCATCTGGACAGGGCTCCAGCAAGAATTTCTATTTTAGAGCTGATCAAAAGGTCAACAACCCATCAATTGGCCTTAAAAGAATATCTGCAGAAGGTCATGGTTAATGAAGACATTCCTGCCGAGCATATAACCACGGTCCTAACGCCTGCTAGCGGTCAGCCATCAATTATTTTTCATGAACATGAACTAGCACCTCAACCAGCTTGGAAATATGCTCTATGTATCACAGTGGACATTAACAAGGTGGCAGTAAAACAATGTTTGGTAGACACTGGGGCATCCATCAATGTATTGCCACCCAACACTTTGAAGATGTGCGGCATTCCGGAAAGTCAGATTCGCCCATCCACTATAACAGTCACAGCATATGATAACACCAAGAAGCCTCCCTTGGGTATGATAACATTAAAAGTCAGTTTGGGCCCAGCTACAATCACAGTAGATTTCCACATCTTGGACATGGATCCAACATTCAATGGCATCCTGGGTCGTCCCTATATTCAATAGCTGGATGCGGTGCCTTCTACAAATCATCAATGCCTCAAGTTTCCACATAAAGGCCGTATTATCAAAGTCACTAGCATGCCGATTTTGCCATATGAAGACATACACTTAGCAACATCAGTTCCGTCTATTTGGCCTTCCGACAAACCATTGTTATCAGTGTTAGATGTCATTAACCCACGGCCGACGCCCTCAGAAACAGTCACAACGGTTGCTATGACACCTCTGACTTCCAAGGGGAAGAAGAAGAAGAG
Source organism: Amorphophallus konjac (assembly GCA_022559845.1). NCBI lineage: Eukaryota > Viridiplantae > Streptophyta > Magnoliopsida > Alismatales > Araceae > Amorphophallus > Amorphophallus konjac. Next base: position 395,393,836 of record CM040122.1, read on the forward strand.
CATAATAAATACCCCTGGCTGGAATATTCTGATGAAAATGGGGTACCAAGCTAGTAAAGGCCTGGGTGTTAGTTTCCAAGGCAGAACTAAGCCTGTCAAGCCACAAAAATTAATTGCACGGGGCGACCTAGGCTATAAAGGGCCAAGCAAGAATGAAGAAGAACCATGGGCAATTATGACGTCTACTCTGAAGACAGATCGCCAACCGCTTACTTGGACATTGCAAACACATTTTATTAAAGGTGGCGTTCAAAATAATGAGCAGACTACAATAGTCACTTCCATGTTAGACTGTCAAGATGTTCATGCTAGACAGTTTGCTCGTCATATTGCTCCATTGGCCACCTATAAAGCCCTCGAGTCTCTAAGGCCTGATAAGAGAAGGAAAATAGGTGATCCAGAGTGTGAATGATATAGATGGTTTGACATGAATGATATTGCTATTGCTTTGAGTCGTCTATTTATGCCGACAGACCCATAATGGCCGCCACTAATCCATGAGTTGATCGAGAAACCTGCAGTGATAACAGATAAGAGGCAGCTGCTGAGCAATTATACAGACACTGGAGAGCCTGATGTGCCATACGAAGAAGGTTTCACAACAGACAGGCTGTGGGCCGGCCTTTTCTCTCTCACTTCCATGCATCCGTCTCTTCTTGTCTCCCTGTATTCTCAAATGTTTCCATGTGTGCCTAGACCGCCTCCAATCATGGTCATCTTTTCTCCAAGTTCACTTCGAGTTTCTCCTCCAATTCCTCCCTTGCTCCTCGAGCAATTTTCCAGACTCTCCATCACACCCCCGCGCGGGTCGTTGTTAATTCAACCCTTCTCTAATCTTTCAATTTCCACTCTTCCTACTATTCCCCCTTCACATTACTTTCTATTGGAAAAAGAAAATAAAAATGAAGAGAAAAATGAAGAAGAAAAAAAAGAAAAAAATGCCAAAATTCCAACTTTTCAAACCTCCATCTCCGTTGAGGAGACCTCTTATCTCCTTTCCGAGTGTGTCCCGACCCAGGGGCCGCTATTCCAGGATTCATTGATAAATCTTTTCTACCCCTCCTACGAGGGGTCTTCATCTGTATCCCCTCCTGTATCCACTTTTTCACCTCCTTCCTTTTCTTCTTCTAATGATCAAGCTAGTTGCTCTTCTTCTTCTTCTAATAAAATTCATGGGGTAGCTTCACATAAGAAATCCAAGGCTAAGCAGATTCCCCGTAGATTCTTGTTAGAATTGGCTAGAAGGTGCCAGGCATGCTCAACTCTTCTCGAATTTTTAGAGAATCCGATCATCTTGCCAGACTTAGAATATGAGGGTGCTTGTGCTTCTTATGAGGGTTTGGGTGTCTATGAGATTATGAACGATGAAGACCCTATTGAAGAGGGGGATGAAAGTTACGAAGAATATGAGGATGAGGCTGATGCCTTTGCCAGTGGCATGAGAAGATTTGATGAACCATCAGCCTCAGTAGAAGAGCCTACAAAGAAATAAATCTGGGTACGGAAGAAGACCCTAGGATCGTCCTAATTTAAAAGAACTTGCCGCCTTCCGAAGAGGAGGCGCTTATTTTGGTACTTCAAGAATACAAGGACACGTTCGCATGGAGTTATGAAGATATGCCTGGATTAGACCCTGCACTCGTTGAACATCGGCTTACACTTAAGCCAGGGTCTGTCCCGGTCAAACAACGGTTGAGACGTTTCCACCCTAACATGGCTTTAAAAATGAAAGAAGAGGTTGACAAGCTTCATAAGGCTAGATTTGTTAGAGTTGTCCTCTATCCTAACTGGGTGGCTAACATCGTCCCGGTCATGAAGAAAGATGGAAAGGTTCAGATTTGTATAGACTTTCGGGACCTCAACCGTGCGTGTCCTAAGGATGACTTACCCCTCCCTCATATTGATGTTTTGATTGATAATACGACAGGATTTGAGACTCTCTCCTTCATGGATGATTTTTCGGGTTATAATCAGATTCGCCTGGCCGAGGAAGATCAAGAGAAAACATCGTTCACTACACCATGGGGTACATATTGCTATGTGGTCATGCCTTTTGGACTCAAGAATGCTGGAGCCACCTATCAGAGGGCTATGATGGCAATTTTTCATGATATGATCCACATTTATATTGAGGTGTATGTGGATGACCTGGTAGTAAAATCAAGAACAAGGATTGAGCATCCTGGGGTTCTAGCTAAAGTCTTGCAAAGATCACGAGAGTATCAGTTGAAAATGAACCCCAAGAAGTGCATATTTGGTGTTTCATCAGGGAAGTTGCTTGGATTTATTGTCTGCAAAAGGGGAATTGAAGTTGATCCCAATAAGGCGAAGGCCATCAGAGATATGCCTCCTCCCAAGAATTTGAAGGAAGTTCGAGGATTAATCGGGAGGTTGCAATTTATTCACCGCTTTGTCTCCCAGCATTCACAAAGATGCAGGCCGTTTTACGAGCTTACTAAGCCGGGGGTCAAGTTTAATTGGGATGACAAATGTCAGACAGCTTTTGACGGATTGAAGGATTATTTGGCCAATCCTCCTGTCCCGAGGCCGCCAATCCTGGGCAAACCACTTGTTCTTTATGTTTCTGTCCTGGATGACTCTGTGGGTGCTGTCCTAGCTCAGGTGGATGAAGAAGGGAAGGAGAGGGCATCATACTACTTGTCTAAACTTCTCAACCCTTGTGAGTAGAGGTACTCAGCCATAGAGAAGACTTGTGCCGCTTTGGTTTGGGTAGTTCAGAAGTTAAAGCAATATTTCTTAGCTTACGAAGTTCACCTCATTGCTCGCATGAATCCGATTAAATTCCTTCTTGAAAAATCTATCTTTACTGACCGATTAGCATACTGGCAAAGTTTTCTTTCACAGTTTGACATCGCTTACATTCAACAGAAAGCTATCAAAGGCTACGCCATTGCCGAACATCTTGCTCACCACCCTCTACCCTGATTTGACCCTGTTCGCTCAGAGTTTCCAGATGAAGAACTAATGTCCATAAATCAACCCCATGATCCTATGCGGACGTTACATTTTGATGGAGCTCTAAATTCCCAAGGAAGAGGGATCGACATTGTTCTTTTAACACCAGAAGGGGTCACCATACCATTCGCCGCTCAGCTTACTTTCCCTGTCACAAAAAATATAGCTGAGTCTGAGGATCTTTTGGCCGGCCTTCAAACCGCTCATAGATATGGTGTTACCCAATTATGAATTGTTGGTGATAGTCAGCTCATTCTACGCCAGGTGCTTGTCAAATGCCGCACTATCAATCCTAAGCTCAAACCATACCAGGAACTTGCTTCAGCTTATGCCAAACTCTTTACCAAGCTGATCTTTGTCCATGTCCCTCGTAGCCAGAACATCTTAGCTGACGCTCTTGCCTCTTTGGCCTCTGCTTTAATCTTCCCTCCCCAACGAGATTTTCATGTTCCTCTCATTCATCAGCGTAACACTCCAGCTATTAAGGATCGTGCATTCCTCGACATTAGGGATAAGGTGCTCGAGAAGGTCAGGCGGAGTGAAGCTCTTAAAAGCAAAGATGTCATGTTATTAGATTGGGAAGAAGACTTGGCTGATGAGGAGAAACCTTGGTATTTTGAGATTGCCAGATATTACAATGATCAGTCCTATCCCGAAGAAGCCACTGTGGAGGAAAAGAAGGCAATTAGAAGAGTGGCTCAACGTTATGTTTTGGTTGGAGGTGTGCTCTATAGAAGAGGGCTCACGGGTGATAAGTGTCCATTTCTTATGACAATTCATCGCATGTACACCATTTTATGTGCATATAATTAGGTAATTATGCATATTTCATAGTTAACCTCAACTCCGCATTTAAATTGGAGCTTTCACGTAAATTGATTAATTTGATTATCTTATTTAATAATAAATTAAAGTTGAGGGCCATGAGCATTAATTCTCTATTGCATAATCATGAGCATTTGAGATTTATATTCACATTGTGGTAATTTTTATGGACTAACGTGCAATTATGTGTGTGTAGGACACCGAAGGTAATTACAAAAGAAGCCGGGGGTAAAATTGTCACCACTACTTTGACCAAGTCAAAAAGCACATATTTTGATTGGAGGGAAAAGAAAGTTCAAATTTTTGAATTCAAAGTTTAAAGTTTGAAAAGGAGGAAAATGACATTCAAAGTTTGAAATAAAGGAGAGGAATGATGAGTCTTGGGAATGGGGTTGTCCAAAGCCCAAGGAGGGTGTACTCACCTACTTTTTTTCTTCCCCATGCATCATATTTTACTTAAATCCTATCCATCCATCTCCTTTGATACAATCTCCACCCTCCATCTACCCAACTTTTCCTATAAATAGCCCATGACAAGAAGGAGAAGGGTGTTCTTCTTTTGGCAATTTCTCTCCCAACCTTAGGCCTCCGAGTTCGCCCTTGTAAGTTCGTTTTCAGCTCATGCACTCTTCATCAAAGTTCTTTATTTTTAAGTTCTCTACAACTTCTTATTCTTGAGCATCTTCTAGTTCCTTCTAGTTTTTAAGCTATGTCGTATTTTTCACTGTGCTATCCTGTTCATCTGCAAACCCATGTTTCTCTCTGTTCTTTCCCATATTTCTCCCCCTTCTCATCATTTTATCCTCTTACTGTCTTCATAAAAGTCCTTTGTTTTTACATGTTCTACAACTTATTCTTCTACACCATCTTCTAATTCTCTACTGTTTTTAAGTTATAATCTATTTTTCAAGGTGTTGTCCTGTGTTTGTACTGTTCATCCGAGGTGCTAGCTTCGGTTATGTCTCCATTTTGAAGCCCTTATTCTCTTCTTTTCTCTCTGAGTTCTTCATTAAAGCTTTTCCTCTCTTTCCCCTCTTCAACTTCTTCTTCTTGGGCATCCCATAATTCCTCTTGAGTTCAAAGTTATTCACCCTCCAAAGACTGCTTCAACGACGAAGGCGACTTCCTCCCGGCGTAGACGACATCTTCCACAAGGTTGTTCGTGATCCAAGGCCAAGAGAGGACAGCGCTATCATCACCATTGCTGCTGCCATCTCCAAACTCCAAACTCCAGGCTTTTCTTGTGTTATTACTTTTGTGATATTTCACTTCATTGTAATCTCATTGTGTCATTAGTATAAACTTGTTTCACAAGAGTTGTTCTCTTGATCTAGTTCTTGCTCTTCTTCCCTCTCTATCTCTTTCTTCTATATCTTCTTTCCACTTCATGCAATTATTTTCTATAGCATAAGCGCATAGTCATGGTGTGTTCAATTAAGTGTTTGGTTTGTTCATCATTTCACTATTTTCTTTAAGTAAATCCAAATCACAAGTGTTTTTCAAAGGACTCTAAGGTTTTTAACTCTAAAACTCTCTTCTTCCCTGTGGATTCGACCCGTGCTTGCCATAGTACTACGTTCTCTTTTGATCATTTTGTGCGAGTTCGATTTTAAGATTGTTATACGCGTGTTTTAAACGACGAACTTTCGCGTTATCAATTTTTGGCGCCGTTGCCGGGGAGGAATGATGATTTTTGGTTTAAGAACTTTGTTTTCCTTGTGTTTATAAGTGTACTAATATCTCTTTCTTTTTCTTATTTCTAAAGGTGAAAAAAAAGAACGAGGGAACACACTTCAAGAATCAAAGCTAAAAAATCAAAAAAAAAGAAAAAAGAAAAAAAAGAAGCAGTTAAGAGGTAAGCTCTCCTCCCTTTCCTTAGTCTTTTTGTCATTTCATTTCAAAAAAAAAAAGAAAAAAAAGAATGAGAGAACGCTTTTCAAGTAAGTATCCAAACTTCTCATCCTTCATTTTAATTTCATTTCTCTACATTTCATATCTTGTGGTTAGATAGGTTCACTAAATAAAAACAAAAAAATCATCACTTGAACTTCAATAAAAATCTTCATTGTAAGAGTAGAACTCACACTTCCATCTTTTAGGTCATGCATCATTTAGGATAGAATTTATTTTCCCTTGTTGTTTAATTATTGTTAATTACATTATTGAAGATTGCGGGAGGCAAGGTGAGTACTCTATTTTTTTTTCAAAAGTATGCTCATGCATTTCCATGCTTGCATAGAACCCCTTGTTTGAACTTGGTTTGTTGCATATCATTTCTAAAATATTCTAAGGGCAATACCCATAAGCAGGATATGGTGGGAATTTCATCACCCTTCCTTAGCCCACAAACCACAATTCCCATGCATCTTTACATCACCTAGACCTTAAATAAAATCCAGTAGACATTGGCCCTAGGTTCACACTGTGATTCTTATGTTATTTGGACTTACCCTCTTATGAAAACTGATGCCTAAGGCAAGACGGTCGGACGGCAAACGCCTTAAGCGGGCTAGTGGTTTGGCATAATTAGGTCCCTACAAAAGTAGGGGGAACCTCCCACTACCCCACCCCTTACCTGGCCGGTGAAAATATTAAGGGTGAACTTAAGTTTCACTTTAGTCATTTTGTGAAACCCAATTTGTAGGTCTAGGTCACATCTAGGGCAGTAAGTAATTTGTGTGATAACTTGTTTGTGTTTACATAAAAACAAAAACAAAAACAAAAAAATCTCATATTTTCTCTCTTCGTCCTAGTTTGTATCAAAACCAAAAAAAAAAAAAAAATTAAAATCATCTCTCTCTTCGTCCTAGTTCATGCAAGGTAGACGATCTCAACATCCAAACCTACTAGGACCTATTCAAGAAATTGAGAGAGTCTTGTATCCAGGGAACGATCTCCAACAAGATCTCATGGCCGAAAATCAAGGACCTCACCACCAAAATCTAATGGCCGAAAATCCCTATCCTCCAAAGCAAATGAATGACTATTTCTTGCCCAATCAATACCAACCGTCTTTCTATGTCCAAACACCTCAGAACCAGGCAGTTCATTATGAAATCAAGTCTACTACTATCCAAATGTTGCCATCTTTCTATGGAAATCCCAATGAAGACCCTTACAAACATCTTAATGAGTTCCTTCAGATCTGCTCAACTGTTAAAATCTAGAATTTCTTTGATGATGCTCTTAGGCTAACTCTCTTCCCATTCTCTCTCAAAGATAAAGCCAAATATTGGTTAGGAGCCTTGGGTAGGATCATTGATACATGGGCAGAAATGCAAAAAGATTTTTTGAAGAAGTTCTATCCCATAGGGCGAACCAATACGATGAGAAGAGCAATTACTGGATTCACACAAAACCCAGGGGAACATATCCATGAAGCATGGGATAGACTAAAAGATTTATTGAGGAAATACTCCCACCATGGGTTATCAAGATGGCAAATTGTATAGGCATTCTATGAGGGTTTGGCGGAGAGTTATAGACAGATGGTGGATGCATCATGTAGGGGAGCATTCATGAGTAAGAGCGAGGATGAGGCTTATGATTTATTCAAAATGCTTAGTGAAAATTCCATAAGCCATACCTCTCTTTCATCATATGAAAGAATGATTGGGCCTTCTAAGAGGGGTGGACTTTATGAAGTTAAGAGCCAAGGTGAGTGTGAGAACAAGATGGATATTAATGCCATAAATCAAAAGTTGAATAAAATAGATTTGTTGGCGCAAAAGATAGAGAAAGTCGATATGGTTGCCCAAAAGCTAGACCAGTTGTTGTCCATGTCTAGATAGGAACCCTCTTTCCCTTCTGCCTCTCAACCTCAACAATTCTCAACCCCAAGTCAAGAAGAAATATGTGCTTTGTGTTCAAGCCCTAGCCATTCCGTGATTGGGTGTCCCACAGCAGCCCAACTCCCCCCATTTATCCAAGAACAAATCTTTGCTGCTCAAGGTGTCTCCAAGCCCACATATGATCCTTATTCAAACACTTATAATCCGGGCTGGAGAAATCATCCAAATTTTTCTTAGAAGTCTAACCAAGGCCCATCCACCCAATCTCATCCCTCACACCATCCAAATTCAAAACACTCATTTTCCATGCCAAGTCAGTTAAACCAAAATCTCTCTTATGAGCCTCCTTTCCATCAACAATCACCTTTCCATCAAGCTCAGGCCCCATATCCTCAAGCTCAATTTGCTCAGGGTCAATTTCAGCAATTTCCTGCACATCGTTCACATCAACCACATTATCAACCACCTCCTACTCATCCCACTTTTGATGACAAGTTTGAACAACTCCAACAACTCATCCTTACCCAAGCACAATCCATTTCCAAGTTGGAGAACCAGATAGGGCAACTTGCTGCCAATAACATGAGAAGAGAGGTAGGTCAGCTCCCTAGTCAACCGGTGGCCAACCCCCGCAATCAACAACCTCCAGGATTCCCTCCAAGAGCTCCTATTCTTCCTCAACACAACCAGCCAAACCAACCTCAGCTGCCCCCTCCTATAGGCCCTCAATTCGAGAATGCCAAAGCCATCTCTAGCCTTAGGAGCGGCAAAATTCTTAATGACCCTTATTAGGCTAGGGATGTGGGTAGTAGTTCGGGCCAAGATGCTCACGAGGAGAGTGATAGTGAAGATGAGGAGCCAAAAATTTTGCAAGAAAAGAAGCGCCAAGAGGGGGGAGAAAATAAGCTGGACAAAGGGAAAGCAAAGGTTGATGAAGGACCCCAAGAGTATGTTCCTAAGGTCCCATTCCCTGATGCATTGAAGCCTAAAGCTCAAAAGAGAAAGCCGGTCCAACAAGAAGAACTAGTAGAATTGTTTAAATAGGTGAACATCAATATTCCACTATTGGATGCGATCAAATATGTACCGACATATGCAAAATTTTTAAAAGAGCTATGTACACCAAAAAGGGAACCAAAGACAATAACACAAAAGGTCCGCTTGTCTGAAGATGTCAGCACAGTTGTTATGAATCATTTACCTAAAAAATTGAAGGACCCCGGAGCTCCACTGATTTCTTGTGATATAGGTGGAATTACATTTGATAGAGCATTGCTGGACCTTGGAGCCAGTGTGAACTTGTTACCCACCTTTATATATGAGCAATTTGATCTAGGGGAGTTAAAACCCACATCTATAATCCTTCAACTGGCAGATCGATCTGTAAAGACTCCGAGGGGACTATTGGAAGATGTGATTGTGAAGGTGCATGAATGTTATTTCCCGGTGGACTTTCTTATTCTGGATATAGCCTCGTCCCAGGAATTAAAGCACACACCTTTCATTTTGGGACGTCCGTTTTTTGCTACGGCCAAGGCCAATATAAATTATGCCACGGGGATGATGGATATTTCCTTTGGAGGAGAGAAGGTTTCTCTGAATGTGTTCAAAGCATCTCAATATCCAGACCATGAGGAGGAATGTAATGTCATTGATGTTTTTGAAGAACTAATTGAAGAAAGTCTGGAAGTTAATGAGGAATGTCTAGAAGAGGGTAGCATGCTCTAGGATTCCCCACTTTCTAGTGCACCCCACTCTAGAGTAGAACCACTCCCTCCACTTCAAGTTGAACCTATTCTTCCATCTTTGGATCAGCCGCACAGTCTAGAATTGAAGGCTCTGCTGGATCCTTTGAAGTATGCTTATCTAGGTCCTAATCAAACTCTGCCCGTAATCATTGCTTCCAACCTCATTGCTACTCAGGAATCCCAACTCCTAGATATCCTTCAGGAGCACAAGAGGGCGATAGGTTGGTCAGTGGCCGATTTGAAGGGTATCAGTCCGGATGTGTGTATGCATTACATTTACTTGGAGGATAATGCCAAACCGAGCAGAGAGATGCAGCGTCGGCTGAATCCAAGTATGAAGGAGGTTGTGAAGAAAGTTGTCAAATGGTTGGATGCCGAGATCATATATCCCATTTCTGATAGCAAGTGGGTCAACCCAACTCAAGTTGTTCCCAAAAAGTCAGGACTGACAGTTGTAACAAATGAGAAAGGAGAAGAAGTTCCCACACGATTACCAACTGGATGGAGAATCTGCATTGATTACAGAAAACTAAATTCAGTCACGAAAAAAGATCATTTCCCACTCCCATTCATTGATCAGATCTTGGAGAAACTGGCTGGGCAGAAGTATTATTACTTTTTGGATGGCTATTCTGGGTATAACCAAGTTGCAATTTTCCCAGAAGATCAAGAGAAAATAACCTTCACATGCCCCTATGGCACGTTTGCTTTCAGAAGAATGCCTTTTGGGCTCTGCAATGCCCCTGCCACATTCCAGCGATGTATGATGTCCATTTTCTCTGAAATGGTGGGGGAATACTTGGAAGTTTTTATGGATGACTTTTCAGTGTTTGGTGATTCATTTGATGATTGTTTAGGAAATTTGACTCGGGTATTGAAAAGATGTATTGAGTCGAATCTAGTGTTGAGCTGGGAGAAGAGCAATTTCATGGTAAGAGAAGGGATCATTTTAGGCCATGTAGTTTCAGAGAAGGGAATAGAGGTTGACAAGGCCAAGGTTGATGTGATTTCTAATCTTCCTCCCCCTTCTTCGGTCAAATAGATCCGTTCCTTTCTTGGCCATGCAGGATTCTACCGCAGATTCATTCAAAACTTCTCCACCATTGCTCGACCACTTACACAATTGCTCGCCAAGGACACTCCCTTTCATCTTGATGAGTCATGTCTAGAGGCGTTCAATTCTTTGAAAGCGGCTCTCACACAAGCTCCCATTCTCCAATCTCCTGATTGGTCGCTCCCTTTTGAGATCATGTGTGATGCCTCAGACTATGCTGTAGGAGCTGTCCTAGGTCAAAGAGTTGAAAAGAAACCCGTGGTGATCTACTACGCGAGCCGCACCCTCGTTGATGCCCAAGTGAACTACACCACCACGGAAAAGGAATTATTAGCTGTTGTGTTTGCCCTCGAAAAGTTTCGATCATATCTATTAGGGGTGAAAGTCATTGTTTATTCCGATCACTCAGCATTAAAATTTTTGATGTCTAAGAAAGAAGCCAAACCCCATCTCATACGGTGGATTTTATTACTACAAGAGTTTGATTTGGAAATAAGAGACAAGAAGTGGTTGGAAAATATTGTAGCCGATCACTTGTCTATGATTGTAATTACTGAAAGTGCCCCTATGTCTGATTCCTTCCCTGATGAACAAATTCTTTCTATCTCTCACACAACAACCCCTTGGTTCGCTCATATAGTCAACTACCTGGCAGTAGGGCAGATTCCCAAAGGGTGGTCTAGACAGGAGAAGGATCGATTCTTTTCTAAGGTAAGGCACTATTTTTGGGATGACCCGGAGCTATTTCATATGGGTCCAGATCAAATAATAAGAAGATGTGTCCCCGAGGAAGAGCAACAATCTATTTTGAACTTCTGTCATAATCTCGCTTGTGGGGGACATTTTTCAGGAAAGAAAACATCGGCGAAAGTGTTGCAGAGCGGATTCTATTGGCCCACATTATTCAAAGATACTTATGAATTTTTTAAAACATGTTTAAGGTGCCAAGCCGTGGGAAACAATTCAAAAAGAGATATGATGCAGCCCAGTCCCATTCTGGTAGTAGAAATTTTTGATGTTTGGGGAATAGACTTTATGGGACCATTTCCACCTTCATTTGACAATGAATACATTTTGGTGGCAGTGGACTATGTTTCAAAATGAATTGAAGCTGTTGCTACTAGGACAAATGATCACAAGGTTGTGATGAAGTTTGTGAAGAAACACATCTTTTCTAGATTTGGTTGTCCTAGAGCTATCATTAGTGATGGGGGCTCTCACTTTATTCATTTTCAATTCCGAACTCTACTTCGCAAATATGGTATCACTCACAAGCTCGCTACCCCCTACCATCCCCAAACCAGTGGCCAGGTGGAAGTGTCAAATAGGGAGATAAAAACCATTCTGCATAAGACAGTTCGGCCAGATAGAAAATACTGGTCCGAGAGACTAGATGATGCACTCTGGGCCTACAGAACTGCATTTAAGACTCCTATTGGAATGTCACCTTACCGCCTCATTTTTGGAAAAGCCTGCCACTTGCTTGTAGAGCTTGAACATAGAGCATATTGGGCCATCAAACAAGTCAACTTTGATCTCATTCAAGCCAGGGCCCAAAGAGCTCTACAACTCAATGAATTGGAGGAACTAAGAAATGAAGCCTATAAAAATTCAAAAATCTATAAAGCCAAAATGAAAGTCTTCCATGATAAGCATATTCAAAGGAAAACTTTTCAACCAAATCAGAAAGTATGGCCTTTTAACTCTAGGCTGCGCTTGTTCCCTGGAAAGCTCAAGTCTAGATGGGATGGACCGTTTGTAGTTGTCAAAGCTTTTGACCACAGTGCCGTCAAAATTTTGAATCCTAAAAATGGTCAAATTTTCACTATCAATGGTCAAAGATTGAAATCTTATTTGGAAAATGATCAGTTGCAAAAAGAATCCATTGTCCTAAGTGGTCTGGAATAAAATCTTCGTGAGCTCTCATGTGTTTGGCTGAAGACGGAAAACTTAGCGCTTCTGGGAGGCAACCCACAGTTTTGGTTGTGTTGACGTTTTTTGTTTGAGTGTGTTTTAGTAGTCAGGTTAAGGCCAAGGAGAGGAAGTCATCGCCGCCTATGACATTGATGGAGGTTTCGTCCCGCATATCCGGTTGTCTCTTTCCCACTCAGAAGTATTTATTGATACATTATTCTTTTGCTTTCAATTCTACATGCCATTGAGGACAATGTCAGTCAAGTTGGGGGGGAGAGAAATTTTCATGATGCATATAGTACAACTTGATAGGAGTTCTGTCTTGCATAAAGATGTAAACCCCATTTTGAGTTTCATGATTCATGCTTAAATTAAAAGTAATTCTGGAATAGAAAAGGCTAGGGAGAAGGATGATGGAAATTTTAGTCAATCTAGCCATGGAAAACTGATATAAGAATCCCTTTAAAGTTCATCTGCACTAAATTTTTTTTTTTTTACATTACACACTAATGAAACAAGCAAGACAAGCCCTCTACTATTTTAGGTATATTGTCTGATATTTTGCACTTCTTAAGAAACGAGATCTTTATACAAAGCTTTCTGCCAAATTATCTATCAAATAAGTGCAATGGCACTATGAAAAAAAAAGAGAAAAAAAAAGAAAAAAAACACCATGAAAAATGTCCATAATCTTAGTAACCGGGCCTACTTCACCTAAGACGTGTTGAGGTTCGCGTAAAACGGAAAAGGGAACCTGGATCTGTGAAACTGGGCCTGCTTCTCCAAAGGTAAGAGTCGAGGTTCACGTTGAGCAGTGAAGGGTAGTGCAGCATCATGTGTGGTATAAAAGATCCCAAAGGGATAAAATAATAAGGCAGACAAAAAGCTAATATACTTAATGCTCTGATCTAAGAGGTGCAGGGTTGAAAGACATTTGCTTGGAATAGCGAATGGGGGATGCAATTGTCTAAGCTGTGGATTTGGTAGTTACACATGCACAAGTGCTATTGAGCTTTAATTTGAATTCTTAATCATGTACTATTAAGTTCCTACATAAGGTTAGTGTGCATTAATGATTCTAGATTCCTAATCTTTGGTTGATTCTATGAAGGGATAACTAGATATGACAGCATGAATTTTACAAACTCTTGTTAGTCCCAAAATTTAATTTATTGACATTGCTAAGGGACTAGCAATGAGTAAGTTGGGGGGTGTGATAAGTGTCCATTTCTTATGACAATTTATCGCATGTACACCATTTTATGTGCATATAATTAGGTAATTATGCATATTTCATAGTTAACCTCAACTCCGCATTTAAATTGGAGATTTCACGTAAATTGATTAATTTGATTATCTTATTTAATAATAAATTAAAGTTGAGGGCCATGAGCATTAATTCTCTATTGCATAATCATGAGCATTTGAGATTTATATGTACATTGTGGTAATTTTTATGGACTAACATGCAATTATGTGTGTGTAGGACACCGAAGGTAATTACAAAAGAAGCCGGGGGCAAAATTGTCACCACTACTTTGACCAAGTCAAAAAGCACATATTTTGGTTGGAGGGAAAAGAAAGTTCAAAAATTTGAATTCAAAGTTTGAAAAGAAGGAATTCAAAGTTCAAAGTTTGAAAATGAGGAAAAGGACATTCAAAGTTTGAAATAAAGGAGATGAATGATGAGTCTTGGGAATGGGGTTGTCCAAAGCCCAAGGAGGGTGTACTCACCTACTTTTTCTCTTCCCTATGCATCATATTCTACTTAAATCCTATCCATCCATCTCCTTTGATACAATCTCCACCCTCCACCTACCCAACTTTTCCTATAAATAGCCCATGACAAGAAGGAGAAGGGTGTTCTTCTTTTGGCAATTTCTCTCCCAACCTTAGGCCTCCGAGTTCTCCATTGTAAGTTCGTTTTCAGCTCATGCACTCTTCATCAAAGTTCTTTGTGTTTAAGTTCTCTACAACTTCTTCTTCTTGAGCATCTTCTAGTTCCTTCTAGTTTTTAAGCTATTTCGTATTTTTCACTGTGCTGTCCTGTTCATCTGCAAACCCATGTTTCTCTCTGTTCTTTCCCATATTTCTCCCCTTTCTCATCATTTTCTCCTCTTACTATCTTCATGAAAGTCCTTTGTTTTTACATGTTCTACAACTTATTCGTCTACACCATCTTCTAATTCTCTACTATTTTTAAGTTATAATCTATTTTTCAAGGTGCTGTCCTGTGTTTGTACTGTTCATCCGAGGTGCTAGATTCGGTTATGTCTCCATTTTGAAGCCCTTCTTCTCTTCTTTTCTCTCTGAGTTCTTCATTAAAGCTTTTTCTCTCTTCCCCCTCTTCAACTTCTTCTTCTTGGGCATCCCATAATTCCTCTTGGGTTCAAAGTTATTCACCCTCCAAAGACTGCTTCAATGACGAAGGCGACTTCCTCTCGGCGTAGACGACATCTTCCACAAGGTTGTTCGTGATCCAAGGCCAAGAGAGGACGGCGCTATCATCACCATTGCTGCTACCATCTCTAAACTCCAAACTCCAGGCTTTTCTTGTGTTATTGCTTTTGTGATATTTTACTTCATTGTAATCTCATTGTGTCATTAGTATAAACTTGTTTCACATTTCATATACTCTTTCTTTTAAGTTAATGAAAGGTGTTGTTCTCTTGATCTAGTTCTTGCTCTTCTTCCCTCTCTATCTCTTTCTTCTATATCTTCTTTCCACTTCATGCAATTATTTTCTATAGCATAAGCGCATAGTCATGGTGTGTTCAATTAAGCGTTTGGTTTGTTCATCATTTCACTATTTTCTTTAAGCAAATCCAAATCACAAGTGTTTTTCAAAGGACTCTAAGGTTTTTAACTATAAAAATCTCTTCTTCCCTATGGATTCGACACGTGCTTGCCATAGTACTATGTTCTCTTTTGATCATTTTGTGCGAGTTCGGTTTTAAGATTGTTATACGCGTGTTTTAAATGACGAACTTTCGCGTTATCAACGGGTGTTTTATTAAGATGCCTTGACGATGATGAATTCTAGAAGGTCGTGGAAGTGGCGCATTCAGGAGTGTGTGGTGGTCATGTGAACAGCCAGATGCTAGCTAAGAAGATCCTTAGGCTTGGCTTCTATTGGCCAACTCTAGAAGAGGATTGCTCCATCTATGTTCGAAGGTGTGTTAAGTGCCAACTGCACGTCGACAAGATTCATTCTCCTGCTTCTTGACTCCATCCTATGTCCTCCCCATGGCCCTTCTCCATGTGGGCTTTCGATATCATTGGACCTCTTGGTGATTCGAACCTCCTTACAAAATAAAAGTCATTCATCCTTACGGCAACAGAGTACTTCACCAAGTGGGCAGAAGTGGAAGCATACGTGGAGATCAAAGCATCGACCGTTTGCAAGTTCATAATGAAGAACATCATCACAAGGTTCGGCATCCCGAGTACCATCATCACCGACAATGGAGCTCAAATCATCTCTCAAGAGCTCAAGGATCTCTGCAACATGTATAACATTGCATTGCATCATTCTTCTCCCTATTATCCGCATGGCAATGGCCAAGCAGAGGCAACTAATAAGACATTGATCAAAATTGTTAAGAAAACGTGTGCGGCTAATAAATTTTCGGATTGGCCAGACAAGCTAGTTGAAGCTCTCTGGGCCTATCGCACTTCCATTCGTACCCCCACTGGGCAAACCCCTTTCGCCCTTACTTATGGAATGGAGGCGGTAGTTCCTTATGAGATTCTCATTCCCTCTCTGCGAGTACAATTGGACCAGGAATTCTCTATTGATGAGCGTCGTGATTCACTCCTTACCCAGTTGGAACTCTTAGATGAGAAGCGTCTGGTTGCCGCTGAGCATGCACGCGTTTATCAAAATAGGCTTTCGCGTTTTTATCAAAAGAAAGTAATTGAGAGAAAATTTAAAATCGGTGAGATGGTAATCAAGAGAATCTTTGTAAAACCTGGTGGACCCCGTTCAAAACTCCAACCAAACTGGGAAGGACACTTTGTTATAAAAGATGTTTATCCTGGCAATACTTATAAATTGATTAATGCTAAAGGAGAGGAGCTAGCTCATCCTTGGAATGGTCTGTACCTTAAGAAATACTACCCCAAATCTAAAAAATCCAAAAAAAAATAGAAATTTTCCAAAATCCAAAAATAGAAATTTTCCAAAAAATCAAAAAAAAATTAGAAATTTTCCAAAAATCCAAAAAGTAGAAATTTTCCAAAATCCAAAAAAAAAGATATTTTCAAATTCCAAAATTGTTGCCATGGCATACGAGGACGCAAAGTCTGAAAGGTTAAAATTCAGTATTCATTCATCAGTCTTGTTAACTTAAAATGGGGTCGACTCCCGCACACACTACACACTTAAACCTCGAACTCAAGCGGTGCAAAATCCGATGGGAAGCTAAAACCTGACTAAAGGTGAAGACAATACACATTCTTTTCCTCTTCGGCCCATAAGGGAGGAAGGGAGGTCTCGGGATAGACCCGCCAAACCTACCCGCTGCCTTAGTAAGTGGAAGTCAGGGCCCAAAGGGGAATAAAAATACCGCAAAAGCCCAAGTACAATTAGGTTTTTTTTCATCAGTACAAATTAGTTTCAAAGAGAAAGTCAAATCGTGAAAAGAAAAGTATGTCAAGAGGGTAAAGTCCCCGCAAGGAAAACCTTGGACGTATGCATGCAATATAAAAGAGGCAAAAGGTAACAAAATTTTCCTATGCCGAAGACTGAACCCCAACAGGCATAGGGTAGGGGAGGTAGTTTTGCCTTGAGCTTCTCAGAATCCCTTATGGGCTTCCTTATATCCTCTTCCATCTCTTTCTTTGTGGTAAGTCATAAACCAGCAGAATGGTCGAGACTGACCTAGGAGATTGCACCGTGCGAGATCTTGCGTATAAGTTTACCAATAGCACGTCGACCCCCTTTTGATTATTCAAGAAAGATCAATTAATCCTCAATGATGACCACTAGGACCCAGTGCCTTAGTAGCTTTGTCAACCCTGAAGACACGGAAATTAACGCCTCTGAGTAAGGCGCCTTTTATAGAATTAACGCCTGTATGAAAGTCGTCTTTTCTCAAATAACGCCCCTAGGTAGGTTGTCATTTCCACGAAAATCAAATTCTTTTTCAAAATTAACGACTGTCACTAAGGGCATCTTTTATTTGAAAAATGACCTAGTCTAAGGCGTCTTTTTGAGAAAATAATAGAAAAAAAAGAATGAAAAGAAGAAAAATAGAAAAGAAGAAAATAAAAAAGTGGTGGTGGTTTATCGTTCATGATGTGTGCTTGCATCTTGTATGGGCATCTTTTATTATGGTTTGCATATGATTGCTTGCGTGTTGCATCTCCCTTTATTGGTTATTTCATTTGCCTTATTTGATTAGAGGCTTGGCCTCTTGACCCGTTATCAAGGTCAAAGTGAAGACATCCCTTGCTTATTGAGCAAGGGGCCAAGTCGAACAGATGAATTAACCTGTTTAAGTGTGAACTGCAAGCGCAGGGCAAAAGTAAAAGGCAATAAGGAAAAGAAGACACAAGTACACAACTACACAAGTGTTCGGG
Organism: Amorphophallus konjac; assembly: GCA_022559845.1. Classification (NCBI taxonomy): domain Eukaryota; kingdom Viridiplantae; phylum Streptophyta; class Magnoliopsida; order Alismatales; family Araceae; genus Amorphophallus; species Amorphophallus konjac. The sequence continues at coordinate 395,411,727 of CM040122.1, forward strand.
TAGCAAAATCTCAATTTCATATATATATATACATCATAAATGTTTGAGTACAGGTGTGAGGGTGGATGAGTACAAGTAAGACTCTCAGCTCTCGCCTCCACCCTCCTCTCTCCTACTCTCTGCCTCACTCTCATCCTCCCGACGAGGCGCTGGTGGAGGGGGCATGGGCCCCTGGGAAGTAGCTAGAGCTCGAGCCGGCTCCTCTGCCTCGCTCCTCTGCCGGAGAGAGGAACCTGCCACAGAAGTAGAGCTGGTGAAGCTGTACCCTGCAGCTCGCGCCCGCTCCCGACCTCGCTGAAGACGCTCCTCGGTCGCTCGTAGCCGCTCCTGTGCAACGGCTAGCTGGGCCCTCAAGGCTGTAAGCTCTCGATCGCCAGCTGACCGCTCCTCGCGCTCTCGCGTACGCTCTCTCCGCTCCAGCTCAAGAGCGACCCGCAACTCCGCTACGTACTGAGGCAGCTCCTCCCGCCGCCTCAAAGCCCTCTCCAGCTCTGCGACCCACTGCTCACGGATCGCCAACTCCGCCCCGGCTAGGGTAGCCCGGGTATGAGCCGCCTGTAACTGTGTAGTCTGCAAACAGGTAAACAAGTCATCAGTTCCACATTTAATGCAATAATTTAATAATTTATGAAATGAGTAATGCATGGTTAAAAGTAAAACTCACCCGGGTGGCCATCGCCTGCTGGCCCTCCTCGATGCAAGTAAAAGTGGCTCGGAGCTCCTCCGTCTGCAAACCACTTTTTCATCAGCACATAATAATAGATAATTGAGTGAGGTCTGAGTTTTGAAACTTACCCGTGAGGCGAGGTCGCGCTCTGCTGCCTCGGCCCGTGTCACCGCCCCTGCTAGCTGCTCCGCTAGTGCAGTCCTCTCTGCACTAGGCCCTCTCGAGCTAGAGGCCTCTCCCGTCTCTCTCCCAGCTGCTCCCTATTGGGCACGCTGCATTTATTGAGATTGTCAGTGGCTAATCATCAATAATTCAAGGACAAAAATTCATTTGCATATAGAAATCATTTAAGCACTCACCAAGGTCTCAAGGTCTGCCCGCGTGGTGGCCAGCTGTGCCTCCAGGCTGTGCAGGTGGGCCTGTGCATCCATCGCTGCTATATCCCGCGCATCCTGCATCTATTACATATTAGTCATATGATAGATACATAAGCATTTGCATTCAATTTAGAAATAAGTGCATTCATACATACCCCCAAGACCCTCATCTGGGGTCGGCCGGCGTAAACCTCCCAGTAGCGCCGGAGGTACTCGGAGCTGTCCGCTGCCTGAGTGGTGACTCGGGTCCCGCCTCGCTGCCAGTCGGCGTACTGGTCCGTGAACCGCACTCTCCAGTCGATCTCCTTGGTACGACCGCGCGTCTTCTTCCCAATCCCTCGCGGCTCTCCAACCTCTATCCACTCCTGATGAAGGCCGAGAGTCCTCATCACCAGCCTAAGCCGTAACGGCTCAATATCGCTCAGGCAATGAATTCAAAGCTCATGCTCAAAGCGAGGTCGGCCCGCTACGACCCACGGCTGGCCCTCGTCAGTCATCCCCTCGTAGGGTCTCCACCGCACCTGCATTCACAAGCATACATACATTCATCATCATCATATCAAAATATTTCACACAAAATAAGAATAAAAAAATTGCATCATGCATACCAGTGAGGAGGGGAAGTCTCGGAACTCCCTACGTAACACCCACAACTCATAGGCAAGTGGGGCACCAAACACCACCGGCAGCTAGCGCCGCGCTAGAGGGAAAGATCCCTCACCCCCAGGCCGTGGGTCGACGCACCCCATGGGCATGTACAAGTGGCTCCAAATCTGCATCCATGCATCATATTAGCAAAGCATTCATACGCATATGTATTCTAAATAAAAGAAAAAAACACGTAAAAGAGAAAATACATACCTGAAGAAAAGGTGAGAAGCCACTGACAGTCGTCTCCCGACCTGTCCCCGTGGAGAGGTCGGCTATCAAGTGCGCCAGCAGCGCTGCTCCCCAGGCATATCTGCCGACTCTTTCCAAGTCCTCGAGTATCCCTAGGAATCGGCAGTTGATGACGTCGCCCTTCGTGCCAAGTAGCAGCCTCCCGAGCATCAAAAATAAGAACCTCCTCAGATCTCTGTCTGCCCTGTCTCTGTCGGTCGGGTCCTGGCAATAGGCTGCTCTAGCCCCATCCATCAATCTCTGGAAAAACCGTTCTAAGGACTCCCTGGGTCTCTGCCTCGCATCGCCCAATCCCATAGCTGTGGTGAGGTCGGTACGGAAGACGGTCCTGCACTCGCTAGGTGTCTCGTAAACCATCTCTAACCCTAGCAGTCTCTGGGTAAGCTCAGTGTAGTCAGGGTAGGTGAACCCGCTCACAGCCTCACCGTCTACCCTCAGTCCGGTAATCCTAGCCACATCCTCTAGGGTGGGGATCATATGACCCCACGGCATCAAGAATGCCTGGCTAGTCCTATCCCATCTCTCTCTCAGAACCTGGATCAGTGCTAGGTCTGGCCTAACTGGCTCTATGCTGAGGAAAGCCCCGAACCCCATAGCATCTACCCTAGCTCTCTGAAACTCGGGGAGACCATAATATGCTGCTCGCACCTGGACCCAGGAAATGTGTGTCCTCATCAATCCCTGCATGCATAAAGAAATAATTTTTGCTTAATTGTTTAAATTTCATGTGAAAATTCATTTAACTGCATTTACTGAGATGTTTGCTGTTTGATTTAATTAACGACCAACCTTGGGTCGTGGCTTGCTTGATTAACGCCCCTGAGGGTGGCGTTAAAACTAAATGTGTTCTTGGTGGTTCTCAATGTTTATTGAATTAATGACCCAGCCTGCGTCGTTGGTTATCTAGAAGACGCCCCTATGGGAGGCGTTGGTTTGGAACCTGTTCTGGGAATGTTTGAATTAACGACCACCCCTGTGTCATCACCTAATGAATTAACGCCCCGATGGGGGGCGCTGTTTTCCCAGGGTTTTAAAAAATGAATGAAACAGCATGCGAGATAATCAAGGGCAGACATATTGAAAAATAAATTATTGAAAATGAAAAGCATGGAAATTACCAGCATGATTTTAGACATGATAATTCAAATTCACGACATGCTACAGGACGTGTTCTCACATGATTAATTATTTTTCAAATAAAAAAAATGAATTGACGACCCCAGGCCTGGGCGTCTTTTCTTTAATTCACGACACCCCTGGGGGTGTCTTTTGTCTGAGTTACTGGTTTTCCCCACCGAGAGCTATGGAAATGGAACAAAATGAAAAAAAAATTTTAAAAAAATGGAAATCAGGGTTTGGGGGGGGCCTACCTTTTTTCGTCTAGGTCCAGCCAGCTCTCCCCGAAGGGGTTGTCGGGGTTGCCGTGGTCGTCGGAGTTGGCCGCGGCAAGGGAGGACTGCCGCCGGTTGTCCTTCTCTTTCTCCTTCTTCATCTCCTTCTTCATCACCACCTTCCTCTTCTTCATCTTCTCCTTCTTCTTCGTCTTCTCCTCCATCGTCTTCATCATCACCTTCATCTCCTTCGTCTTCTGCTCCTCCGTCGTCTTCTTCGCCGTGTTCTTCCTCGTCACCGTGCTCCGCCGGTGGAGCCTCCTCGGTCGCCGCAGGAGGGAGCTCTTCCTCGGCGTGAGCGTGCTCGCCTTCCAGGTCCACGACCTCGGGGGCGCTAACCCTCTGCCTCTTGTGTCCACCGCCGGCCATGGCTAGGGGGTGAGAGAATGAGTGAGATAGAGAATGGGAGAGAGAGGATGGGGTTCGGTTAGGGTTGCAGAAGAGGGAAAGAGGGAAAAATGGACGGAGGACGAAGAAGGAAGAAGGGGGAAAAGTGTTTTAGTATTCGAAAAGAATTAACGCCTGAGAGGAGGGCGTGTCTTGTTAAAGGGACGACTAGGCCACAGGGCGTTACTTCCAGATTTGGCGACGAGCTTTGAGGCGTGATTTCTTTTCGCATGGGGAATGACAAACGTCGTCAGGTGCATTCAATGGGAATTGATTGACGTGATTGGAATAATCATTACTATTTTTGATTAACGACTTTGATGCAGGCGTTATTTACATGAGAAGTGGCTTATCTAAAGGCGTTATTCTCAGATATTTAACGAATACTTTTTGGAATTTGAATCAAATTAACGCCTTGTCCTAAAGCGTGATTCTATTAACGCCATTGCTGAAGTCGTCAATTATGGGAATTAATGTTTTGATTTTCAGAAAAAGATCAATGAGAGACGACAAGTTCTGAGACGTTATTTGTGGAGTTAACGTCATTCTCTGAGTCGTTATTCAGAACAGAAACACAGATTTTTGAAAGAATTCATCAGAAACAACATAATATGGCTCGATCAGAATGTTATCATTGTTTATTATTGATGAAAAGATTACAATGCATCTAATGAGCCATTTTGGGCCTTAAACTTCTTAAAGCTATTACATATGATTTCCACTGATCCCTGTCTTCTTATAAGTTATCCACGGGCTGATGAGTTTTGCAGATTTTTCACAATGCTTGGATTGTTGTGCTTTCTTCTCCATCTTCATTGCTGCCGATGTCCCTTGTCTTGATAGGAGGGAGATGGGACAAATCTTCGAATAGTCACCGTGGAAGCCCGAGTTGAGGAAGGCACCTATGAGATTTGTATAACACAAATTCCGCAGCGCCTATTAGACGAAGATCCGCCCCGGGAGAGAATCGTGCGCGGAGTTCTTGAGCTTTGAGTAGTCCCGGGGCGCATGTGAAGAGGTTCTTAGGTATTACCTTGAGATGCTCCCTCCATTCCACTCTTTTCTTGATTTGAGGAATCCGGTTCACCACTCTATTGCTCAACCCCAATGAGCCGGTCATGTAAGAAAGAGGGCCTTTTGAGAATATCCTTGATGGTTGTTGGGCCTCCTCACATGGATTGAACTTGAAGTAGAGATCTACCCAACTAGAAAGTGTGATCATGCATCCATAAATCTGTCTCCCCATTGATGCCGAAGTAAGCCCACTATATAGAAAGGCTAATATCGCCGGTCCCACTCTCTCTCCTTCCCAAAGGCTAGCTATAGCACTCAATTGGGACTCTTCCAAGAAATCTTCCGTGGAGGGGAACAAGATTGCTCCCGCCAAGCACACAACAAAGGCTTTTGCTACCCGTTCTATTTCATCATCCTCTTTGGCTTGGTCGGACCTTTTGTAGACCCATGAGGCAAGCTTTAAAAGGTTAATCCCTTTGGTGGCTTTTATTTGGTTCACCAAGTTGGGGCTAGGAATCAAGCTTGTTAGCAATTCATGAGGAGAGATTTGCCTTGGCATGATGGCCATCTTCTCCTCATCCCCTTGTTTCATCTTCTTTAAGCCCAAAATCATATCTAACTCTTCTAATAGAATGGTGGCTTCAAAAGTAGAGAAGAGGAAAGTGTGGGTAGAAGGATGCCATATCTCAACAAGAGCTCCTATACCTGCCCAATCTAGGTGGATTTGGTCATAACGTTTGGCATGGGTAACTAAACTTAGGAGATGCCATCTAGATAGGAAAGCCCTCATGTCCGAATTAAATTTGGAGAGTAAGAGGGGAAGCCATTTTTTTTTAGTGAATCTCCTTGCCCCTGGAATATTTGGATAATCCTGAGAAAAGAAAGAAAAGAAAGTACAGAGGATAAGAGGGATGAGAGTTGAAGGTAGGAGAGAAGAAACAGAAGAACTAAACAACTTAAATTATGAAATACCTGGTTCAGAATGATCCTGTTGCTAATATGTCCATTAATTCCCGAGAGCCTAGGAGTGGAAATCTTCGATTTCTTGATAGCTCTCTCCATCTTCTGAGTAACTGTCTGCAGAAAGAAGCCGAACGGAACAAGCAGCACCTGTGAAAGCAGAAGAAGAGGAAGCAGAAAATAGGATTTGTTTAATCTGAAGGAAATCCCTGCTTTTATAAAAGTTTGAAGGATCTTATGCCCGTTCGAGACTGCAAAATCAAAGTACGAACATAACTGGGTTTAAGCTTTCTGATTCAGAGTCGGAAGCGTGTGTTTCGAATTATGGTTAATTAACGACGGTGTTCAGGGCGTCATTTATTGAATTAACGACTTGCTCCAGGTCGTGTTTTATTTTACGCCTTGATGAGGGTCGTCTTTTTGTTGAAATCTCAAAAGCAATCGACGCCTTGATGCTAGTCATCTTTTATCCTTTTGACGCCACTGCTACCGGTCGTCAATTTATGGCTCGCATATTCAGCTCCTCTATGCTGTTTTTAATGAACTTAAGTGCTATCTTTTAAGTGGAATTTATTTGTGATTATGAACTTATGGTCATGTCATGTTTAAACTAAGGATATTTTCTATCATGAGGACTAATGAATTTTCAAGTGCAGAAGAGTGCAGGATTCGAGATGCATGGGAGTAACATCATTTCGTTCTTGTATTCTTTCCTGTAAGCATTGTTACTATATGGTACTCTACGTTATTATAGTATATCAAGGACCTTGTGGTTCTGACGAACCTGGAATTTGAGTTCCCCTTCATCAAAAACAGTGATAATTCCAGGAGAATCTTGATCACACGGATAGGCCGTTGAGTCATTAAAGGTCTGGGACGATTGTTCCACTTTCTGGGTTGATGCGCGGACAAACGGGCTTCGGCTTAGTGTCAGCTCGGAGATCTGAATTCTTGACCAAATCTAGATGGCTTGGCAATATTATCCTTAATTATTTTCTATTTTTTAGTTTGTTTTTTCTTTTAACCCAGCATGCATCATGTAGGACTTTGAGCTTAATGATGAAAATCTTCATATTACGGCAATAATGAAGGTCACTCGCTCTTGATTGAGTTGACATGAGATATTCTACTCCAAATCAAGTACTTTATTCTCTCTGAAACCGCTCAGGCTAGTTCCTTGAAAGCGTCCCTTTGCTGGGTCTTCATCTCCATTCACTTTATTTTTCTGCAAATCTACCTTGGTTGTAGCACGTCCACATTGGCTGGTAACCGCTCTCCAATGGTGCCTCCCTGTCGTGCCCTCGCGCACATTTCATTTATTTAGTTTAGTCTCCTTCGTCTAGCCAATTGATGCTTTCTTAGAATCACCCGGAGTTATTTCACTCAGAATCTTGGAAAGATTTTCAACGCTTAGTGTCAGAGGCGTGTCACATCGCACCTTGGCATCTACTTATCAGTTCATTCCACTTCATTTCGCTTGTTGCACTTTCACTTCATTTCGTCTCACTCCCTTGCAAAGCAGACGCCAAGGCGGGGCAGCTGTAGACACGCCAAAATTGATACTATGTTGGTTAAATCTCATGTCACCATATTAACACCCCAAAGTGAACTTCAATATTTCCATAATATGAAGTTTTTCTATTTTTGTGTGTTTTTAGGCCATTTTCTAATTGTTTTTGTAAATTCATGACTCTACGTAGGGCGTGTTTTAAATAACGGCTTGGGCCGGGGCGTTTCTCAAAGAAAGGACGACTGAACCAAAAGGCGTCAGTTTCTGGACTTTTACAAATCCTACTCAAAATTAGAAAATAAGAATTAATGTCCCTCCATGGGTCGTGTTTTGAATTAACGCCTCTCCCTTAGGCGTCTCTTCATCATTTTTAAATAAATAATATTTTCATTACTAAAACTAAATCCATGAATTGACGCCTTTGTCGGAGTCGTGATTTTAATTAACGCCTTGTCCCAGGTCGTCAATTTCAAATAACGCCTTTCTGTGGGTCGTCTTTCACCCTTCCGTGTCCTGCTTGTACAACCCTTTCCTGGAGAGTTCCCTGCTATGTTTTGGTCACCGTGTTCGATTGGGGAAGTAGAGGCCTTGCCGTAGATGAGTCTTGCATGTTCTTATCCCATCAGATCTATGTTTTGCACCCTATAAATAGCCCCCTGGGTTGAGCTCACGCGAGGTTAGAGAAGGAGTTAGAAGCAGAGAAGAGGTTAGAGAAGCAGCAGGTTAAGCAGAGAGTTTGTTTGTTTTTTTTATAGAAACATATTGCTGTTGTTTGATGCTTCTTCCTCCTTTCGGATACAGCATCCCACGGCCATCGTCGGTTTCTCTCCCTCTACTGTTGTCAGGAACAGTAGGGATTTGTTTTGCACTAGTTTTTAAGCTCATCTCACCTCCTTCGTTCATCATACATCGTTCTCTTTTTTTACGTTTGCATTAGCTTTGCATCACATCTCCTCTCCCTGATTCTCTAGGGGTTTTAAAGAAACCAAAAGGTGCATCCTTCATGCTCATACTTCATCATCTTATTCTATTTGAGGATTGATACCACACTTTGGCTAATCCTATTTTTTTCTTTGTTTGTTTGTGATTTGTTTAAGGGTAATCAAAGAGAGAAACCCCCCTTCATCGGCCGGCCGGTAGAAGGAGGAGGAAGAAATCCACAATCATCCCGCATCCCTTTTCTCACCAGGTATTCGCGATCAATTTCCTTTTCTTTTGAGGTAACCCCTCTGGCGATCACTCTCCTTATTAGCACCTCGTGCATACTTAATTCTTTTATTTTTAATTGTTCTAAGTGGGTTTCTTAGAATCTACAGTCACATGGTCCCACTTTCAAGCAGGAACATCCAAGGGCTGGAGAGTACGTCCTGGTCGCTGATGCTCCGCCTTCACCTGCTGACAGATCAGGCACCTGGCCACAAACTCGGCCACATCTCTCTTCATGCAAGGCCCCCAGAACTGCCTCCGCAAGTTCCGATACATCTTTGTCGCACCCGGGTGTACAGTGTACCTGCTCCCATGAGCCTCGCGCAATACCGCACGACGAACCTGCTCCTCCGCTGGGACGTACAGTCTGCCACGAAACCTCGCAGCACCATCCTCATTGAGCTCCATATCAGCCATCGCTAAAATCTGGGACAACTCAGGGTCCGCATGCTGAGCCACTGTCACCTGACGACGGATAGCAGGAGTGACAGTCAGACTCGCAGGCACCGCCAACCCTGGCTCCTGGGGAATCTTGAGCCTGAAAGATACTTCGGGTACTTGTTCCCAGAGCCTCCACTTCCTCAACATCAAGGCACTGACCGTGACCTTCCGACTTAAGGCATCGGTGACGACATTCATCCTGCCCGGCTGATAAGACAGGGTGAAGTCATAATCCTTCATGAACTCCATCCAACGCCTCTGCCTGAGGTTCAGGTCCCTCTGTGAGAACACATACCTCAAACTCTGATGGTCAGTGAACACCTCAAACTTCTCACCGTACAGATAATGCCTCCAGATGTTCAGTGCGAAGATCACAACCGCCATCTCAAGGTCATGGGTAGGGTAGTTCTCCTCGTGGGGCTTTAGCTGTCGAGATACATAAGCCACCACTCTACCATGCTGCATCAATACAGCACCCAATCCGACCCCGGAAGCATCTGTACACACCACAAAACCTCCCGATCCAGAAGACAAAACTAATACCGGAGCCGAGGTGAGCAATCTCTTCTGATCCCTGAAGCTCTGCTCACACTCCTCAGACCAGACGAAAGGCACATCCTTCTGCGTGAGTCTAGTCATCGGGGTCGCAATGCGAGAAAAATCCTGGATAAACCGGCGATAATAACCCGCAAGCCCCAAGAAACTCCGGATCTCCGTCACCGACCTCGGCCTTGGCCACTGCATCACAGCCTCGACCTTGGCGGGGTCCACGGAAATGCCATCACCAGAAATCACGTGCCCCATAAAGTGCACCTCGCAGAGCCAGAACTCGCACTTGCTGAGCTTCACATACAACTGGTGATCTCGCAACGTCTGCAGCACCACACCCAAATGGTACGCGTGCTCCTCGGTAGACCGTGAATAAATAAGGATGTCATCCATGAAAATGACCACGAACTGGTTCAAATACGGATGAAACACCCTCTGTATCAAGTCCATGAAGGCTGCAGGGGCATTGGTGAGCCCGAACGGCATCACCAGAAACTCATAATGCCCGTACCTCGTACTGAATGCAGTCTTCTCCACATCGGACTCGCGAATTCTCAGCTGATAGTAACCGGAGCGCAAATCAATCCGCGAGAACACTCGCGCAGATTGAAGCTGGTCGAACAAATCATCAATCTGTGGCAACGGATACTTGTTCTTAATGGTCACTTCATTCAGCTGCCGATAGTCAATGCATAGCCGCAGACTACCGTCCTTCTTCTTCACAAATAGCACGGGCGCACCCCAAGGGGAAAAACTAGGACGAATGTACCCCTTGGTCAGCAGTTCCTGCAACTACACCCTCAACTCCCTCAGTTCAGTGGGGGCCATACAGTAGGGAGCCTTCGCCAAAGGTCCCGTACCAGGCACAACCTCGATCATAAAATTGATCTCCCGCTGGGGAGGTAATCCAAGCAACTCCTCGGGAAAAACGTCGGGAAACTCGCACACCACCAAAATATCCTCGACATTCGACTCCATCCGTTCAGTCACAACCACAGACACGAGAAAACCCTGACAACCAGAATCAAGCAATCGACAGGCTCGAATCGCGGAAATGAGGAATCGAGAAGGGGTGGAACGGATACCTTGGAAATAGAAGGTCCGCTTGCTCGGATGCTGAAAGTAGACCCTCTTCATTCCACAATCCACCACCACTCCATGAGTCTCGAGCCAGTCCATGCCTAGAATCACGTCGTAATCCCGAAGCTGCAACGCGTACAACCTGCCTGGCATACTTCGCCCATCGATCCAAACCGGAACCTAATCAAAGCAATATGGAGTGATCATAAAATCACCCAAAGGTAACTCCACTGCCAAATCACAGGAAAACTGGGTCACCGGCTCCTTGATGCTCAGCGCGAAATCCTCCAAAATAAATGAATGAGACGCGCCAGAATCAAACAAAATCCGAGCCGCACAACCCAAAATCTGAACGGTACCTTCCACGAGCTGCGACGCCACTGCCTCTGCCCTGGTCATGTGCGTGATCTGGCCCCGAGCTCTTTGCCTACCTCCCACGCTAGCTGACCTGGGTAGCGGCGGATATTGTCCCTGCTGCTGCTGCTGCCTCTGCTGTTGGGGAACCTGCTGCTGTGGCGGCCTATGAGGACAGTCACGAGCCATATGCCCTGGCTGGTCACACCAAAAATAGATAATCGGCGCCGTGCACTGCCTGCCTGGGTGAAACCCACTACACCGTGGACACGGCACTCGCGATCCACCCACTGATCCCTGACGCTGCAAAGGAATCGACTGCTGTACACTACCCGATGAAGCTTGCCCCTGATCCTTGGACTTCTTCTTCCGGAAACTCTTCCCGAAGAACTTCTTGACCTTCGAGCCAAAAGATGCAGATCCTGTCACCGACGCTGCCGAAGTCCGTACTGCCGATCCGCCCGACGCATGCTGGAAGGAACCCTGCTGCTGGGTAGCCGACGGCTGGCTGCGACCTAACAAAGACTGCCCCTGGCTGATCGGTCCTCGAGTCCTCTGCATATCCATCTCCAAGGAAGCCGCAATACGAGACGCTGACTCTAGATCAGTGGCCCCGTTCGCTATCAGATGGTGCCTCAGCTCCTGCCTCAAACCCTGAAAAAACTGTGCGGTCTTCACCCTCTCATGCTCCATGATATGAGGTGCATACCGACCCAGCTCGACAAATCGGGCCCTGTACTGCAACACAGACATGTCACCCTGCACCAGCTCCAGAAACTCCCGCATCCGCTGCGTAGCAACATAATCTGGATAGTACATACACTCGAAAGCACTGATGAAGTCATCCCACTCGACCTGCTCAAGTGGACGAAGCTGAAAAGACGTCTTCCACTCGGAAGACCACCACTTCCGAGCCGTACCCTGCAACTGGTTGTAGGCCAACACCACTCTGTCCTCAACAGCACTCTTCATAGAACTGAACACCCGCTCCATCTCATCAAGCCAATCACGAGCTGCATCAGGGTCTGACTGGCCGCTGAAGTAAGGTGGATGGAACTGCATGAAGTTCCTCACTGCTCGACCTGGCCCACCCCTAACTGACGAGCCCTCACCAGCCTCTCCGCCGAACTGCTGAGACATAAGCTGATACATGCCACAGAAGAAATCCTCGGCCCCCGGAACCCTCGCGGTGTCCGCGGCCTTGGTAGCTCCTGGTGGCGCTCTGCTATGCTCCTCCTGGTCCCTCTGGACCCCCTGCTGGATCTCCTGACCTCCTGCCGACTGCCCCTGCTGAGAGCGAGAGCTCCGCCTCGGCGCCATGCTCGCACCTGAAGCAAAAGATAGAAAACACGAAGACGACAAGGTCAAGAAAACGCACGATGCCCGATGTCAGCGTCAACTGTACATCATCGCTGTGGACTAGTGGACCACTACAATCACCTATGATTCTCATGTAATTCCACAACTGCGCTCTGATACCAGTTGTAACGACCCGAGAATCCGATTACCGGGAAGGCCCGATAACCCGAGACTCGCACCGCCACCCACGAGCCCGAAGACTCGGAAGAGTTAGAAGGATGGTGTGGAAACTACACAAGTATCACAAGTAATTGCAGAAATTAAAGAGTTATAATATTAAGCAAGAAATAAATTAACAATTTACATGGTCCACACTAGAAAATAACAACAACAGTAGTAGTCCACAACTAGTACAGAGACAAGAAGGAAAGGTACAGCTACACGGGACATACCCCGGCTCGGACCTCTGGCACTACCTCTGGGCACCCGCACCACGCTGCACCCCAGACGCGCTCCCCTGGGGTGGCGCCTCACCTGAAACACGGTGAAAATACGCAGGGAATGAGTCTCGGAACAAGACTCAGTAGGGATCCCTCGAACCCTACCTCGCAAAATGGGAAACCACTACGCTAGCGGTAGGTAAGCACCTCAGAAAGAAAAGCCCTGTGCTCTACAAAATAAGGGTCCTACGGCACGCAAACCAACACACGTGCCACGGTGAGACAACCGAAGCTCAACGGTCGACACAGCAAACCCGAAGGTCAAAGTCACAAGACTGACAGTCTGACACTCCGTACTCGACAGGAGTATCTCCCACTAGAAGCACAGCCGGTAGCGTCCCCTGACGTCTTACACCGCACCGCGGGTGAACTGCCTGACGTGGTAGCTCCTACCCAAGGCACGAACACCAAACAAGAACCACAAACAAGTGACTAGCTGGGGTCACGCCCGTCGACGTGGGTCCAACCGCCCCCAACCACGTGTGTACACACACACCATGCGTCCTAGGTCTGGCCCTCTGACCGGTTTTCCCCTGTAGCCGGACTCTGGCTAACGACGAGGGGCCCGACGGAAACCAGTCCAAAACCGTCCTCAAGGTAAGCCTCTCCACCACTCCCTGGTGGGACCACACGCGTGTAAGTAGGCTATGACTAGTGGAGGGTCACAGAAGGAGTAGACTCTCGAGTCAACGGAAAATAATATCCGGATCCGACAATGTACGGGGACCACCCCACGTACCGGCCCCGTCGCACGGTGACCACAGTCGGACTAAAAACGGGGTTGCAGCTCTCTCGGGGCAACCTGAAGCCTGACGGTCCACCCTAGGACCGTCACAGGTCTGTAACGGTCTAGGCGGGACCGTCACAGGGAGCCTGACAGCCCAACGTAGGCCGTTACACGGCCCAAGGAACGCAACGAGTAATGCGCCTGGCCCAGTGCGTTACATGCATGTAACGCGCTCGCCCTGGCGCGCTACACACGCCTCACGCTCCCAGCATGAAAGTAGGATGTAACGCACTTGCCCCAGCGTGTTACACGAATGTAACGCGCCTGGCCCAGCGCGTTACGCGCCCCTCAAGCCTGGGGTAACCTAGGACGTGACACGCTCACCCTGGCACGTTACACGGATGTAACGCGCTTGGCCCAATGCGTTACACACCCTGACCGCCAACGGTCAAAACCAACAGTCGGAAAGCCCCTGACGGCCCAGCCCAGGCGCGTCACCTACAAGTGGCGGTCAATCGTGGGACCGTCACAGTCCCTGACCCCAAAGGCTAATAAAAAGGGCATGTGACGGCCCCCTCGAGGCGTGTCACATCATGTGACGATCTCTGGAAGGACCGTCACATGCACCCGACGGCGAGAACGGTGGGAAATCCCCAAAACTCCAACCACGCCCCCTTGCCTCCACCGGAGAGGGGGAAATCAAAGGGGAAGACCCCTGGGGACCCCTAGTATGATTCTAGGCCATCAAAACGTGAAATCATGCATCAAATCCATAGATCGGGCGAACTCTCCCCAAACCATGGAAAAACCCCAACATGCTCAATCAAGCCCCTCTCGGCCTCCCCTCGGCCTATAAACCACGGAAAAGAACGGCAAGGAGCTAGGGAACGTCACCCTACCTCAATGGAGCGAATGCTCCGCCGGATCGTCCGTGAATCGCGAAGAACGCAATAAATCGCTTTGGAAAACCCTCGTTCTTCAAGCTTCCCACGAGCATCGCACGCCCCCACGATCGCCTCGCCGCCACCCACGTCGCCGCGCCATCGCCCCGCCGCCGTCTGCAGCCGGAGAGGAGCTCGCCGTGGTCGAATGGGAGGAAGAGAGGGAGAGGGAGAGGTCACGGTGGGGAGGAAGGAAGGAAGAAGAAGAAGAAGGTGGGGAGAGAAAAAATAGGGGGGGTATTTATAGAAAATCCAGAAAATCCAGAAAATACCAAAAAATAGAAAATTACGTTTCCGGAATCCTCGGGACGCACCGATCGCAACGGTACCACTTGTGCCCAGGTGAACTGCCCGGTTCACCCGCAGCGAGGTTCCGAAGGAATTGCCGAAACACACCGAAAATGAGAAAACACACGCGGAAAAGCTGCAGAACGCTTACGGGCCTCCGAAACAACTCCGGATCGTGCCGATCCGAACTCGCAAGATGTCCGAAACAAAATTTTAGACACAACGGAGCCGGACACTCCGAAAACCAGATTCGGGACCCACGAAGAAGGGTCCGAAAGGTATGGGATATTGCAAAACCAGTCAGAGGGCCAGACCGAGGACGCATGGTCTGTGTGTGAACACGTGGTTGGGGGCAGTTGGACCCGCGCTGACGAGCGTGACCCCAGCTAGTCACTTGGTTGTGGTACATGTTCGGTGTCCGTGCCTCTAGTATGCGCTACCACGTCAGGCTGTTCACCTACGGTGCGTTGTAAGTCGTCAGGGGACGCTACCGACTGTGCTTCTAGTGGGAGGTACTCCTATCGAGTCGGGAGTGTCAGGCTGTCAGTCGTCGTGACTTCAACCTTCGGGTTTCGTCGTGTTGACCATTGCGTTTCGGTCTTCCCGCTGTGGTGCGTGTGTCGGCTTACGTGTCGTGAGGCCGGTGTTTTGTAGTGGCAGGGCTTCCTTTTCGAGGTACTCGCTTACTGCTAGCGTAGCGATTTCTCCGTTTGTGAGGTAGGGTTCGAGTGATCCCTACTGAGTCGTGTTCCGAGACACATTCCCTGCGTATTTTCACCGTGTTTCAGGTGAGGCGAGGCTTCAGGGGAGTTCGTCTGAGGC
The DNA here is from genome assembly GCA_022559845.1 of Amorphophallus konjac. Taxonomy (NCBI): domain Eukaryota; kingdom Viridiplantae; phylum Streptophyta; class Magnoliopsida; order Alismatales; family Araceae; genus Amorphophallus; species Amorphophallus konjac. Next base: position 395,427,140 of record CM040122.1, read on the forward strand.
TTAGTGCGGTTCAGGTGCCCATCGTTAGTGCCAGAAGTCAGAGCCGGGGTATGTCTCGTGTAGCTGTACTTTCTTTTCTTGTCTCTGTACTAGTTGTGGACTACTATTGTTATTTTATTGTTATATGGTGGACCATGTAAAATGTTAATTCATTTCCTGCTTATTTATTTAACTATTTAATTTCTACAATTATTTATGATACTTGTGTAGTTTCCACACCATCCTTCTAACCCTTCCGAGTCTTCGGACTCGTGGGTGGCGGTGCGAGTCTCGGGTTATCGGGTCTTCCCAGTAATCGGATTCTCAGGTTATTACAGCTGGTATCAGAGCGCGGTTGTGGAATTATATGAGAATCATAGGTAATTGTGGTGGTCCACTAGTCCACAACGATGATGTACAGTTGACACTGGCATCGGGCATTGTGTGTTTTTCTTCACCTTGCCGTTTCCGTGTTTTCTGTCTTTGCTTCAGGTGCATGTATGGCGCCGAGGTGGGAGACTCGCTCTCAGTAGGGGCAGTCAGCTGGAGGTCAGGAGATCCAGCAGGTGGAGCAGAGTAGAGCACCACCAGCGGCCACCGAGGCAGCGGATGCTGCTAGGGTTCCGGGGGCCGAGGATTTCTTCCGTGGTATGTACCAGCTTATGTCTCAGCCATTTGGCGGAGAGGCTAGTGAGGGCTCATCGACCAGGGGTGGGCCAGGCCGAGTAGTGAGGGATTTCATGCAGTTTCATCCCCCTTACTATGGCGGTCAGCCAGACCCTGATGTGGCTCGTGATTGGCTCGACGAGATGGAGCGGGTGTTCAGTTCCGCGAGATGTGCTGTAGAGGACAGGGTGATGTTGGCCTATAACCAGTTGCAGGGTACGGCTCGAGCGTGGTTGTCTTCTGAGTGGAAGACGTCTTTTCGGTCTTGTCCCCTTGAGCAGATTACGTGGGGTGACTTCGTCAGCGTGTTTGAGCATACGTACTGTCCAGAGTTTATTGCTACGCAGCGGATGCATGAGTTTTTGGAGCTAGTTCAGGGTGACATGTCCGTGTTGCAGTACAGGGCTCGGTTTGTCGAGCTGGGTCGGTATGCACCTCATATCATGGAGAATGAGAGGGTGAAAACCGCATAGTTCGTTCAGGGCTTGAGGCAAGAGTTGAGGCACCATTTGATCGCGAACGCTGCCACCGATTTGGAGACAGCATCTCGCGTTGTGGCTTCTTTGGAGATGGATATGCAAAGGAGTCGAGGACCGATTAGATAGAGATAATCTTTGTCAGATCGCAACCAGCAGTCGGCTACCCAGCAGCAGGGTTCCTTCCAGCATGCGTCGGGTGGTCTAGGAGCGTCGGCACTGGCATCGTCAGTGACAGGATCCGTGTCTTTCGGCTCGAAGGTCAAGAAGTTTCTCAAGAAGGGTTTATCTAAGAAGAAGTCCAAGGGTCAGGGGCAGGCTTCATCGAGCAGTGTATAGCAGCCGGTCCCGTTTCAGCGTCATGGATCAGTGGGTGGATCGCGAGGGCCGTGTCCACGGTGTAGCGAGTTCCATCCAGGCAGGCAGTGCACGGTGCCGATTATTTATTTTCGGTGTGACCAGCCAGGGCATATGGCGCGTGACTGTCCTCAGAGGCAGCAGCTGCAGTTTCCTCACCAGCAACAGATTCCCCAGCAGCAAAGGCCACATCAGCAGCAGTAGGGACAGTATCCGCCGCTACCCAGGTCAGCTAGTGTAGGAGGCAGGCAGAGAGCTCGGGACTAGATTACACACATGACCAGGGCAGAGGCAGTGGCGTCGCAGCTCCGGGAAGGTACCGTTCAGATTTTGGGTTGTGCGGCTCGGGTTTTGTTTGATTCTGGCGCGTCTCATTCATTTATCTCGGAGGATTTCACGCTGAGTATCGAGGAGCCGGTGACCCAGTTGTCCTGTGATTTGGCAATGGAGTTGCCTTCGGGTTGCTTCGATGAGGTTCCCGTGTGGGTGGAAGGGCGGAGTTTACCGGCTAGGCTCTATGCGTTGCCGCTTCAATACTTTGATGTGATTTTGGGAATGGATTGGCTCGAGACACATCATGCGTTGGTGGATTGTGGCTCGAAGAGAGTTTATTTTCGGCGACTTCGTGGACCCACCTTCTATTTCCAAGGTATCAGGTCTTCCTCTTCCCAATTCCTTATTTCGGCGATTTGAGCTCGTCGTTTACTTGATACGAGTTGTCAGGGTTTTCTCGCTTCTGTGGTCTTGGTAGACCAGCCATGTCCGGATGTCGAGGACATTCTGGTGGTGTGCGAGTTTCCCGATGTTTTCTCGGAGGACTTACCTGGATTGCCTCCCCAGCGGGAGATCAATTTTGTGATCGTGGTTGTGCCGGGTACGGGACCTTTGGCGAAGGCCCCCTACCGTATGGCTCCCGCTGAGTTGAGGGTGCAGTTGCAAGAGTTGCTGGCCAAGGGGTACATTCGTCCTAGCTTTTTCCATTGGGGTGCGTCAGTGTTGTTCGTGAAGAAGAAGGACAGTAGTTTGTGGCTGTGCATTGACTACCGGCAGCTAAATGAGGTGACCATTAAGAACAAGTATCCGTTGCCACGGATTGATGATTTGTTCGACCAACTTCAGTCTGCTCGAGTGTTCTCGCGGATTGATTTACGGTCTGGTTACTATCAGCTGAGAATTCACGAGTCCGATGTGGAGAAGACTGCGTTCAGTTCGAGGTACGGGCATTATGAGTTCCTGGTGATGCCGTTTGGGCTCACCAATGCCCCCGTAGCCTTCATGGACTTGATGCAGAGGGTGTTTCGTCCGTATCTGGACAAGTTTGTGGTCGTATTTGTGGACGAGATCCTTGTCTATTCGCGGTCTGCCGAGGAGCACGCGTACCATTTGGGTGTGGTGCTGCAGATGCTGCGAGATCACCAGTTGTATGCGAAGCTCAGTAAGTGCGAGTTCTGGCTTCGTGAGGTGTATTTTTTGGGGCACGTGATTTCTGGTGATGGGATTTCCGTGGACCCAGCCAAGGTCGAGGCAGCAATGTGATGGCCTAGGCCGAGGTCTATAACCGAGATCCAGAGTTTCTTGGGGCTTGTGGGATATTATCGTCGATTTATCCAAGATTTTTCTCACATTGCGACCCCGATGACTAGACTCACCCGGAAGGATGTGCCTTTCGTCTGGTCTGAAGAGTGTGAGCAGAGTTTCAGGGAGCTGAAGAGATTGCTCACCTCGGCTCCGGTGTTGGTTTTACCTTCTGGGCTGGGAGATTTTGTGGTGTGTACAGATGCTTCCGGGGTCAGACTGGGTGCTGTGTTGATGCAGCATGGTAGAGTGGTGACTTATGCATCTCGGCAGCTGAAGCCCCACGAGGAGAACTACCCTACCCATGACCATGAGTTGGCGGCTGTGATCTTCGCGCTGAAGATCTGGAGGTATTATCTGTACGGTGAGAAGTTCGAGGTGTTCACTGACCATCAGAGTTTGAGGTATGTGTTCACGCAGAGGGACCTTAACCTCAGGCAGAGGCGTTGGATGGAGTATATGAAGGATTATGACTTCACCCTGTCTTATTAGCCGGGCAGGATGAATGTCGTAGCCGATGCCTTGAGTCGGAAGGTCGCGGTCAGTGCCTTGATGTTGAGGAAGTGGAGGCTCTGGGAACAAGTGCCCGAAGTATCTTTCAGGCTCAAGATTCCCCAAGAGCCAGGGTTAGCTGTGCTTGCGAGTCTGACTATCACGCCTGCTATCCACCGTCAGGTGACAGAGGCTCAGCATGCGGACCCTGAGTTGTCCCGAATTCTGGCTATGGCTGATGTGGAACTCGGCGAGGACAGTGCTGCGCGGTTTCGTGGCAGGCTGTACGTCCCAGCTGAAGAGCAGGTTCGTCGTGCGGTGTTGCGTGAAGCTCATGGGAGCATGTACATCGTACACCCGGGTGCGACGAAGATGTATCAGAATTTGCAGAGGCAGTTCTGGTGGCCTGGCATGAAGAGAGATGTGGCCGAGTTCGTGGCCAGGTGCCTGACCTGTCAGCAGATGAAGGCGGAGCATCAGCGACCAGGAGGTACTCTCCAGCCCTTGGATGTTCCCGTGTGGAAGTGGGACCACGTGACAGCAGATTCTGTGGTGGGGTTGCCGAGGACTCCGAGTGGGCAGGATAGTATTTGGTTGCTGGTAGATCGGATGACGAAGGTGACTCGGTTGCTACCAGTCAAGGTCAGCTGGAGCGTGTCCAGGTTGGCTCATCTTTATGTGGAGCGGATCGTTTCGTTGCATGGCATTCCCATTTCCATTGTGTCGGATTGGGATTAGTGCTTCACTTCTAGATTCTAGAGGAGTTTCTAGCGAGCTCTTGGCACGGAGTTGGCGTTTAGTTCAGCGTACCATCCTCAGTCAGATGGTCAGTCTGAGAGGACCATCCAGACTTTTGAGGATATGCTGAGATCTTGCTACCTGGAGTGGCAGGGGAGTTGGATTCACCACCTGCCATTGGTGGAGTTTGCCTACAACAATAGCTATCATTCGAGCATCGGCATGGCTCCTTATGAGGCGTTGTATGGGTGTCCGTGTCGGACTCCACTTGATTGGTTTGAGGTTGGTGAGCGTGTTTTAACAGGACCAGAGTTGGTACAGTAGTGTGCAGATGTTGTGCACCTGGTTCGTCAGAACATGTTGGCGGCCCAGAGTCGGTAGAAGAGCTATGCTGACCGGAGGAGGTAGCCTCTCCCGTTCGCCGTGGGCGATCGTGTGTTCTTGAGAGTTTCTCCGATGAAGGGGGTGATGCGCTTTGGACGGAGTGGGAAGCTGAGTCCCCGCTATGTTGGTCCCTTTGTGATTGTGGAGCGCATCGGTGAGGTAGCTTATCGGTTGCAGTTACCTCCTGAGTTGGCGTCGGTGCATGACGTGTTCCACGTTTCGATGTTACGGAAGTATATGTCCGATGACACTCATGTGCTTGAGGATTCTGTGTGGCCCGAGGTGACTCCAGATCTTTCTCTTCCAGAGTTTCCCGTCCGCATTGTGGATAGGCGAGAGCAGCGCCTGCGGAGCAAGGCCATCCCCTTGGTGAAGGTGGTGTGGCAGCGACACTCTGGGGGTGAGGCCTCTTGGGAACGTGAGGACGAGATGCGTCAGCAGTTCCCTTACCTGTTCGAGTGAGTCTTCCTCTTCTTTCCCCTTGGGTTGTTCTTAATTTCGAGGATGAAATTCCTTTAAGGGGGGAGGGTTGTAATATCTCGAACCTTTCTGATCCTTCTTTGTGGGTCCCAGATTTGGTTTCTCGGAGTGTCCGGCTCCGTTGTGTCCGAAATTTCATTTCGGACATCTTTCATGTTCGGATCGGCGCGATCCGGAGTTGTTTCGGAGGCCCGGAAGCGTTCCACGACTTTTTTCGCGTGTGTTTTCCGATTTACGGTGTGGATTTCGGTAATTCATTCGGAACCTCGCCGCGGGTGAACCGGGTCGTTCACCTGGGCACGAGTGGTACCGTTGCGATCGGTACGTTCTGAGGATCGCGAAAACGTAATTTTCTATTTTTCATTTTTTTTAGAATTTTTGGATTTTCTATAAATATATCACTTTTCTCTCTCACCCCTCACCCTCTTCTTCTTCTTCTTCCTCCTTTCTCCCCCACCGTGACCACCGCCCCTCCCTCTCTCTTTCTCTCTCGTTCGGCCGCGGCGACGTCCCCTTCCGGCTGCAGACGGTGCGGGGCGACGGTGTGACGAAGTGGGCGGCGGCGAGGTGATCGTGGCGGCATAATGCTTGTGGGGAACTGTGAAGGGACGAGGGTTTTCAAAGCGTTCTTTGCGATCTCGGTAACGATTCGGCAGAGCATTCGCTCCATTGAGGTAGGGTGACGTTCCCTAGCTCTCCGCCGTTCATTTCTGTGGTTTATAGACCGAGGGGAGGACGAGAGGGGCTTGATTAAGTGGGTTTTCCATGATTTGGGGAGAGCTCGCCCGATCTATGGATTTATCCCACGATTTCACGTTTTGGTGGCCTAGTATCATGCTAGGGGTCCTCAGGGGTCTTCCCCTTTGATTTCCCCCTCTCCGGTGGAGGCATGGGGGTGTGGTTGGGTTTTTTGGGCTTTCCCTGCCGTTTCACCGTCGGGCGGGTGTGGCGGTCCTTCCAGTGACCGTCACACCGTGCGACGCGCCTGGGTGGGTGCGTCACAGCCCTTGTTTAGCCAACTTGGGTCTGGGAGTGTGACGGTCCCATGATAGACCGCCACAGGCGTGTGACGCGCCTGGGTTGGGCCGTCAGAGCATCCCGACCGTTGGTTTGACCGTTGGGGGTCAAGGCATGTGACGCACCAGGGCTGGCGCGTTACAGCCTTGTGACGGCCCAGCGTGGGTGCGTCAGGGTTATTCGACCCCCAGGCCATGTGACGCTCCGGGGCTGGACCGTTACATGTGTGTGACGCTCCAGGTATGGACCGTCACATGCTGTGACACACCGAGTGGTATGCGTCACAGCTTTCCTTTGTTTTTCCCTGTGACGCACCTGCATAGGCGCATCACAGTCTGTAACGCACCAGGGCAGGTGCGTTACACTCTATTTTACACTGGGAGTGTGACGGCCTGCGTTGGACCGTCAGGGTCCTGTGACGGTCCAGCCTAGACCGTCAGGCGTCTGTGACGGTCCTGCCTAGACCGTCAGAGTCCTGTGACGTGTCTAGGGTTGACCGTCAGGCACTAGGCCGTCACGGGTGGTTTGCAACCCCGTTTCTGTTCTGACCGTGGTCGCCATGTGACGGTGCTGGTACGTGGGGGGTCCCCGTACGTCGTCGGATGAGGATGTGGTTTTCCATTGACTTGAGAGTCTACTCCGTCAGTGACCCTCCACTAGTCGTAGCCTTCTTACACGCGTGTGGTCCCACCAGGGAGTGGTGGAGAGGCTACCTTGAGGATGGTTTTTTAGACTGGTTTCCATCGGGCCCCTCGTCGTTAGCCATAGTCCGGCTACGGGGGAAAACCAGTCAGAGGGCCAGACCTAGGACGCATGGTCTGTGTGTGCACACGTGGTTGGGGGCAGTTGGACCTGCGCTGACGAGCATGACCCCAGCTAGTCACTTGGTTGTGGTACTTGTTCGGTGTCCGTGCCTCTGGTAGGCGCTACCGCATCAGGCAGTTCACCTGCGGTGTGGTGTAAGTCATCCGGGGACGCTACCGACTGTGCTTCTAGTGGGAGGTACTCCTGTCGAGTCGGGAGTGTCAGGCTGTCAGTCGTAGCAACTTTGACCTTCGGGTTTCGTCGTGTTGACCGTTGCGTTTTGGTCTTCCCACCGTGGTGCGTGTGTCGGCTTGCGTGCCATGAGACCGGTGTTTTGTAGTGGCGGGACTTCCTTTTCGAGGTACTCGCTTACTGCAAGCGTAGTGATTTCTCTGTTTGCGAGGTAGGGTTCGAGTGATCCCTACTGAGTCTTGTTCCGAGACTCATTCCCTACGTGTTTTCACCGTGTTTCAGGCGAGGCGAGGCTTCAGGGGAGTTCGTCTGAGGCTCAGTGCGGTTCAGGTGCCCAGCATTAGTGCCAGCGGTCAGAGCCGGGGTATGCCCCGTGTAGCTGTACTTTCTTTTCTTGTCTCTGTACTAGTTGTGTACTACTGTTGTTATTTTATTGTTATATGGTGGACCATGTAAAATGTTAATTCATTTCCTGCTTATTTATATAAGTGTTTAATTTCTGTAATTATTTATGATACTTGTGTAGTTTCCACACCATCCTTCTAACCCTTTCGAGTCATCGGACTCGTGGGTGGCGGTGCGAGTCTCGAGTTATCGGGTCTTCCCGGTAATCGGATTCTCGGGTCGTTAAAAGTGGAATGTCTAAAGTCTAGCAAGCAAGTATTCCGGTGCAATGCCAAACACCGTGGTCAATAAACTCCTATGGGCACAAGTACCTTCGGGTGCTCCTCCTAGGACCAGACCGGACCCTATATGCACGGCATTAGTCATATTTGTCGGCATCCACTCTCATTATTGCCAATATGAGATTTCCAAGGATTGAACATGTAGGATTTATAAGGTGGATTTTATAGAATGGAATCCAAAGGCGTACTGTTATGTAGGGATGAATTAGGAGCAACGTTTGATACACGGAAAAACTGGTGAGATTGGTACCTTATAGGCTTCCGGACATATTCAAAAATGACATCCTCACAGAGGAATGCCTCTTCTGTGAACTATACAGGTTTAGAGAACCCTGTCAGGGGTTAAGTGGCACCTCTCAAGGCTGCCATGTCAAGCTTTAGCTTCTCTGATAAAAATTTTAACATAGTCGTTTGTTTCATGCTTTAGTTTCCCTGATATAAATTTTTTAACATGGTGGTTCAAGTGTTTAACGGAACATGGTCATTTGTTTCATGCTTTAGTTTCCCGGATATAAAATTTTAACATGGTGATTCAAGTGTTTAACAGAACATGGTCATTTGTTTCATGCTTTAATTTTCCTGATATAAATAAATAAATAAATAAATAAATAAATAAATATATATATATATATATATATATATATATATATATATATATATATATATATTAAACATGGTGGTTCAAGCGTTTAACAGAACATGGCATAATGACAGGTCATTTACTAAAGCATTATCTGTAGTAAATATGGTGTAGTTATTCAGCGTAAAACAGGTCGGTAAAGTAAGTAACATTGAGGTTTAGCCTAACAGGTAATTAGATTAGGCTAACAGATTTACCAGTTATGCTAACAGATTATTTAACAGATTAGCTAATAGATTACATAAAAAAATATATGATAAAGCTAATAGATTGATAAAGCTAATAGATTACGTAAAAAGCTAATACATCATGTGATTAGATTAGGTAATCTAATTGATTAGCTAGCATATTCTAACAGATTAGCTAACATTTACTTAGTCTATGTGAAAGTATGATAGAAATTGCTGTAAATATGATTTATCGCATGGAACATCGCATGGAGATGAGTTAATACTACTTTTTTTCTAGATTCGCTACCTTAGATTAGCTAGTATTTGGTTAAAAGCCTGGGAACACCTACCTTTCTGAGATGACCACTAGGTACAGGCAAAAGAAAAGGGTAACTTTCTTCCCTCCTCTGCAACCTCTGCAACTTCAGAGAATGCCCCCCCTCCTCTGCAGCAAGCCTTCGGAAGAATGGAGGGAGCCTCAATATAGGGAATATTATAGTATTTTGGGTAGACAGGAGGGGAAACAAGATCCTAGATAATCGCGTCATAGTGCGATGCCAGCTCAAACGTGCTGTTCATGTCTGAAAAGGACAGAGGATAATGGGATGCCAACGAAGGTTTGTCAGAAAAAAGTCACAACCTGGAGGGGGTCGTGTAAGCTAAATTATAGGGGCGCACCATCATATGTTAACATTGATTACAACGTATAGAAATTTTATATTTAATGAACTATGTTAATAAAAATAATAATTGCATATTTTTATGATCCCTAGATTTTTTTCTGATATTTTTCATAATTTTATTTTATTAAAAATATGCTAGAATAAAATTCAACTCGAAACTCCGTATCTAACTTCAAAGATTTTTATCTTTAAAAATTGATGGAATCAGTTTATGAAATTTCATGGTTAGGATCCTTATATTTTTCTCTTATTTTTAATAAAATTTATTTTTTAAAATTTCTTTTAAATAAAACTGACACTATTCATGTACCTAAGGTTGGTGCAATCACTACTCATGCACACAAAGTCAGTGCACTCACTATTCATATGCAGGTATAGGTCTACTCAAATCGAGGTCCGTGCAGGCATTGCACAGACTCTAACCCTTGCAAGGTCGGTGCAAATCCTGTTCACACACACACACACACACACACACACACACACACACACACACACACACATATATATATATATATATATATATATATATATATATATATATATATATATATATATATTTGGCTGGATATAGGTTTCTGCCTCGGTGCAAGTCCTGTTCAAGCGTAGGTATAGGTCTACTCAAATCGAGGTCCGTGCAAGCATTGCACAGGCTCTAACATTTTCTACACCCAAGGTCGGTGCAAGTATTCTAACCGAGGTCAGTGCAAGTATTGCACAGACTCTAACATCTTCTACACCCAAGGTCGGTGCTAGTCCTGTTCAAGCCTATAGGTTTCTGTAACTCGGTGCAAGTTTCAACTTGGTGCATTGGTGCAAGTTAGTTTTCTACCTTGGTGCACGTTTTGCACTTTCTGCCTCGGTGCAAGTTTTGCTAGCCTATATAGGCTTGGTGCAAGTTTTCTACCTTGGTGCAAGTTTTGCACTTTCTATGCAAGTTTTGCTAGCCTATATAGAAGGTCAACTCGGTGCAAGTTTTTTTCTACCTTGGTGCACTTTCTACCTCCAGCCTATATAGGAGGTCAAACTCAGTGCAAGTTTTGCTAGAGCATATAACATATAATTATTTGGCACAAAAGGCAAATGATGGATGCTAGGAATTGAATCCCGGTCACTAGGTTAAATGGCACATTACTTAACCAACTACACTAGAAAGTCACTTTGTTAGGTGAATAATCTTTATATATGATGACTCCGTGTTCCAACTTCTTACTTAACATTCCTATAGAGTTATCTAAAGTTTTTTTGGGGGAGAAATATTATTAAATTTTTTTTATCATTTCTTTTTTTATACGGGGTGCTACACCCTCCCCCACTTAAAAGAATTTGGTCCCCAAATTCAATTACATATATGGAGACAAGGAGGGTGAGAATTACTTACGGACTAGAATAATTCTGGAAATCTCCTTCTCATGGACTCCTCGGTTTCCCATGTAGCTTCTTGTTCTAAGCATCGATTCCATTGGATTTTAACCATAGGGATCGTCTTGTTCCGTAGAACTCAGATTTCTCGGTCGAGGATCTTTACTGGCCTTTGCTCATAGGTAAGGTCCTTCTGTATCACCAAGTCAGTGTGATCGATGATGTGGAGAGGATCATCCACATACTTCTTCAGCATAGAAATATGGAATATATTGTGCACCTCTGATAATTGTGGAGGCAAGGCAATACGGTCGGCTACCTCGCCCACTCTCTCCAACACCTCGAATGGACCAATAAACCTCGGTGTAAGTTTGCCCTTAACACCAAATCTTCTAATACTTCGACCAGGAGATACCTTGAGAAAAACATGGTCTTCAACTTGGAATTCCAGATCTCTTCTTCTATTGTCAGCATATGACTTCTGTCTGGACTGTGCTATCTTTAGCCTTTCCCGAATGAGGTATATCTTCTCCGTTGAATCTCTTACCATTTCTGGGCCTAGGATTTGTTTTTCACCCACTTCGTCCCAACATATTGGAGATCGACAACTTCTACCATAGAGCGCCTCAAAAGGTGCCATCGGGATACTGGCTTGATAGCTATTATTATATGCGAACTTGGCTAGGGGTAAGTGGTCGTGCCAACTTCCGCCGAAGTCTATAATGCAGGCCCTTAACATGTCTTCAACAACCTGATTTGTCCTTTCTGTCTGTCCATCTGTCTTAGGATGGAAGGCAGTGCTAAAGTTGAGTTTCGTCCCCAGAGAGTGTTGTAGATTCTTCCAGAAATGAGAGGTGAAGCGCGAGTCTTGGTCAGATACGATCGAGACAGGAACTCCATGAAATCTAACTATCTCTTTAATATATAGGGCAGTAAGGACATCAATCGACCATCGGCTTTTGATAGGCAAGAAATGAGCCGATTTAGTTAGGCGGTCGATAATTACCCAGATTCTATCATGTCCACCTCTAGACTTGGGCAAACCCATAATAAAATCCATGCCAATGTCTTCCCACTTCCACTTGGGAATGTCTAGTTGATGTAAATTTCCGGCGGGTTTCTGATGTTCTGCCTTCACTTGTTGACATGTTAAGTAGCGAGATACGAAATCCGCTACCTCCCTTTTCATATTAGGCCACCAGAAAGTTCTTTTCAAGTCTTGGTACATCTTGGTAGCTCCAGGATGGATCATGTACCTCGATCTATGAGCTTCTTCGAGGACCTTTTTCCTCAACTCGAGATAGTCGGGTACACATGTCCGTTCATGGAATAGCAATCTCCCATCGGGTGCCAGCTTAAAATCCGATCTTTCACCCAGCTTGTCCCTTATCTCCACTAGTGTAGGATCTCCCTCTTATAACTTCTGAATTTCTGACAGCAAATCCGGATGTAAACTCATATGGGCTAGAGTAATACACCCGTCTTGTTCATCAGTGCTAATATCGAGTTGAGAGAATTCTTCTAATAGCTTCCATTCTTGGATCATACAATTGGCTAATATTACTCTCGGCTTTCGACTAAGAGTATCAGCCACAGAATTACCCTTACCGGGATGGTACTGTATAGTGAAGTCAAAATCCTTGAGATATTCGAGCCAACAGCTTTGCCGCATGTTCAGCTCCTTTTGAGAGAATAAATACTTGAGGCTTTTGTGATCGGAGTATACCGTGAATTATTCTCCGTAAAGATAGTGTCTCCAGATCTTCAAGGCAAATACTACCGCGGCCAGCTCTAAGTCATGCACCGGGTAGTTCTCTTCATGTTTCTTTAATTGCCGGGAAGAATATGCAATGACTCTCCCATTCTGCAATAATACACACCCGAGGCCAATACCAGAAGCATAGGTATATACCTCGTACTTCTCTCCTTCGACTAGCAATGATAGGATTGGAGCAGTGGTCAAGAGATCCTTCAAAGCTTGGAAACTCTTATCACAGTCTTCCTTCCACTCATAAGGTGTTTCCTTGCGAGTCAATCGGGTGAGAGGAACAGCAACTCTTGAAAAGTCCAATGAAACGCCGATAATAACCAGCTAGTCTCAAGAAACTACGAATCTCCGTTGCATTGGTTGGTCGTTCCCAATTTTTCACGGCTTCGACCTTTGATGGGTCAACATAAATTCCGTCCTTTGAAATTATATGGCCCAAGAAGGACACTTCCGCCAGAACTTGCATTTGCTAGATTTGGCATATAGTTTATTTTCCCTCAATATCTGTAATGCCTTCTTAAGATGTTCTTCATGGTCTTCTTCAGACTTTGAATAAATAAGAATATCATCGATAAAGACATCATCGATAAAGACTACAATGAACTGATCTAAGTGAGGCCTGAATATGCTATTCATTAGCTGCATGAAAGCTGCGGGGGCATTTGTTAGTCCGAAAGGCATAACAGTAAATTCGTAATGCCCATGCCTGCTTCGGAATGCAGTTTTATGAATATCTTCTTCTTTGATCTTCAGTTGGTGATAACCTGAACGAAGATCGATCTTGGAGAAATATTTAGCTCCAGATATTTGATCGAACAATTCATCAATCCTCGGTAGTGGGTACTTGTTCTTAATTGTAAGGTGGTTTAACTGTCGATAGTTGATGCAGAGTCTCATCGATCCGTCCTTCTTCTTGACGAATAGCATACGTGCTCCCCATGGGGAAGTACTCGGCCGGATGAAACCCTTGTTTAATAACTCCATCAGTTGTTCCTTCAGCTCCTTCAGCTCAGCAGGGGACATTCGGTAGGGTGCCTTGGAAACAGGTCCAGCACTAGGGACAAGGTCGATGGTGAATGACACCTCCCGTTCCGGGGGTAAGCCAGGTAATTCTTCTGGAAAAACGTTAGCAAAATCTCGAACTACGCAGATGTCTTCAAGCTTAGGCTCCTCAACGTCCGTGGCAGTTACAAGGGCAATGAAAGCCATACATCCCTTGCTTATAAGTTTACTAGCTCGGAGAGCTGATATAAGAGGTAATCTAGCCCGAGGGCTCATGTAAACCAATTCCGGGTAACCCACAAAAGTTACCTTGCCATTACGACAATCAACAGTTGCTTGGTATGTGGATAACCAATCAACACCTAGTATGACATCATACACTTCCATATCTAAGCAAATTAGGTCGGCAGGTAAATTGTTTCCTTTAACCATAACCTCACAGTTTGAGTATTGATGTGTGAGGTCAGCCTTGTTCCCGATAGGTGTAGATATGACTAAGTCCAACAATTCAGGCTCCATAGAGAATATAGCAGCAAATTTCTTGGAAATAAATGAATGTGTTGCTCCCGTATCAAATAAAACTTTAGCATTCATAGAGCAAAAAGTTAGTGTACCTTCCACGATTCCTCCTTCTGTTGGTTCCCTCTCTTGGAGAGCTTGCAGACGGCCTTGCTTCTTTACTGGGAGCTTCTCCTCTTTAACGGCTTGCTCGTTCATCAACGGATAGTTAGGGATCCGATGTTCTCGGCTTCCACATCGGAGACATGCTCCTAGCTTCCTCCAGCATTCCTCCGTCTTATGGCCGAGTTTATTACAATAATTTTAAATTTCCTTTGTGGGTGTGGGGGCAGTGAAAGGCTTATCATTCTTCTGAATTTTCTTCCCTTTGGAAGACTCTCCTCCCATATAGGGCCGCTTCTTGTTGAATGTTGCTTTGAATTTTCCTGGGCTTGTGATAGGTTCCTTCTTGTTGAGTGTTGCCTTGAAATTTCCTCGGATCCTCTCCGATAACTCGGTGGCATCCTCGAGCAATTGCGCACACCGAACCATTTCTGAGTAGACTTGAATGTCCATCGGTGTGAGTTGCGTAATGTAGTGGGGCCGAAGCCCGTTGAGGAACCTTCTTGCCTTCATCTTCTCTGTACACACCAAATGGGGTGCATACCTTGACAGTCTTGAAAACTGGGCTTCATACTCGGCCACTTTCAAGCCACGTTGTTTCAGTGCGACAAATTTCGTAGCCTTCTTCTCCTGAATATGGTCATAGAAGTACTTGTTATTGAAATGTTTGGTGAATTCAACCCATGTGACATGGCCTTCTGGCAATGTTGCTTCTATGGATTCCCACCAACATCGAGCGTCCCGCTCCAGTTGGAAAATAGCTAGTAGAACCTTTTCCTTGTCCGTGCATTGCATTACATGAAAAATTCGTTCCATCTCCTGTAGCCAATTTTTAGCATCCTCGGGGTCAGACGAACCTGTGAACCTAGGTGGGTTCATGTTACGGAAACCTCGGTGGAGATCACCGGCTCCACGGTTAGCACCACCTTGCGCCACTTGTTGTAGCGCCTGCACAAGGCCTAGCACGGTGTGCTGCATCTCGCGCCATTGTGCTTGTTCAGCAGCCATGATCCTACAAAAGAGTTTAAGGGTCATAAATATCGGGTTTTATTATGAGGTTAAATGCCATTATATAACTTAACCCATGTCTCTACCCATCTCACTGGGTAAGGTACAAATCTATCCTTTAGACTTAGTTTTCCTAGATTTCGATCATGACTCATAATTTCCTAACTTCTTATTCCCTAGGAAATTTAAATCCTAGGCTCTGATACCACGAAGACTATCACGCCCCGAGCGCGGAAGATTACCCAGAGGCGTGACACGTCTATATAGATCGTGTCAATCATGTAAATATCAGAGTGCACAAATCACTAAGATTTAACTTGAAATTAATACAAATAGTATGAGCTGACAATTGTCACAACTAATCAAAGGACAAATACATACGTTCCCAGAGTCCAACGACTGGGCTTCAAACCTTGAGCAGTTCTAATCAAGTGGACTAATACAAGTGGCATAGATGAACTGATACAACTGACATAAGTGGACTAATACAATAACACAAATGACATGACAATTTGATAACTTCACTCTAACACTCATCACTCAGTCTCATTCCCTTCCGAGTGTTGGTTGACATCCAAATTACCTGAAAATATTAGAAAATAACTAGATGAGCGAATCGCTCAGTAGGCTTTACATCTCAAGATTTAACATGCTTTAAGTGGTTTACAAGTTCAATTAATGTAGGTAAATCTATGCATGTAGATAAGTAGACGTCAAGGATTGTAAAATCCATAAGAACAGTATAGGAAAAAAAACAAGTGAGAGTATGTAGATTTCAGCTTCAATACAGCAATAGCAAGAGATATCAAGCAAGTAGGAACTAGAATTAACAATAATTTTTCCAGGAAGGTAAGAACTCATGTCAAGCAAGCAATAGTAAGCAACGTAATTTCAAGTGCGTATAACTGGAATTGGCTATTTATCAATTTCATTCAAGTAAATACTTTTACCCTTCTGCGGGCTTCAAGTCAATCAATCAAGTAATATCACGTGAATGAGTGGAATGTCTAAAGTCTAGCAAGTAAGTATTCTGGTGCAATGACAAACACCGTGGTCAATAAACTCCCATGGGCACAAGTACCTTCGGGTGCTCCTCCCAGGACCAGACCGGGCCCTATATGCATGGCATTAGTCATGTTTGTCGACATCCACTCTCATTATAGCCAATGTGAGATTTCCAAGGATTGAACATGTAGGATTTATAAGGTGGATTTTATAGAATGGAATCCAAGGGGGTACTGTTATGTAGGGACGAACTAGGAGCAACGTTTGATACATGGAAAAACTGGTGAGATTGGTACCTTATAAGCTTCCAGACATATTCAAAAATGACATCCTCACAAAGGAATGCCTCTTCTGTGAACTATACAGGTTTAGAGAACCCTGTCAGGGGTTAAGTGGCACCTCTCAGGGCTGCCATGTCAAGCTTTAGCTTCTCTGATAAAAATTTTAACATGGTCGTTTGTTTCATGCTTTAGTTTCCCTGATATAAGTTTTTTAACATGGTGGTTCAAGTGTTTAACGGAACATAGTCATTTGTTTCATGCTTTAGTTTCCCTGATATAAAATTTTAACATGGTGATTCAAGTGTTTAACAGAACATGGTCATTTGTTTCATGCTTTAATTTTCCTGATATAAATATAAATATAAATATAAATATAAATATAAATATATATATATATATATATATATATATATATATATATATATATATATATATATTAAACATGGTGGTTCAAGCGTTTAACAGAACATGACATAATGACAGGTCATTTACTAAAGCATGATCTGTAGTAAATCTCGTGTAGTTATTCAGCGTAAAACAGGTCGGTAAAGTAAGTAACATGGAGGTTTAGCCTAACAGGTAATTAGATTTGGCTAACAGATTTACCAGTTATGCTAACAGATTATTTAACAGATTAGCTAATAGATTGATAAAGCTAATAGATTATGTAAAAAGCTAATACATCATGTGATTAGATTAGGTAATCTAATTGATTAGCTAACATATTCTAACAGATTAGCTAACCTTTACTTGATCTATGTGAAAGTATGATAGAAATTACTGTAAACATGGTTTATCGCATGGAACATTGCATGGAGATGAGCTAATACTATTTTTTTTCTAGATTAGCTACCTTAGATTAGCTAGTATTTGGTTAAAAGCCTGAGAACACCTACCTTTATGAGATGACCACTAGGTACAGGCAAAAGAAAAGGGTAGCTTTCTTCCCTCCTCTGCAACCTCTGCAACTTCAGAGAATGCTCCCCCTCCTCTGCAGCAAGCCTTCAGAAGAATGGAGGGAGCCTCAA
Organism: Amorphophallus konjac; assembly: GCA_022559845.1. Taxonomy (NCBI): domain Eukaryota; kingdom Viridiplantae; phylum Streptophyta; class Magnoliopsida; order Alismatales; family Araceae; genus Amorphophallus; species Amorphophallus konjac. Next base: position 395,444,551 of record CM040122.1, read on the forward strand.
TATAGGGAATATTATAGTGTTTTGGGTAGACAAGAGGGGAAACAATATCCTAGATAATCGCGTCATAGTGCGATGCCAGCTCAAACGTGTTATTCATGTCTGAAAAGGACAGAGGATAATGGGATGCCAACGAAGGTTTATCTGGAAAAAGTCACAACCTGGAGGGGGTCGTGTAAGCTAAATTACAGGGGCGCACCATCATATGTTAACATTGATTACAACGTTTAGAAATTTTATATTTAATGAACTATGTTAATAAAAATAGTAATTACATATTTTTATGATCCCTAGATTTTTTCTGATATTTTTCATAATTTTATTTTATTAAAAATATGCTAGAATAAAATTCACCCGAAACTCCGTATCTAACTTCAAAGATTTTTATCTTTAAAAATTGATGGAATCAGTTTATAAAATTTCATGGCTAGGATCCTTATATTTTTCTCTTATTTTTCATAAAATTTATTTCTCAAAATTTCCTTTAAATGAAACTGACACTATTCATGTACCTAAGATTGGTGCAATCACTATTCATGCACACAAAGTCAGTGCAATCACTATTCATACGCAGGTATAGATCTACTCAAATCGAGGTTCGTGCAAGCAGTGCACAGACTCTAACCCTTGCAAAGTCGGTGCAAATCCTGTTCACATATATATATATATTTATATATTTGGTTGGATATAGGTTTCTGCCTCGGTGCAAGTCTTGCTCACACACACACACACACACACACACACACACACACACACACACATATATATATATATATATATATATATATATATATATATTTGGTTGGATATAGGTTTCTGCCTCGGTGCAAGTCCTGTTCAAGCGTAGATATAGGTCTACTCAAATCGAGGTCGCAAGCATTGCACAGACTCTAACATTTACCCAAGGTCAGTGCAAGTATTGCACATACCCTAACCCGGTGCAAGTATTGCACAGACTGATCCAAGGTCGGTGCAAGTATTGCACATACTCTAACTCTAACCGTGGTCAGTGCATGTTGTGTCCCTGAAGTCATTTGAGTCATTCTGTGGTCACTTGGGTCATTCGACATCATTCTATGGTCATATGCATTCTGTGGTATTCTTGGTTTTGATAATGGCTAAACACTATTAGTCATTGTTGTTTTTCACTCTTATATGACTGACATATGTGCTGTTGTGTTCATGACAGATATGCAAATGAATGGACAAGTGAAAGCTTAATGTTGCGCCCTCACACGCGGATCGACCTGCGCGGTCAGGTCGCCAATTGGGCTAAAAACAGTCGCATTTGTCTCATCTTTCGAAACCTCCACCTCAAACATAACTCCCACACAAAACCAGCAAAAACAAAAGGAGAAAGGAAAAGAAAAGACTGAAGGGGGAGTCACCAACATTCCCAAAAAGCATGTCCAAAGACCTAAGAAAGGTCGACCTTCCCCGCAGCATAGGTCAACACATTCTTGGCCATTCCATGCTCAATCTTCTAAATATCACCAAAACTGGATTGCACATTCATATAGGCCAACACCACCATACTTTTGGAGAAATTGTGATTCATGTGTTCATCAATCCTATAACTTTCAATCTCCTAGGTGGCAGAACAATCACTCTCAACCCCAAAATAACCAATGGCCACAATGGGTTAAGAAGCCAACTTCATCAAACTTTCAAAAATTCCAACCAAGAACCTCCAAATAGAAAATGAATGTCAAAGTTGAAAAGAAAAACCAAATCCCTGCTCTAAGCAAACAAAACAAGAATGTTAGAAAAGTTTGGATTCCAAAAGAAATGGTTTCATGCTTTGAAAATTTGAAGAGTATGATGGGACCCAAATTTGGTTGGGTTCCAAACACATTTGCTTAATTGCTTGTGCAGGAGTGTCTTGCAGCCATACATAACAAGTGGTACCTTGATAGCGGCTGTTCAAGACACATGACCGGAGACAAATCAAAATTTTGTCTCTTGGAGGAAAAGGAAGGAGGACATGTCACATTTGGAGGGAACAACAAAGGAAAAATCATTGGAACAGGTAATGTAGGTAAGAACCTCTCCAACTTCATTGGAAATGTGTTGCTAGTTGAAGGTTTGAAATATAACCTACTAAGCATAAGTCAATTGTGTGATAAAGGTCACAAAGTGTTGTTTGATTCTCATGAATGTAAAATCTTTGAACCAAAATCTGACAAGGTAAAATTTTATGGTAAGAGAGTCAACAATGTTTACATGATTGACTTAGATGATCCTGCTCATTCAAACCTTTGTCTTGCTGCACCAAAATCTGAAATTGCATGGTTATGACATCGTAGACTAGAACATGCTAGCTACAATGTCTTGCATAAACTCTTGAAGCATTCAATGGTGAAAGGTTTGCCTGAACTATCCTTTAAACAAGAAAATAAATTGTGTGATGCATGTGCCCTAGGTAAACAAACTAGAAAATCATTCAAGGGAAGATCTGAAAATACATCATCCAAACCACTCGAGCTAATTCATATGGGCCTTTTTGGCCCAACCAGAACTACTAGCTTAAGTGGTAGAAAATATGGATATGTCTTGGTGGATGACTTTTCTAGGTTCACATGGGTTTTCTATCTCACACATAAAAATGATGCTTTTGATGAGTTTCAGGCACTCTACATGAAGATAAAGCAGGACGGTGAGTTTAAAATTTCCAAGATTCAATCTGATCACGGTGGTGAATTTGAAAATGCTAACTTCTATAACCTTTGCAGGGCCGAAGAGATTTCACACCGATTTTCTTCACCAAGAATGCCGGAGCAAAATGGTGTAGTTGAAAGAAGAAACCGAACACTTGTAGAGATGGCAAGAACCATGCTTGCTGAACGGCAACTTCCAAGGAGATTTTGGGCTGAAGCGGTAAACTCGGCATGTTACATTATCAACCGCTCTATGATAAGGCCACACACCAAAAAGACTCCTTATGAGTTGCTGAAAGGTAAAAAGCCTTCTCTCTCACATATGAAAGTGTTTGGGTCAAAATGCTTCATCCACAACAATGACAAAAGAGACTTAGATAAATTCGAGCCCAAGAGCGATGAAGGCATATTCCTTGGATATTCTGATAGATCTAGGGCTTATAGAATTTATAACATTAAAAGTCAAACTGTGGAAGAATCACCCCATGTTTCCTTTGATGAATATCATGATTCTAACAATGATAACTCTTGCAGGAAAAATGATGAAGATGGGGAATTCCTAAGCATGGAGGACAAGAGTGATTCTCCACAAGAAGAAACAAAAGAAGAGGGTGACTGAGTTGAATCAAGCAATGCAAGGATTCAAGCTCCAAAAGAAGGTAATGATGCTACAAACATTCGAATTCTTAAGGATCATCCTTTAGAAAATGTCATTGGTAGCTTAAATGACCCACATAGAACAAGGTCACATTTTAAAATTGTGGAAGAATTAGATCAACTTGCTCTTGTCTCGCAGCATGAACCCAAAAATATTGATGAAGCCTTAAAAGATGAAAACTGGATAAATTCCATGCAAGACGAGTTAAACCAGTTTGAAAGAAACAAAGTTTGGCATCTTGTTCCTAGACCTTCATCACAATCTGTAATAGGCACTAAATGAGTTTTTAGGAACAAACTAAGTGAGGATGGCAAGATAATAAGAAACAAGGCTAGATTGGTGGCTCAAGGGTATAATCAAGAGTTTGGGGTAGACTTTGATGAATCTTATGCCCATGTTGCTAGACTCGAAGCCATCAGAATTTTACTTGCCTTTGCATGCTCCCTTAGGATAAAGCTATATCAAATGGATGTCAAAAGTGCTTTCTTGAATGGCTTTATCAAAGAATAAGTATATGTTGAGCAGCCCCCTGGCTTTGAGAATTCTAACAATGCAGATTTTGTATACAAGCTAGACAGGGCGCTTTATGGACTTAAGCAAGCACCAAGAGCTTGGTATGAGAGACTAAGCTCGTTCCTCATTGAAAAAGGGTACACACGAGGTAAGGTAGATCAAACACTTTTCACCAAGAAGCAAGGTAAGAACATCTTGATTGTTCAAATTTATGTTGATGACATTGTGTTTGGTGCTACAAAATCTAAAATGTGTGAGGAATTTGCTAACCTCATGACTAGCGAATTTGAGATGAGCCTAAAGGGAGAACTTCAATTCTTTCTTGGTTTGCAGGTCAACCAAGAAGAAGATGGTTGCTTCATAAGCCAAGCTAAATACATCAGGGAGCTGCTAAAAAGATTTGACATGGCAAACAGCAAAATCATTGCAACTCCGATGAGCACCTCAACTTCACTGGATTCAGATGAAAATGGTAATTTGGTGGATGCAAAGGTCTATAGAGGTATGATTGGTTCTTTGCTTTATTTGACTGCATCCCGACCAGATATCCAGTTTAGTGTATGTCTTTGTGCTAGATTTCAAGCTAGTCCTAGAGAATCCCATTTGACTGCCGTCAAACGTATCCTTCGATATGTTGCCGGCACTCAAGATTTGGGATTATGGTATCCGTCATCATGTGATTTATCTCTTATATCTTATTCTGATGCGGATTACGCTGGATGTAAGCTGGATCGCAAGAGTACTAGTGGCTACTGCTAGTTTCTAGGCGGGTGTTTAGTTTCTTGGGCCTCCAAGAAACAACACTCGGTTGCCCTCTCAACCGCAGAGGCAGAATATGTTGCTGCAGGGAGCTGTGGCACCCAAGTGTTGTGGATTAAACACCAACTCCAAGACTACTTGGTGGATCTTGGTTGTGTCCCGATTCTGTGTGATAACACTAGTGCTATCAACCTTGCAAAAAATCCAGTCCAACACTCTAGGACTAAGCATATTGAGATTAGGCATCACTTCATTAGAGATGAGGTCGTTAAGAAAAACTTTGAGCTGCATTTTGTTGATACTCTAAATCAAATTGCTGACATCTTCACCAAGCCCTTGTGTAATGACAGATTTTTAACACTCAGAAGAGAGCTTGATCTTTGCCGACCTCAGGCCAATAAAAACTGATATGATGATCTTATTCAACTTGGTTATATGTTTTTGTAGAATGGCATTCATGCATTGTTTATGTCAATATGTCATTTTGTATATGTGTCGCATTGCATGTAGATGCATAATAATGAAATGAGTTCATGATTCATAATGCATTGCATGGTCTATGTAGCATCCTTCCTGCATGGCCATGGTATATCAAATGTTGATGTATGGAAAGGCAGGTTATGCTTGTCTAGAAGCACTCAATATGCGTAAGGTTTCACCTCCGCCACGTACCATGCGTCATTGTCACATATAGGCCATATAGTAAGGGGGAGTTGTCATTTTGCAGCATTTGTACATGAGTTTCATCTCCATTCTTTTGCATTTAATAAGTGTACAACCATATGCTGGGTCATGCATTTCATGTCTACCAAATTCATGTCCACCCCTGCACGTTTCAGGTCATTCTCCTCTTGACACTTATCATTACACTTGCTTGCACACATAACTCTTCGCGTATCCATTGCATATCCTTAGGGGGAGTTTTGTTGATTCTCATAACCTCTTGCAAACTGCACTTCAGTGGCTTACAGTCTGGTTTTAGTTCACGAGACAGATGTGTTGTGCCCATGTGGTTTTGGTTTTGATGATGGTTTTAATGATGGTTTTGATGATTGGTTTTTGATGTGAGTTAATCACTGTGAGTCATCCTGATGTGTGAGTCATCATGCTGTTATTCAGTCTATCAAATGTTCAGTCATCTTGCTGCTCAGTTTAAGTTTAACATTTTTGATGTTCAGTCGTGTTAACTGATGCATAAAGCATTCATTGCTACACTCTGCTTAGTTAGTATGAACAGTAGTGGGTCGACCCACTTTTGCTGATGCGTCGACTCATCAGAACACTGATTGTCTGGTTTGTCTAACTTCAAGTCTACACATCATCAGTTGAACGTAAAGTGTATACGTTGCAGCGTCAACTCATTAGGCTGCAGCGTCAACTCAGCAAGTATGCACATCGCCTTCAAGCCTTCAAGTCTATACACTCTATACTCATTCAAGTCTGTACACTGGTTTTCATGCATGTTAAACTCCAAGTCTATACAGCCTGCCTCTTCTACTCAGTGTACATACTTATTCATTTGCTGTTTCATAGTCCATACAATGGATGTTGAACTGTGAAGCCTATACATTGTCTGATCATTCATCTTCATGTCTATACAACGCTAAGTCAATACATTGAAATGTTCTCCAAAGTCTGCACATTGGTCTTCGAATTCAAAGTCTGTACATTGGGTTTTCACATGAAGTATGTACAACCGTTCACTGTTGAAGTCTATACACTGGTCGGTGGAATTTGAAGTCTGTACACTGACTCATTTCATTTCCTCAGAGTCTGTACATCCACAGTGAAATCCAAAGTCTGCACATTGATCTTCGAATCCAAAGTCTATACAATGGTCTTCACACTTGAAGTCTATACATTCGATGTGCAGAGTTGATGTCTATACATTTGCCTCCATGATTCTAAGTCTATACATTTACCTCCATGATTCTAAGTCTATACATTTGCCTCCATGATTCTAAGTCTATACATTCGCTGCAGAGATCTCTGTCAAGTCTATACATCGACTGTCTTGCTTTAGCTTAAGTCTGTACCGAGTCAGCGTCTCGTTAACCGTCTCTTGTTCTGTCCTCATGTTATTTCTGTGTTTGTGTCTTCGTGTTGTTTTTACGTCTTTGTGTTATTTTTGTGTTTGAGTCTTCATGTTATTTCTGTGTTTGTGTCTTCGTGTTGTTTTTACGTCTTCGTGTTATTTTTGTGTTTGAGTCTCCATGTTATTTCTGTCTTTATGTCTTCGTGTTGCTTCTTTCTATCTTCGTCCAGGTTTCCTCTGATCGCGTGTTTTACTACCGTTTTACTCCGTGTTATTTCCTTCTCACCTCGTGCTGTTCTCATCTGACTTCGTGTTGTTCCCTTTGTAGTGTTAGCTTTGTTACTGTGGTACCTCGTGTCGTTCTCTATTTACCTCGTGCTGTTCTCATCTGACTTCATGTCGTTCTCTTTGTAGTGTTAGCTTTGTTACTGTGGTACCTCGTGTCGTTCTCTCTTTATCTCGTGCTGTAGTCATTTTATGTACCTCATGTCGTTCTCAGTATAGTGCACCTTTTGTTGTTCCTACACACCTCGTGCAGCTTTAGCTTGAGTGTCAACCGACTTATTTCAAGTATATATATATATATATAGAGAGAACCCTGAGTATTAATGGTTTTAATCTCTTTGCAAGAGAAGAAGAAAAACAAAAAGAAGAAGGTGGTCCGAGGAAGAAATTCCCCAGTGACTGGGTGGCACGTGATCCGAAGCTAGAAGGGCAGACAGGATTGTGACACGTGTGCTGAAGCTGGCTGAGAGACTGACACGTGGCCACAGGTTCTGGGCGGGAAATGTGGAAGCCACACGCGCCCAGTGCTCCCCTCCTGCTGGCTGCTACTTATAAAAGGAACCCTTCATCCAATAGATGAAGTGCGATCGAAGAAGAAGCCTGGAGAGCAGAAAGCCCTTCGATCCAGAAAAAGAAAAGAGGAAGAAAAAGAGAAGAAGAAGAGATAGAAGAAGTGTGAGCCGAAGAAAATAGAGGAGCAGAGATCGAGAGAGTGAAAGAGCAGAAGAAGAAGAGAGCTGTAGTAGAAAGCAGAAGAAGAAGAGAAGAGAAGAGATAGAGAGAGCCTGCGAAAGAAGAAGAAAAGAAAGAGAAGAAGAGCAGAAGAAGAAGAAGAAGAGAAAGAGAGAGTTAGAGAGCTCGTGAGGGTAAAGAGAAAAAGAAAGTGAGAGAGAAGAGAAGAGGAAGAGAAGCTTACCTGAAGGTCTGTCTACTGGACCGTGGATCAAATCCAGGCCAGTCAGCTCCATGCGAGCCACATCTGTGTTATCTTTCTTTACAGCTTTCTGGCTGTGTAATTTTCCTTTCTTATTTTTTCCCTTTTCATTTGGTTAGCTTTGTACTTCCGATCCTCTGGATTGAGGTCGGGTCCCTCCTGGTCTGGAGGAAGAGAGGTCTTCGACCTCTGGTTTGCTGGTGACTGGGAGTCACTGGTGTGTTCCCTCCGGTTTGGAGGAAGAGAGACTGTGCGTCTCTAGTTTCCAAGTGGCTGGGAGTCACTTGGGGTGTCCCCCTGATTGGGAGGAAGAGGGGAGGTTGTTCCTCTGATCAAGCTGTGTGGCAGCACCTGTTACAGACTGAGTCTGCGGTTTCTAGCGTGAGCTCGTGGAAGCCACACTCGGGTTGAGTGTGGGGTGGATGTAGGTCTGCTGGACCGAACCACCTAAAAACCCCTTGTGCACTGTGGTTTGTCTTGTCTATTTGTGCTTCCGCTAGGTGATTGCATAGGGGCGCTCCATGTGTTTGGCTTCTGGTTGAGCAGAAGAGTTTATTAGTTTTCAGATTGACTAAATCTGTCTTGTTAGCACTCCAGTCATCTCACTGTGTGTTTGGTTAGTTCCACAACTGCCATTTAGCCTTCAAGTTTGTTTAGTTTGCGAACTAGCATTTTTAGTGAGCGAAATTTTAACTGGGCGAAAGGTCTTTTTAAGGTCTATTCATTCACCCCCCCTCTGAATACTGCACCGAACCTAACAAGATGGACATATGGTGTAAGAGCTTTCTATTATATGCCCTAATGATTGTCCATTCAATGAAAATGGTTCAGATTTAATGATTTCCTTATAGTTCTGATATATCTTGTTTGAAATCATCTATGTTCTGAAGCTTTAATAGACCTTAACTAGAGACTGCATATTGTGTTTTGCATGACTATCCTGAAATCTGAAAATCCAAACGTCTTGACAACTTTGGTGATACACTCAGGCTTAGTATTGCTTCTAAACATGTTGATGAGCTGGAATTCCTGAAAATCATTTTGACAGAGCAATGATATTGTTGCACGGAGAAACATGTCATGTCATCAAAATCAAGTGACAAATGATATGTCATGATGTACCTCTGTTATCTCTGTGGTCATTCTATTTAGACTCTAGGCAGAGCACTGGCATAATTGCTGAGAAATATATCCTCTCATCAAAGAAATGAGATTGGATATGTCATGACGTGACTTTGCTATCTCTGTTCATTCTGAAGCATAACCGTCAGTCTTGCCAAATACCTAGGGATACTGGCGTCTAAACAATGTGTATTCTTACGGCTAGGAGGCATGAACTAGACTTGATTACTCGTATAAAGTGAGTCATGTGCCTTCAAATACTAAAGATATTGAAAATCAACATATGCTACAATCATTCAATTCCATGCTTCAATCATGATTGTTTAGCCTCAATACATGCTTTTGTGTTATTACCTTTGTCGTTATTGAATATGGATATATAAGACAAGGGAAGGTTAAACACTGCCATGATTTGCACCTTTGGTTCATTTCTATTAAATCTTGGATGTAGCTACTTTTCGAACTCTGTTGATGAATTCGGATTTCATTAGATTTGAACCATATATGTTGCTCACGATCTGTTTCAGGTTTGCATATAATGGCTTGCTCTTCACTCCTTTCAGCTCTAGTCTCACAGATATTTCACTTTATTACTCCTTTTTGCTGTTGGCAAAGGGGGATAATTCTTTGTGTGAGTCCTTTGTCGCGTTAGCTATGCGTTATCGCATTGTCTTTGGGGGTTGTGTGAATGGTGTACGGGCAGAGTCCAAGGGGAAAGAATCCATTGCTCCCTTTGCATCTCATATGTGTATGTGATGGGGCTTGGGGCTTGCATAACTGGTAGCATTCATAGCATTCATATTGCATAGCATTCATATCTGCATTCACAATTGCATTCCCATGCTATTACTATCATGAATCTTGAGCTGCATATATTGCATTTGTTATAACTTGTGCCATTTTAGACATTCATATAACATAATGACTCACAGTGTTGCCATCATCAAAAAGGGGGAGAATGTTATGTCCCTGAAGTCATTTGAGTCATTCTGTGGTCACTTGGGTCATTCGACATCATTCTATGGTCATATGCATTCTGTGGTATTCTTGGTTTTGATAATAGCTAAACACTATTAGTCATTGTTATTTTTCACTCTTATATGACTAACATATGTGTTGTTATTTTCATGACAGATATGCAAATGAATGGACAAGTGAAAGCTTAATGTTGCGCCCTCGCACGCGGATCGACCTGCGCGGTCAGGTCGCGGGGATCAAGGGGGCAGCGCCCCTTGCGGGGGTTTCAGGGGGCGGAGCCCCCGAAACAAAAATTTGATTGAAGACTCAATAATAAAATCTTCAAGACTGTCAAGGGCGATGCCACAAACATGCACGGGCTGCTAAAGGACTTAAGCGGCAGAGCTAAGATAGATAACGGACCAACCCGGGAAAATCTGGGTTCTGCCCAGCTGGCGGTCGACCGCCAGCACAGGGGCGGTCGACCGCCCCAGCCAGGGAATCCCAGGCTGAAGATGTTTCAGTAGCGGTCGACCGCCAGCCAGTGGCGGTCGACAGGAAATCCCAGGGGCCATTCGTCTACAGCATTTCACAGTGGCGGTCGACCGCCAGGAGCTGTAAGTCGACCGCCAGCCTCGAGCCTTCAATGTTGACTTTGTTTCCAACTTCGAAAAGGGCCATTCAACATGGATTTCTTTAATCCAAAAGTCACCTAATCACCCACAAATTGTGGATCTGGTCTGAGGCTTGTCTATAGACCATTCAAGGTCTATAAAACTCTCACTTGAGGGATTAGAAAAATAAGGGCTTCAAGGCTTCAAGGGAGATCAAGGGAGTTCATTTTCGAGGTACTGTAGCACCTCCGTGAACAGTGTTTCGGGAGGAAGTTCTTCATCCATTCCAAGGCATTCAAGTCCAGATCTGAAGCCATCTCAATCTCCAAGGAAGAAGAAGAAATCAAGGCTCTCAAGGGTGATCTAAGCTACATCCTACATCTTCTACATCCTCTTCATCGACTCAAGAAGATTAAAAGGAAGATTGAAGCTACATCCATCATCTTCTTCATCAACTAGAAGAGGTTCAAGGAAGATCATCCCGCAAGAAAGAAGACACCGTCAAAGCATCCGATTCAAGCTTCTGCAACTCAGACAAGATTCTTTTCTTTGAGCATACTCTATATCTTGTTTGAGTGATTTCATATTTGTTCTATTTTTCATTTATACAAACAATTGAATCTGAGAATCGTCCCTACCGGTGGTTAGTAGGAAGGCAATCGGAGGTTGTCCGATCTGCGTTGTTGACGTCCCTACCAGGTGGTTAGTAGGAAGGCAATCGGTGGTCTTTCCGATTTGCGGTTCAGTGCGTGGCACTAGTGGAGCCTTACCGGATTTGGTGAGGGGTGGACGTAGGACTATGGATTCAGTCCGAACCACCTTAAAATCTCGTGTGTTATGGTTTGTTTGTGTGATTGTTTCGTTCTAAATGCATGCTTAGGTTCGAATTGATATATTAGTAATCATCTTGCTAAGCAAATCGTTGTGTCCTTTGTTTAGCTAGTTATATTTCGCTGCAATTTATCTCATCTAGCTATATAGAGGGTTACATTGCAAAAAGAGGGGCAGATCTATTCATCCCTCCCCTATAGATCCGCTGTCCACTACACAACAGTGCAAGTATTGCCTACCTCCAGCCTATATAGGAGGTCAAACTCAGTGCAAGTTTTGCTAGAGCATATAACGTATAATTATTTGGCACAAAAGACAAATGGTGGATGCCAGGAATTGAACCCTAGTCACTAGGTTAAATTGCACATTACTTAACCAACTATACTAGGAAGTCACTTTGTTAGGTGAATAATCTTTATATATGATGACTCCGTGTTCCAACTTCTTACTTAACATTCCTATAGAGTTATCTAAAGTTTTTTTTGGGAGAAATATTATTAAATTTTTTTATCATTTCTTTTTTTATACGGGGTGCTATAGAGGTAGACCTTCTCGATCGGAGTGTACTTGGCTTCCGCTCCCACGAATCTTCGGCTAAGGTAATAGAGAGCATGTTCCTTCCCCTCGTCGTTATTCTGGGCAAGCATTGCCCCCAGTGAATATTCGGTAGCCGCTATGTAAAGAATGAGCGGTCTGCCTTTGATAGGTGCCCCCAGGACTGGCGGGGTTTTCAAGTAATCTTTCAGCAGGTCGAATGCGTGCTGGCATTCGTGACCCCAGTTAAAGGGTGCATTCTTCATCATCAATCTATGAAAGGGTTGGTAGCATCCCGACAAGTTGGAGATGAACCTGCGGATATAAGCTAGCCGACCCTGCAGAGACCTCAACTCCCCCAGGCTCTTCGGAGGAGGCAGCTCCTGGATGGCTTATATTTTGAAAGGGTCAATCTTGATCCCTCTATGCCGGACAACAAAGCCGAGGAACTTCCCACTGGAGACACCGAAGGAGCACTTCATTGGGTTCATTTTCAGCCTATACTGTCGGAGCCTCTAGAAGACGACCCTGAGGTCACTCAGATGATCGCCCCTTTCCCTGGTCTTGACAACCAGATCATCAATGTAGCATTCGACCTTACTATACAGGAGGTCATCGAATATCTTGGTCATCACCAGCTGGTATGTCGCACGGCATTCTTGAGGCCGAAGGGCATCCTCTTGTAGTGGAATATCCCCTTAGGCGACCTGAAGGCTGTGTGAATCCGGTCGTGGTCGGCTATCCAGATTTGGTTATAGCTGGATGATCTGTCCATAAAAGACAAGGCCTCGTGGCCGTTGGTTGCGTCAATCATTACTTCGGTGATGGGCACCGGGAAGTCATCCTTCGGGCAAGCTTTATTCAGGTCGCGGAAGTCCACGCAAATCCTGATCTGTCCATTCTTCTTCTTCACTGGCACGATGTTGGCCAGCCAGGTGGTATATTGGTTCTCTGCTACAAAATCAACATCTATGAGCTTGTCAACTTTCTTGCAGATCTGATTTATTAGTTCCGGCCTCATGCGCCGGGGGGACTGCTTCACCGACTCCATCTTGGGGTCGATAGCCAATATATGCTGAGTTACGTCAAGGCTGAGGCCAGGCATTTCTTTGTAGTTCCAGGCAAAGCAGTCCCGAAATTCTTGCAGCAGCTTCGCATATTGGTCCCTTTCCTGGGGAGGCACAAAAGCACTCAGGAAGGTCCACCTGGGGCACTTTCTGTGCCAAGGTTAATTTCAACGAGTTCGTCGACGGTGGCCTGGCCGCCATCTTCAATTTCCGGCGGCACGGGTAATAGGTCGACAGAATCTTGATCTTCGCCATCCTCAGCTTCGAGGACGCCATATGTCTCTTCTTGTTCTGCCTCGCTGGGTGTGGAGGCCACATTCACTTTACAACCCTCTTGGGTCGGAGTTGATGGGCTGGAGGGGCTCCCTAGCATGGAGGGGCACGGGGCCGTTCCGGGCTCTTCTGAATAATCATCATAGATAGCTTCGATGGGGGCCGAGGTGGTTGCTGACCATGCTTGGGGCCGCTCCGCCATTAATGGCTGGGGTTGTTCATCTCCTGCTGCATCTTCCGACTCCTGGTGCTGGATTGATATTGTGTAAACTCCCCTCCTGGGGCTGCTTGTCATGTGAGGACGTGGCGGGGCCACCACGTAATCTCCCATTCTGAGCTCATCCCTATTGATCAGGTCCTGAGCAATATCTTTGAAGACATAGCAATCCTTAATCGGGTGACCCAATATCTTATGGTGACAAGCCTCTTGGACTTTGGGAGGGAGACTTTGCCATAGTGACAAGCCCAGTCGAAGATCCCTCGAGTCTTTTCTCTTGGAAAGGAGTAGGGCTTCCACAGCTTCTCTTGTAGTGTAAAGCCTTGCCTGATCGGTCGCCCGGTTGGAGAACCGGCTAAGTTCCCCGGCTCCCTCTTTGAATGAACGGAGGTGTCGGGACTAGTGTTCCGCGACCGGGATGCGCCTTCATCTTGCGGGCGGAAAGAGCCTTTGAGCAGCTGGGACAGGAGTGCCGTTAATTCGGCCAGTCGAGCCTCCAGCATCTCGATCTCCCGTTGTTGCCCGTGATACAGAGCAAACAAAACGGGATCGTATCGGGGAGGACCTGAAGCATGGCCCGCGCCACCGCTTCTGGCTCCACCGACATGCTGGGGTGAGGGCACCCGGGGGGTGTGATCCCTCGAGGTCGACCCTTCAGAAGAGGTGGGAGTCTTCCTCGTGCAACCGTGGCGGAGAGGGTTCCAAAGGAACACTTCTTCATCTTGTGCCTCCTCAGCCGGAGGCGTGGGATATGCACCACGACGGGCTTCCCGCGGGTCTGCGGCTTCGGCGGGGTCATCACCGGACGGGGCCGAAACTGATATGACGTCAGTTTCATAATAATCTTCTATTGAAAAGCCCAGACCGGGGTGCTTGGTGATTTGCAGCAGCCTATGATCCAGGTTCGGCGGGTTCCACATCCTTTCAAACATCTCCTTCTGGCTGGAGGGTTGGTAAAGGGGAATCCTTTGTTTTCTAACCACCTCGACTGCCCGGTCAGTCATGTAAGGAAGTCCCAGGATGGGGACGTGCGGGTCATGCAGTTTGTTAGGGAGTCGACAATTATCATCTCCTCTGACTGGCTTTTCCCCGGCTACTTAGAAGATAGTGGGTGGCCCTTCGGGGTTAGGCACCTCAAAAATTCTCAGTTGCTCGGTTACTTGGCAGTCGATTTCTGTTATGGGCTTGATGACCCCTGGTGGGACTCTAACATCCTGCAGCAGGTCTTCGAGGCAGGGCGTCCCCGGTGTAGGATAGATGGCGGGGAAGCTGCCTTGAATACCCCTCCTTCTTCTGTAATGAATGGTACATGTGGGGGAGCCACATCGCCTGGGGGCGGCGGAGGAAACCAACCACCCCACTCCACCTTCTTCTTTCCTCTGTCTTGGGCGACTTGAGGAGCTTGCTTCGCCTTTTATAAATACAAATTGGCATCTGACAAATGACACTCGAACACCTCGAACGGGTTGAGGTCGGTGAAGATTCTGACTTCTTTCCCCTCGCAAGGGTACTTGATGCATTGGTGCAGGGTGGAAGGCACCACTCTGTTCTGGTGTAGCCAAGGCCGGCCGAGTAGCGCCTTGTAGGAAGTGTTGGAGTTGATGACGTGGAACTAGACCTTGGTGGTGAAGTTATCGAAGGTCAAGTTGAATTATGCGACCCCCATGGGTACCTCGCATTTCTGATTGAACCCAGCAATCTTGACATTCCTGACCTCAACCAGGTGTACATCAAAGTAGTGCTTCTGGTACACCCGGTAGGGAAGTATATTCACTGCCGCTCCCAGGTCGACCAGGACCCTGTTGATAGGCTGCCCATTCAGTTGCCCCTTCATGTAGAGCGGCCTATTATGACTGCGGGTGGGCAGCAACATGTCATCTTCTGTGAAGGCCACGGCCACTTCAGGTGGTACCTCCGCCAGGCAAGCTTCGAGGTGTGCTGGTGTCTGGAGCATAGCAATGATGGCCTGCCGTGTTTCTTCATCTAAGGACAGCATCTCCCAGATGGTGAACCAGGTCGAGATTTTCTTGAGATGTCTGACTATTCGGTCGGCAGCCCGCACCTTGAGTAGCTTCATCTCATCGGACTTGCTACGCCTGCCCCCACCTTGGACTTGGAGCGCTGGATCAGAGGGTGCCTCCTTTGCTGGTTCTGTTGCGTCTGCTTGAGCCTGTGGGGCCTGCTGAGCTTCCTCCTTTTCTTGAATGAATTCGGCAAGGTTCGGGACGCCGTCAAATTCCTCGTCTGGCTGAGGAGGGGTTGCCACTGGTGGACGGGAGGCTGCTTGCTTCTTTGATGGACTGGGACCCTCGGGGGTGGGCCTGCCTCTTTATCCGGGCCAGCAGGAATTCAGTGAATGAGGGAGTGCCCCGACCTTGAGATCCTTCAGGATAGAGACCCAATGGAGGAGGGACCTCCGTGCCTCAAACCTTGGGCTCGGGGACTTGGTATGGCTGCTCTCCCCTGAGCATGATGTTATGGTCTGCCCGAGGAAGGTGTCCCCACTTCCTTCCCGACCTGGTGGCATGTTAGGAGGTGGATGTTTCAGCTTGATTCACCTCTACTGGTTCATAGGGTAGCTCTTCTTCTTTTTCTTCCAGGGAGAGGGCGGTGTCAAGCAGTGCCAAGAGGGTATTGTAGGTGACGATGGCCTCCTTTTTCTTCTTGTTTCTGGGCCTTCTTTTCTTCTTCTTCTTTTCTGCAACGGTTGGTGGTTGCTCCCGAGGAAGCTCACCCCACATGGGTGGTTCTTTTTCTACTTCAGCTTCTGCTCCTGGAGCCAGTTCGAGTGACTCGAACTCCTCCCAGGGTACATACTCTTTCAGATCCACAGGCTGGATTTCAGGCTGTTCATAGTCTTCAAGCCCGTCAATAATAGCCTGGAGTCTTTTGACCATCGGGCTGGTCTCCTTGTGCATCCTCATCGGGATGTGCTTCTTTTTGTTGTGAGTCAGCCGCCTCATGACTAGCCGAGGGGCAGTGTCATGCCAAACGGGGTTCACTGGTGGCGGTGCTGGCTGGGGTGTCACACCCCTCACATGAACTTCTGGGGTGGGCCGAGGGGTCTGCCTTCTTCTATTCTTCTTTGGTACAGCTTGCCAGCCCCCTTGGTCTTGAGTGGGTCCCGCGACAAAAGTTTCATAGGTGGCGCGGGTGCTGGCCTCCGCCCATTCTTCAGGCAACTCCTGATATAATGACACCATGTTGACGGTAGGAGCCAAGCTGGGCAGCTCATGTGGCTGTGGAGGGTCTACTTTGTGCTCCCCCATGTCCAGCTCTCCATTCTTGATTAAGGACTCAATGACATCCTTGAAGACGTAGCAGTCCTCAATGGTGTGCCCGAGCATCTGGTGGTACTGGCAGAAGCGCGGGTCATCCTTCTTCTTCAGGTCGCCAGCCCTCTTTGGTTCTAGCAACATGATTTTATTGTAGCTGGTTGCCCACTCGAACAGGAGTCTGGACTTGTCTCGAGAGAAAGAGTATAGCTTATTTCTCATTTTCTCCCTGAGCGAGGGACCTTCCCGCTGTTCCGTGGTTCTGGGCGGAGGAGGGTTGGCAGCCCCTTTAGCCTTTTCTTTTTATTTCTCAAAGGTCTGGAAATCTAGTGCATGCACCTCTGGGGGAACTGGCTTTTTCTCGGCCTACCTAGCTCTCTGGGTTGACGCGGCCGGAGTGGAAGAGTACCGGGCGAGGAATGCCTCAATCTCGGCCACTATATTGTTCAGGTGGTCAAATGTCTTGACCTCAGTTCCGATCATCCTTTCCAAGATTTCTTTCTTCAGATTTTGTTTGCAGATCTGCACTGCGTCCTCCTGATGTGGGGGACGCCTGCACCTCATACTGAGGTTCCTTCACCTTTTAATGTAGTCGAGTGCCGACTCATCACTTCTATGCCTCGTGGCATAGAGCTCTGCCACAGTGACCTCCCGTTCAGCAATATAAAATCTTTCTTTAAACTTCTTCTGCATATCGGGCCAGTCGGTGATAGATCCGGCGGGCAAGCTCGAGTACCATTCAAAGGCAAGCCCAGTCAGTGTTGAGCCGAAGAATTTAAGGAGATAAGCCTCATCAGTAGCCAGATGTCCCATAACATTCACATAATAGGCAATGTGCTCCCTAAGAGACCCTTGCCCGTTGAACTTTTCAAATTTCGGTGGCTTGGTAATGCCGACCGGTAGTTTCTTGGCAGCATAATGAGCCGGGTATGGCACTCGGTAAACATCAAGCGGCGTCTGACCATCGTCATCCCTTTCTTCCAGCTTCATGTCAATCATCGGTTCAAGCATCATCCGGCTGACCGTTGCGGGGTCGACCGGATTTAGGTAAAAGTGGGCATGCTGCGCCCTTGGGGTAGTCAACACTGTCGCCTGCGGGGCCATAGGAGACCCTTGGAAGGACAAGACTGGCGGCAGGGTCGGTATTGTATGTTGTGCCTGTTGCTGGGGGATGTCTCCAGTGTAGCCAGGTACCAGCGAAGGTGCTGCTCCCTGTGGAGGCTCTTAAGAAGTCTGCCCATTGCCCCCGGGCGCTTCGAGCAAAGCCTCGGTCTGTCCGAATGTCGAGGGTTGTGCATTCCTCTCGTTCAGTTGTCTCTTCAGCAGTTCAATCTCCTGCTGGTACTGTTGTACCATGTACAATATCGCAGGGTCATTCGTAGGGAGACTAGGAATACCCCCTGCTTTGTCAGTCGGTGTCTCTTCCGATGATGTAGACGGCCCACCACTGGTGCCCCCGGTAGTAATGACATTGGCGGCCAAAGTCGTGGAAGGTTCTTTATATAAGCTCTCTTCAGCGCCCACCTATGCCACCTCGCTCGCCGCTCTCCCTCTTCTGGTAAGGGGACCGGGTCTCGCGGCGAGTCTGGCCACCTCTTCGGGGTCGGTAGGTAGAGCTCCATACCGACCAAACACTCCTGCCATGTTGCAGGTGTAGACTCCCCAATTTCTGTTCCTTCTTGCCATCCTCCTTGACGGCCTGCCTGGGAATACCAGTCTATCGAAGACCGACCTTCGGGGCTCCGCTTCCTCCCGCAAAGGGGACTGACGGAGCTCCTCAGAGTGGTTCCTCGATTCTGCGCTGGGCACAGGTCGGATTTCTTCTTCTTGGAAGGTGGAGGCCATTGCCCCCAGTAGTCTCTGGCGGCTCGAAGGGGTGCTCCCCGGGCCTCGGAGATGATTCCTCATGGCTTGCTCCACCCCTTCCCACTCTTGGTCAGGGGGAGAAGCCGGTGGTTGCGTGCGGATGGCAACAGCAGGAGTGTAATCCGCAGGCCTCAGGCGAACAGTTTGGTGTCGACGCCTATGGTGCTGGCGGCGGATATCTTCTGTAGATGTAGGCTGGTAGACCGGGGTCGCCATCTCGACCCTTTCATCTCTTCGGGCCCTCCTCGGGCGGGTGTGGCTAGGTCCTGCCTGGGCCGGTGCGGTGGGCTGGGCCTCCTTGGGAGCCCAGATTTGATTCAGCTTGGCCAGCCTATGAGCCGGTGCATTCTTCGGTGCCGCGGCCGGGACGGTGAGCACCACCTTCTCTTTCATCTTCTCCAGCCCTGGGAAGGAGTTGCGGACTGGAACAATTGGTACGATGCGGTCCGGAATTACTTCAGACCGCTGCCCATTAAGGTGGACCCGGACGCTCCCGACGGTCATGGATTTCCCAGAGCTGGAGATTCGGCGCCTCGAGGTAGTGCCAGCATTGTTACTTCGGAGCCTCCTCCGGTGTGATGCAGATCCCGAGTGAGGTGGACCAGCGGCTTGGTGCACGTGGTGCACATTGCAGCTCAGCGTGTCGACCGGGCTGTCGTTGTTGTTCTTGGCAAGAGCTCGGCCAGCAGCAGCTTCAGTGGTCCCCTGGGTGGGACCCTTGATCTTCGGCTTGTCAGATGCCTCGACGTTCAGAATGTTGACGAAGGCCACCCAGAGGAAGTTGGGGAAGTCGACCGCGGGGGGGGGGGGGGGGGGGGGGGGAATTCCCAAAGCTGAGGGGGACGGCGAGATAGCCGCCCTCGACGTGGCTTTTGACGGGCTGGGAACCGAAGATGGTCGCCATCCTTGGTGCCAAAGTGTGATTTTCTTATTCTCTACATTTGCAAAAATAGTGCAATTAGTATTACAAGAAGGGGGCCACAGGACCCCTGATTTCGGAAAAAAGATGAAGGGAGGAGTGGTTCCACCGGGCGTGCCAGACTTGTGGATGCACTTTTCGACTGGAAAATCTCTCGTTGGTTTGTTGGGTGCGTGGGCGTGCCAATCACAGAGTGACAATTTATTTGGGCTCTAAAGAGCCACGGGTGCGCTCGATCTGACTCTGTCAGTCGATTGTGTGGTTCGTGTCGGGACCAGATCCCGTCATGCCATAAAGGTCACGACGTCATTTACATCCCCCATACGAGGGAACACCCTTGATTAATTACCGAAACTAGGGGCCCTATGGCCTAAACGAATTAATACTAACTGCGCAATGATAAGGAGGAATAAATCACACTAAAGATCCGCATCGGGATAAGAGCCATCGGCCATGTTGGTCATTCGTGGACCTTTTCATGTTCGGACGCAGGTCCGTAATAGAAGTGTGACGAAAACTAGGGTGAACCCGTTTAAATGTCTGCCCAACGCGTGGTAATTTTAGTAGTGGCTCGGAAGGGATCCGGCCTGAGGAGCGGGTCCGGTTTAATCGGAACGTCGGCCCAAGGTGAGGTCGGAGGCCTGGCCATGTCGGGACAATTCCCAAGACTCAGACCCGATCTACGAGGGCAGCATTACTGTTCCTTTTGCACCTGGTCACGGGGAGAGACGGGGCTGCGATGTGTGCCTTAGCATTTTTTTAATCTGGGATTTGTAATTTATACGTTCTTCTCTTTCTTTTTGTTGTTCATTTCCCTTTATACATCCTTTGGGTGATTTTCTCTATTTTCTTTTATTGTTATTACTATTATTATTATCATTTTTATTATTACATATCTTTCCCTTTTTGCTTATTTATTGTATATTCAGATCTATTTATTTATTATAAATTTTTTTATTATAATTATCATTATATAATTTTTTTGAGGGAGGAATGGGCTGCTAGGGGTTAAGGAAAGGTGTGCCGCTGGGCTGGAGATAGTGTGCCGGCGAAGGCACCGGAAGGATGCACCGTGGAAAGAGGGCGCGAGCGTGCCGGCGAAGGGCGCGAGCGGGCATGCCGGGGAGAGCTGGGAAGAGTGTACCGGACTGGGTGCCAGCGGGTGTACCGATGGAGGTGGGGGGCTAAAGTGTACCGGCCCGGGCTCCAAAGGGGCGTGCCGGACTGGGAAGTTGAAGGTGCACCGGGGAAGGCCAAGGGTAGGTGTGTTGGGTGAGGGTAATGAGGGATAGATGGGGTCAAGTCGTGTCGGGGGAGCTTTAAGGTAGGGTGTACCGGCGGCGAGGCACAGTGGGTGTGTCGGCCAAGAATGCCAGGAGGTGTGCCGGGGAAGGGACCAAGGGAGTGTATTGGGCCAAGGGCAGCAAGGGGCCTGCTCCTTCTTGATTTCTTGTGCTTTTCTCTTCTTCTCTTCCTTGATTTTTTATGTAGTCTCATCACCGTTTTCCTTTCTTTCTTATTTGCAGGACGAGTGTTCAAGTTGCTTAGACGTCGTTCGGTCCGGTTCTCTTTGTGTTGATTGCGGTTCCCTTGGCTTGGTTGACGTGTTTTGCCGTTAATCATTCCATTCATTTGTTGCTTCCTTATGCCCTTTCTTAATACGTTATTACCCCATTCGTTTGTTGCTTCCTTTTGCCTTTTTAACGTGTTCTCATTCTTGACAAAAATTCGGCAGCACCTCCCCTTGACCCGGTTGGTAAGGGAGATATAGGGAACGCGCCCACAAGGAGTGGTGGAACCCGAAAATTGGAGGTGGGCGCCCGAGAGTGGTAGCACCTTTAATAAAACTTCAAAAAACTCGGAGGGAACGACGGACGGGAAACCTCTCTAAGGCTGGCCAGGGGTGCACCGAGCAAGAAGGAGGGATTGATGACTAGTGTGCCGGCCAGGGAGACTCAAAGGCGTGCCGGGCTGGGAGAAGCCAGGGTGTGCCGCTGGGGGGCTGTGCTGGGGAAGGGTTCGAGGGGCTAGGGGTGCATCGGTCAAGGGCTGTACTGGTGAAGGGGTGTATCGGTGGAGCATAGACCAGGGCGTACCGCTGGGAGCTGGGGAAGCTGCACCGCGCTGAGGGTGCACCGGTGGGAGACTGAGCAAGGTGTATCGCCTAAGGACTGGAGAAGCTGGACTGAAGGCTAGCTAAGTGGGATGGAGCCAAGGGGGAAAGAACCAGGGGTCTTGGTTTGGTTCGTCCAAAGGGGAAGCTTCAGTTGGGAAAATGGGAGGTTGGTCTGAGGGAATGAAGGTTGAGGGTTGGCTAGGCAAGTTGGGGCTGGAGAAGGGAGGAAGGCCAATGGTGGTGTTGATGGTTGGGTGTTCGAAGAAGAGAACGGCCGTGACAGAGGGGGAAAAGGCCCACACTCGGGACCAAACCATCGGAAGGCGGAGGAAGAAGCGTTCAAACCCGCACATGGACCCAAACAAACAGAGACAGTAAAAGAAAACTCAAGAGAGAGATTTTTATTCATGGAGGACAAGGGCTGTAGCCGGCCATGTACACCTCAAAACACCGGAGCAGAAGATACAACAGTGGGAGGAAGAAGAAGGGATGGAAGAGAGGAAATGGGGGAGTTAGGGTCGAGCAGGGGCGACGGCTCCCAGGTCTTCCCCCTCCCCTGCACTACATTCATACGCATACTCCCTCTCTCTCTCTCTCTCTTTCTTACTCTCTCTCGTCGCCGGCAGTCGCCGGAGGGCCTTCCCTCTTCCTCTCTTCTTCTTCTCTTCTTCCTCCTCTGGAGGCGATGGCTCTATGTCGCGCCTCTCTTGGTGTGTGTCTCTGTCTCCTCCTCCGGTTCACCGGGGAGGAAGGCTTTTTATACTCCCACGGGCGGGAGCCTTCGAACACGAATGGCAGAGGCAGGAAGTGACCTGCCTTAATGGGGATTTGACTTTCCCCTCTTCGGTGGCAAGAGGTAGGCATCGTCTCTTCCTCCCTGGACAACACCTCAGCGAGACCACTGCGCGCCAAGGATCTTTAGGGCGGGGGCATAAGATCTCGTCTGTCAGACGCATCGGGTAAGGGAGTTCAGCGGGTGCCGCTGAGGAGCTGGAACAGCCTGCCGTAGGAAGACACAGCAAGCGTGCCGCTGGAAGGCCGCCAACGCGTGCCGTTGGAGGGGCTTGCAGGTGTGCCGCTGAAGTAGCTGCCAGGCGTGCCGCTGGAGGGTGCTTGCAGGCGTGCCGTCGAAGTAGCTGCCAGGCGTGCCACTGAAGACGCTTGTGGGTGTGCCGCTGGAGGGCTGGATGGTGTGCCGCTGAAGCGCCACAAGGGCGTGCTGCTGAAGAGTCACAAGGGCGTGCCGCTAGGAGACTCCTTCAAGGTGTACCGCTGGGGAGGCTGGCTTGGGCGTGCCGCTGAAGGGGCACGAGGGTGTGTCGGCCAGGGGGGTGTGCCGCTGAAAGTACCCCAGTGGGCGTGCCGCTGAGGGCCACCCGAGCGTACCGCTGAAGGCTTCAAAGGGGCGTGCCGTTTAAGGGACACGGGTATACGCCGTTGAGATAGACTTAGGCCCGTTTCGAGCCTGATTAACGGTCCACTTAGTTCTCTTCGGGGCCCACGGATTGTGAGCTTTCCGGTAGTTGATTTCTCTTCGCTGTCGTGACTCCGGAGACGGCTTCACGATAGTGTGTGTTTGTTCGGAGAGTCCGGATGGCCCATCTTCTCCGCAGTTTCTTTAGTTGAAGTTGTTGTTGATGCTGGACTGGTCGGGACATATGGACGTGCAGTTTTGCACGTCCATAGAGCTCAAGGGCCGCCTCCTAACTGAAGAGCGGGGGAGAATGTATGCCGAGGTTAAGCTGGCAAAGGCCGAGGCGAAGATAGCGGGAATCGAGGCCGGGGCGGCGGAAGCTGAGGCCAGGGCGATAGAGCGATACTTGACTTCGGAAGAGTACCTAAAGGCCCTAAAGGACTCCGCCTTCGCCTATTACCAGTCGGGCTACAAACGCGGGTTGAGGAAGGGCTTCACGCAGGGGTTTAAGCGAGGGGTGTGCCTGGTGAAAGACCAAGACCTCTGGGAGCTCATCGTCGACTTCGAACTATAGTACGACTCAGGAAACGAAAGCACAACCCCTCCCTCCACGCCCGAGCCTGGTACCTCGGACGAAGAGGATGAGGCTTCCCCTAATCCTTTGGGGGAATAACAACCACCTCCAGCCATCCTAAGAAGACACTCGGTCGAGGTAGTTCTCACACAGGTGGGGTCAGTGCCTGAACCGGTGGGTCCTGAGAGAACTGAGCATGCACAACCCTCGGTTGTAGAAGTAGTGCCAGACGCCGAGGACCTTCAAACGTCCAGAAGGCGATTAACTCCCCGCCCTTCTTCCCCGATCTTGTTAGATCGAGATCAATTTGTACTTGCCTCCTGGCCTTTCTCCCCTTACCGTACGCAATTTTATTTGCACTTTCTTTACTCTACTTTAATATATCCAAGAAACCATTCCACCAAAAACTAGTGCATGACCTGTGAAGTCTTTGACCGAGTGTGACTCATCATATCTGCAAACGTCAGTGAATAACACCTTTGTATAGTTCTTCTGCCGAAAAGATCGGGTCACGCGCCTGATGCTTGGTTCACTTGTATATTTCCCAGGTGCCACTCTAGTGCTTCTTCGCCTCCCCCAGCATTGAAGATACATATCTTTCATGTATTCCCTATGGTGGATCTGCGAAAGGAAGAGTAACTGCTCTTGGGAGAGGCTGCACATGTCTCTTCGGAGTCCACTTGCGTCTCTTCAAGGGAAGGAGCAATTAAGACGGGGGCGCTGACGTGGGGTAGGGCATGCGTCACACCTTCGGCCTATAAAAGGCTTTGAAGAGTGGCTTGGGCCTGCACCTCCTTGCGTCTCGTAGCCCGCCCTCTTTGCCCCTCCCTCTGCCTTCTTCTTCATCTTCTTCTGTTCTTACAGCGGAGGAGCCATGGAGTCTGCCGATGAAGACGAAGATCTTAGGGCTCACTGGAGTAGTTGGGCAAACTCAGCATAGTAGAATGGAAGACGACTGGGTGGACGACATAGTAGAAGGGAAGACACCCAACGGGTCCTTCCTCCTGACCGTCCGTGCTGCCGCCCATGTAGGGAGAGGGGAGGGGGCCCCGAAGGCGCAACTTTAGTCGCGTTCTTCCGGCTAGGAGAGAGGGACATGAGGGCCGCTCTGGGCTTGTGCAGAAGAGGCTTTCTCCTCGTCTGCCTCCTCTCCATCTCCTTTCCAATCGAGGGGCTCCCCCCTCCTTCTTTTGCTATTCATTCTCTCCCTTTTCTTTCTTCTTTTGTTCCTCATCTTTTTTTTTCTTGTTTCTTATTGCCCGCACCATCTTCCCAGATGGAAGGCATGGTCCAACACTTCTTTTTTGCTGGGGCTCTCTAAGTAATACGTTTGAATCCGGGCACAACTGGGTCGGTAGCTTCATTACCTGAGCCAGTTTCCACACTTGGTGGAGTCAGTGGCTCGGTTTGAGGCTACTCGCCTTGCATGTGCTGAGCTACCACCTCTCCATGGTAAAGGCTACTGGGCTATCACTTTCTCATTGTAAAAGCTACTGCCTCTCCAATGTACGAATAAGGATGTAATAGAATAAATTTTTTTATTCTAATTGACTTCTATACTTATTCTTACATGCTTGTGTGTTGCACATGGCTAGTGTGAACTCAAAAATAAAACTTGCATAGTGCCGTAGCATTCCATGTCCGCGGGATCGGTTCCCATTCCATGGTTGCCAACCGGTAGGTCCCTTTCCTGAGCATCTCGACCACTCGATAAGGGCCTTCCCAATTAGGGGCCAGCTTCCCCACAGCATCTAGTGGTCGAGAGACTTTAAACTTTCTCAGGACTAGGTCGCCCGATAGGAACTGTCGATCCCGAACCTGGGCATTTTAATAACATGCCATGCGATGCTGATACTCCATCGCTCGGATCCTTGTAACTTGGCGTACTTCCTCGACCAAATCGAGGTACTCCATCTGTTTTTGATCGTTGAGCTCAGGGTGAAAGCTGATAACCTAAAGAGATGGGCTACCAATTTCTAACGGAATAATTACCTCGGTGGCATATACCAATTGAAATGGAGTTTCACCCGTGGATGCTCTTGGAGTGGTGCGGTATGACCAAAGTACACTAGGCAATTCCTCGAGCGAATTTTCCTTAGTTTTATCGAGCTTGTTCTTGATGCCCTTAAGAAGGGTCTTATTAGCATTCTTGACCAGACTGTTAGCTTGTGGGTGGGCCACCGAGGTGAAGTGATTGCGAATATGTAGTTCGAGCCAATTTTCCATAGACGGTGCCTGATGAAGAGGCAATATCTTGCGTGAGGCCTTGAGCCGTCTGATCTAGGGTGATCACGGGATGCAACCACTCCAGCGCAGGATTCTGCAAAGAGGGAAGAAGACGATCAGGGGGCCCAGGGTGATAACCCCAGGGAAAACCCTCCGATGCTTAAGTCAGCGAGTGGTAGACGCGATGTGCGAAAGGGGGCGGGAGAGTAGAGGGGCGCGAGATTGCTCTTCACCAGTTGAAGTGGCTGAGCGTGGCTTACCTTTCCGGAGAGATTCTTTGAGTTTTTATAGAGGTGGGCTCCTTCGTCAGGGTAGGGGAGGCATGGGGCCTGGAGGACACTGCATCCCTATAAGGGACTCTTCTCGGTCAAGGACTCTCACCTTCGTCTTATCTCTCGAGTCTCCGTTCCCAGATATTAGCGTAACCTCCGCTTGGATAGGCGCTAGCGGTGAGGACTAAGCCCTAACCTATTAAGGAGTCCTGATGCCGAGCTAATCCATAAAGGATAAGTTGGGACACTCCTCTTCAGCGTTGGGGGTACCTGTCCGACCTTAGGATCACTCGGTATGGTTTGTAGGCTTTCCCCGAGTGTAAGGGAGGTCGATCGATCGGGCACCGAGCTTTAGCTCGGTGGGCGACGTGCGCCTGGGGCAAATGAGGCCTTAGAGTAAGTGGGCCCTGTAGGAGCTGTCACTTGTTGGGCCATGTTTGTCTCGTTGGGCTACTTGGACCGCGAGTCTAGTGGGCCGTGAATCTCCCCCTCACCGGGACCTAAAAAGATAATAGATTAATTCAACCATTATATGATTAACGATTCATCCATGTTATTACAATTAAAGGGCAATGCCGAAGTGACACTCTGCGTTCTTTTGATGTGCTTAACGGAAGTATATACTCTGGCTTGAAACCGATCGTATGTCCACATGCTATACACAACAGGTAGCGATGATCTGGAGTTATTAGCCTCGGAGATCAACGCAAAATCTGAACAAACATTAGGGAAAATTACTTCTTACACCAACATTTTTATGAATAATCCTTATACCCCTACCTCTATGTAATTTATCAGTGTGACCCAAAATCTTTAAGAATAGAACTGTGTACCAGCCCCTTAAATCCTATACCATATATATATATATATATATATATATATATATATATATATATATATATACATTTAAAACTTAAAAACAATACATCTATATGCCTGAAATCTAACATTTGGGGTTATAACAATTCTTATTAGTAGATTTCAGAGGTAGGTAGATTAGATAAAGAGAGCGGTATATGGGTAGTTCATATAATTTTGGGGGGTATAAGGGTAATTGATCAAAGAAATAATACTATCCTTATCTTTTTAGGATATGCCCTTGAAGGCATCATATTGGTGTGAGTCAACCATGCCAGATGACTGTTGGATTATCAATCCGACGCGATCGTGGAAGGAGAGGAGGGCCGGATACCATTCACGTGATTGAGGATACTTGGATGAATAATGAAAGGGAAGAGGGCCATGTTAGAGTGTGGAGTCAGAACTCTTCATCGTGCACCTCTGCACGGGATCACACTCTGCCTCAGGAGCATATCCACTGCTTCAGGGGAGCATTCTCAGCGTCAGGGGAGCATGACGAGCACGTGTTGTCTCCGGGGAGCAATCGCTGCTCCTGGGGAGCATCACTTAAGTCAGGGGAGCATGCATTACGGGTTCAAGGTATTTCGATGTCACTTGGAGAAGGTCGACCTGCATGATGCACCGACTTGGCCTTAGCATTGCACCGACCTGGTCTTGGCATTGCACCGACCTTGGTATTGGCAATGCATTGACCTAACTGATGGTGGGGGAGCATTTGCAGCCGCTGGAGCGCATACTCGGTCTCAGGAGAGCATCCTGGGTGATGCAGGACGGACCACGGACACGACTCAAATGAGGAATGCAGTCCTCGGACTCTAGGTGAGCTCGTGATTGTCCCTTAACGAGGAAAGCGTCGGACGTGCACGGTTGAGAAACCGGCAAGAGCTAGGGTGGTCAATTCGCACTTTCGTGCCCGGATCGGGTCACGGGACGGCTTCACTCTCTCTCGCAGCAGCGGTGATATGAAAATATATAGCAAGCTAGGTCCTAAAACATGCTCTCTAGCAGCGGCATATAAAGCATATATGGAAATAAGTGAAATGCCAAGCAAGGAGCGAATACGATACCTCCACGCTCCCGGCGTGGGGAAGACGGACCCGGCCGAAAACCATGCTCCTGGAACAATTAATACACAATAATGACAGCAATGACTCACTGCCCACTCCACGCAGGGAGGTAAAGGGCTACACAAATGGGTCTGGGAGGACCAAATTCGGGTTGACGGGCGGCTTCTCGCATCTCTTCGGCAGCACCCGAACTTGTGACTATGGGGCCCACGTGCTGTCCGGAGGGGCCGTGTGGGGCCCGGTGGCACCACTGTGATGGGGACACTTGGGAAGCGTTCTCTGGGCTGGCGGCACGCTGGAACGTCGACCGGAGGCCGGGCGGCTCCGTTCGGCACGGGTCGGAATAACCGGCCACGGATCTGCCGGTTCTGTTTTCCGGCGTGCGCTCCGGCGAGAACGGACGCTGCGATCATCCCCGATGTCGGATCAACATAAAACTGGCGTTGTTGGAAAGCTCTCTGGAAGTACTTCAACCTAGGCCTGAAGATCGGACCTGGATCTACACGGATCTGGTCTTTATTGAATTTTTGAGTTCCTATTGTACAGTAGCCGAACTCTCAGATTAGTAGGGAACTTGTCTGAGAACTGCCGTTGACCGCGAGGTAGATGTCCGATCTAGCTCCTGAGCTCTTCACAAAAGTTATAGAATTTTGAACAAGGAAGATGGAAATAGTTTTTGTGGACTGATTGGAGGTGGCTACGAATTGATATGATTTTTGCACTGGACATAGATCGGATCTGGAAATAGGTGGATAGCACTGTAGCTAGCTCTGAGAACGAATTTTTAAAAATGGATGGAAGGTTGATCAAAAATCAGGAAAATTCATGAAGTGAGGGGACGGTGGACAGAACTCCCAGTAAAATTGGAAGGGTTTGGAAAAATCAACAAGATGGTTGGAGGGGGTATTACAGGGGTGCTGTCACACAGATCTGAAACTGGACAGAACTGGGAAACAGAAACACACGAAATTTGAAAAATAGTAAATGATGGAATTTGGACGGGATTTTTTTGTGGTGGTGGGGATGGAAGATAGGAAGACACCATAAAATTTTCAGATCAAGAAGAACTCGGGGCAGACTGTAGAATTTCGTGGAAGGGGCTGCTATTGGCTGAAGACAGAACTTCGACGGTGGCTCGATGGCGGTCCGATGGCGGCACGAACGGCGGCGACACAGATCACAACCAGAGATTAAGGGGAGGGGATAGAGATGAAACCACTCTAGAATTGGGGGTTGGAGGAGATGAACACCAGGGAGAGAGGAAGGGGGTGCAAGAAGCTCCAATGGCTTACACAAATTTTCTCTTCATTAATGCCAACAAATGGAAAATACAACCTTTTATATGCTATGTATCTAATTAAATGTAGACCCTTGGATCTAGGGATGTGGAATGAAAGGATGGGATTAAGTGTGATAAACACACAAAAAATAATAAAATAATAAGGGGAGGGGCGTCCCCTTGACCAAGAGGGGACAAGTTGGAAAGGGTAGGTAGCCTACCTTGAAAAATTTACCTCCTTTGTCTCCCATGTGATCAATTGACATTCAACCCTTCTAGATGGCCACCTAGGATGGTTGACCAGCCCCACATGAATGGCATGGACCAATGGGAAAGGGTTGAGGGCCCCCTAGCTGGACCTACTACACAATTGTACAAAAACCCACACAATCTAAGGGGATGACGCATTGGCTTACAAAGCCGTACATTTACGTACATACTTTCCCAAGGATATGAACACAAACTAAAAGAATATAAATGCAAAAGAAAATGTACATTCTCGGCGTCGATTCCCATCAACTGTCCCCGGGTGGGAGAAACTCGACCCCGTCGAGTAGGGGTATGGATGCTCGAGTACTCCGGCAGATCCGTCACTTTGCCAACTAACGCGGGTATGCTTCACTCCAAGTGATCGTCACCTGCTCATCCCATATATACTCGATATGTGTGAACTTCTATGGGCTAAAGGTGGACACTCCGGGTGGGGCACTCTCAAAAGGGAAGGAAGCAGCTCGAAGATTCACTAGGAATCACCGCTGAGTCCCTGTAGGTGACTGATCTGGGTATAGATGTAGAACCGATCCCATACTCATCGAGTGAGTCCAATCACCTCTTACTCATAAGAGAATGACAACGAGCTTGCACAAGACACATGCAGACAGACATACCACATAAAGAAAAAGCACACCGACTCATCTATGACCCTAGACACACCTAATGTTAGTCCGACCCGTACATGGGTGACGGCGGACCAGGACACCCGAACGTATGCCATGCATGCATCTGACGTAACCGGTGGTTGACATCATGCGGAAATCCTAGACCTCCTAAGGTGGGCCATGCATGCATATGGGATGTGGGAGGACCAGGAGTATTACCCCTAGATGATGGTGTATCTTGTAGGTGTACGGGCTTGGTGGGCGTAGATGACCCGGCCCGTAGGGTAGGAGTGTGATAGTGGACTCCCTCTAAGAAGTGAAGTATATATGGAGGGTCTAAGGATCCACTAGGGAGTGGGTCAAAGGGATCAAAGAAGATATGACCCCTTGTGGTGGGTTCCCACAAGTCACGGTCCCACGTGTAGAAGTTTTGAAGGTGTGGATAGTCACCTTCTTGAATTGTGACGGGTGGGACGGGGATCGTAGGCAAGAAGTATGATTCCTCCCTCGGATAAAAGGGTATGAATTCGGGCTCGTCCAGTAGCAGGCGATAAGTGTCCATTTCTTATGACAATTCATTGCATATGCACCATTTTATGTGCATATAATTAGGTAATTATGCATATTTCATAGTTAACCTCAACTCCGCATTTAAATTAGAGCTTTCACGGAAATTGATTAATTCGATTATCTTATTTAATAATAAATTAAAGTTGAGGGACATGAGCATTAATTCTCCATTACATAATCATGAGCATTAAAGATTTATGTGCACATTGTGGTAATTTTTATGGACTAAAGTGCAATTATGTGTGTGTAGGACACCGAAGGCAATTACAAAAGAAGCCGGGGGCAAAACTGTCACCACCATGTTGACCAAGTCAAAAGTACATATTTTGATTGGAGGGAAAATAAATTCTAAAAGTTTGAAATTGAGTAAAAGAAACACATATTTTGGTTGGAGGGAGAATTGAATTCAAAGTTTGAAATAAAGGAGAGGAATGATGAGTCTTGGGAAGGGGGTTGTCCAAAGCCGAAGGAGGGTGTACTCACCTACTTTTTCTCTTCCCCATGCATCATATTCTACTTAAATCCCATCCATCCATCTCCTTTGATACAATCTCCACCCTCCATCTATCCAACTTTTCCTATAAATAGCCCATGACAAGAAGGAGAAGGGTGTTCTTCTTTTGGCAATTTCTCTCCCAACCTTAGGCCTCCGAGTTCTCCCTTGTAAGTTCGTTTTCAGTTCATGCACTCTTCATCAAAGTTCTTTATTTTTAAGTTCTCTACAACTTCTTCTTCTGGAGCATCTTCTAGTTCCTTCTAGTTTTTAAGTTATTTCATATTTTTCACTGTGCTATCCTGTTCATCTGCAAACCCATGTTTCTCTCTGTTCTTTCCCATATTTCTCCCCCTTCTCATCATTTTCTCCTCTTACTGTCTTCATGAAAGTCCTTTATTTTTAAATGTTCTACAACTTCCTCTTCTACACCATCTTCTAATTCTCTACTATTTTTAAGTTATAATCTCTTTTTTAAGGTGCTGTCCTGTATTTTTACTGTTCATCCGAGGTGCTAGCTTCGGTTATGTCTCCATTTTGAAGCCATTATTCTCTTTTTTTCTATATGAGTTCTTCATTAAAGTTCTTTCTCTATCCCTCCTCTTCAACTTCTTCTTCTTGGGCATCCCCAAATTCCTCTTGGGTTCAAAGTTATTCACCCTCCAAAGGCAGCTTCAACGACAAAGACGACTTCCTCCCGGTGTAGACGACATCTTCCACAAGGTGGTTCGTGATCCAAGGCCAAGAGAGGACGGCACCGTCATCACCATTGCGGCTACCATCTTCACATCTCAGGACTCCTCTTGTTGCAATTGCTTTAGTTTCATTTTACTTCATTGTAATCTCGTCACATCTTTATTGTAAGCTCGTCTTGCACTTCATGTAATCGTTTCTTTATGTTAATGAAAGAAGTGTTCATTTGATCTAGAGTTTGTTCATCTTCTCTCTCTTCCTACTTTTCTACCTCTTCTTCTCAATGTTATGCAATTATTTCCCATGGCATAGACTCATAATCATAGGTGTTTTTAATTAAGTGTTTGATTTGTTCTTCATTTTACTATTTTCTTCAATCAATCAAATCATAAATATTTTCCAAAGGAGTCCAAAGTTTTTAACTTTAAAAATCTCTTCTTCCTTGTGGATTCGACCCGTGCTTGTCATAGTACTACATTCTCTTTTGATCATTTTGTGTGAGTGCGGTTTTAAGATTGTTATACGCGTGGTTTAAACGACGAACTTTCGCGTTATCAATTTTTGGCGCCGTTGCCGGGGAGAAATGGTGATTTTTGACTTAAGAACTTTGTTTTCCTTATGTATATAGTGTACTAATAAAGTTCTCTTTTCTTATTTTTACAGGAAAAAAAAAGAAAAAAGAGAAGCAACTTGAAAATTCAAAAAAAAAAAATTCAGAGGTAAGTCTCCACCTTTTCCTTAGTCTTTTTGTCATTGATTTTGAAAAAAAAAAGAACCGGGGAACGCTTTTCAAGTAAGTATCTAAACTTTTCCTCCTTCATTTTAATTTCATTTCTCTACATTTTATATCTTGTGGTTAGATAGGTTCACTAAATAAAAACATAAAAAAAAGCATCACTTGAACTTCAATAAAAATCTTCATTGCAAGAGTAGAAATCACACTTTCATGTTTTAAGTCATGCATCATTTAGGATAGAAGCTCTTTTCTTTATTGTCTAATTGTTGTTAATTACATTGTTGAAGATTGCGGGAGGCAAGGTGAGTACTCTAACTTTTCCAAAAGCATGCTCATGCATTTTCATTCTTGCATAGAACCC
Source organism: Amorphophallus konjac (assembly GCA_022559845.1). NCBI lineage: Eukaryota > Viridiplantae > Streptophyta > Magnoliopsida > Alismatales > Araceae > Amorphophallus > Amorphophallus konjac. Next base: position 395,477,604 of record CM040122.1, read on the forward strand.
CTTGTTTGAACTTGCTTTGTTGCATATCATTTCAAAATATCTTAAGGGCAACACCCATAAGCAAGATAAGGTGGGGATTTCATCACCCTTCCTTAGCCCACAAATCATAATTCTCTTGCATCTTTGCATCACCTAGACCTCAAATAAAATTCAGTAGACATTGGCCCTAAGTTCACACTGTGGTTCTTGTGTTATTTGAGCTTACCCTCTCATGAAAACTGGTGCCTAAGGCAAGACGGTCGGACTGCAAACGCCTTAAGCGGACTAGTGGTTTGGCATAATTAGGTCCCTACGAAAGTAGGGGGAACCTCCCGCTACCCCATCCCTTACCTGGCCGGTGAAAATATTGAGGGTGAACTTAAGTTTCACGTTAGCCATTTTGTGAAACCCAATTTGTAGGTCTAGGTCACATCTAGGGCATTAAGTAATTTGTGTGATAACTTGTTTGTGTTTGCAAAATAAAAAATAAAAAAAAATAAAAATGAAAACAAGAAAAAATATCCTCTTATCTCTCTTCGTCCTTATTTGAGTCAAAACAAAAAAAAAATTAAAAAAATATATACATCATAAAACGATTCTCTCATCTCTCATCTTTAACCTTGGTTTATGCAAGGGAGAAGATCTCAACACCTTGACTTAGTTGAGCCCATTAGTGAGATTGAGCGATTCATTTTTAATCCGGCTCAAAATCAAATCCAACATATGGCTGAACAACACCAATTAGAGGTGCCCAAACAGATGAAGGAATATTTCATTCCTTCGAATTATCAGCCATCCACTTGTATCCAACTGCCTAATGTCCCTGCTTTGCACTATGAGATCAAATCTAGCACCATTCAGATGCTCCCATCCTTTTATGGGAAGACCAATGAAGATCCCTATAAACATCTGGATGAATTTCTAGAAATTTGTTCCACTGTGAAAATTCAAAATTTCACAGATGATGCTCTCCGCCTGACCTTATTCTCTTTCTCACTTAAGGACAAAGCCAAATACTGGCTAGGGACCTTAGGGAAACCTATTGGCACATGGGCAGATATGCAACATGAGTTCCTTAAGAAATTCTACCCCATCGGTAGAACCAACACCATGAGACGTGCAATCACAGGATTCGCGCAACTCCCAAATGAACAAATACATGAATCATGGGAGAGATTAAAGGAACTCCTCAGAAAATGTCCACATCATGGGCTCTCCAAATGGCAAATAGTGCAAGCTTTCTATGAGGGCCTAGATGATCAAGTTAGGCAGATTATTGATGCATCATGTGGTGGGGCCTTTATGAGCAAGAGTGAGGATGAGGCCTATGCCTTATTTGAAATGTTGAGCGAGAATTCAATCAACCATGCTTCCTTATCCTCATATGAGAGAACCATTGGGCCCTCTAAACGGGCCGGGATGTATCGGGTGGAACCTGAAGCTAGGGTGGATGTAAATTTCATCCATCAAAAATTGGACAAGGTGGACATCATGGCCCAAAAGCTAGAACATGTTGATATGCTAGCCCACAAGTTAGACCAGCTCCTGGCTCAAAACAAACAAGAAACCACCATCTTACCTACGTCCAACTCATACTCGGACCCAACACACCATGAGGTGTGTGCTTTATGTGCTAGCCCGGACCATCATGTGTCTGATTGCCCAACAGTAGCCCAGTTACCACCTTTTATACAGGAGCAAGTCCAAGCAGCCCAGGGATTCTCTAAGCCCAACTATGACCCATTTTCTAACACCTATAATCCGGGTTGGAGGAATCACCCCAATTTCAATTGGAGAAATCAACAATCTCCCAATCAGCCCACCATCCCCTCTGCGTCTCAAACTCACAAACCACCCATCCAACACCAATTCAAGCACAACCACCATTCCAAGGAAATGCTTATGGTCGGGGACCGCAAGCCCAACAACCACTTCCCCGATTTAACCAGGGTCAGGTCCCATACCAACCTCCTCAGCCCAATTACGGGCAATCTTCCAATTCCCACCAAATCTATCAACCTCCTCCGCAACACCACCAGGACTCCCAAACTGATGATAGATTCCATCAGTTACAACAACTAATTCTGGCCCAAAATCAATCCTTCCAACAAACTATTCAAGCCCAAAGTCAATCTTTCCAACAGACCCTCCAAGCCCACCAGCAAACCATCTCTAAGTTGGAGACTCAATTGGGCCAATTGGCTGAAGCCACCATGAGAAGGGAAGTGGGCCAATTGCCAAGTCAGCCCATTGCCAACCCACGAAATAATCCTCCGGGCTTCCCACAACCGAACTTCCCCATTAACCAGCCAATTCCTCCTCTCCTCCAGCACCCATCAGGCCAAATACCACAAAAAGGCCCACAACTCGAAAATGCAAAAGCAATTTCGACCTTAAGAAGTGGTAAAGTCCTCAAAGATCCTCAGGGGTCCACTCCTAGTTCATCAGTCCAGGCCCCTGACATATCTTCTGATAGTGAGGAGAGCCCAGCCAGGAAGAGGATGTCAAGGGAAAGAGGAAAATAGAGGAAGGGCCCAGCACTTACCAACCTACAGTGCCATTTCCCAATGCCTTAAAGCCCAAAAAGAAACAACCAGCCCATAATGAGGAGATGATGGAGCTCTTCAAACAAGTACACATCAACATCCCTCTCCTCGATGCCATCAAACATGTCCCGGCCTATGCTAGATTCTTAAAAGAAATGTGCACTTCAAGGCAGGACCCACGAGTGACCCCGGAAAAGGTTCGACTCCCGGAGAACGTTAGTGCTGTGGTCCTCAACCAACTTCCAAGAAAGTTAAAAGATCCTGGAGCACCCCTTATCTCTTGCAACATTGGGGGTGTGACATTTGATAAGGCTCTCCTTGATTTAGGAGCTAGTGTGAATTTACTCCCTACCTCCATCTATGAGCAGTTTGACATCGGTGAGCTCAAGCCTACTCCCATTATTCTCCAGCTCGTCGATAGATCAATCAAGACTCCAAAGGGCCTTATCGAGGATGTCATTGTTAAAGTGAATGAGTGCTACTTCCCTGCTGACTTTCTTATTTTGGACATGGTTTCTCCCCAAGAAATCAAGCATACTCCTATCATTTTGGGTAGACCATTTTTAGCCACGGCCAGGGCTAATATAGACTGTGCTTCAGGAATTATGGACATATCTTTTGGGGACCAGAAAGTCAGCATCAACATTTTTAAGGCATCCAAATTTCATGATCAAAAAGGAGATTGCTATGCTGTTGACACCATTAAGGAATTATTGGAGATTGAAAGGGACAGTAGGACTGGAATGAGAGAGGAAGTTGACATCTTGTCAACTCAACTTAGGACATGGCCCCCAGTTGAACCTTTGCCTCAGCTTAAATCTGAACCAGCTCTGCCCTCTTTGCAATCCCCTCCTCAGGTTGAACTAAAACCATTGCCAGCCTCCCTTAAGTATGCATTCCTAGGCCCAGACCAAACCTTGCCAGTCATCATAGCAAGTGACCTTGAACCTAACCATGAGGAGAAACTAGTTGAGGTCCTTAAATCTCATAAGGGGGCAATAGGTTGGTCTATCGCTGATCTTAAAGGGATTAGTCCATCCATTTGTCAGCACCATATTTATATGGAGGAGAATGCAAAACCGAGTAGAGACATACAGAGGAGACTAAATCCACACATGAAGGAGGTGGTCAAAAATGAGGTGGTCAAGTGGCTAGATGCCGGTATCATTTACCCAATTTCTGATAGTGAGTGGGTAAGTCCAACCCAAATAGTCCCAAAGAAATCAGGACTGACTGTGATCGCCAATGATCAAGAAGAGTTGATACCTACTAGGTTGACCACGGGATGGAGGGTCTGCATTAATTATAGGAAGCTCAACTCCATGACAAAGAAGGAACATTTTCCCCTCCCATTCATTGACCAAAATTTGGAAAAATTAGCAGGGCAAAAATACTTCTGTTTTCTAGATGGGTATTCTGGGTACAATCAAGTGGCTATCTACCCAGAAGATCAAGAAAAAACCACATTTACATGTCCCTACGGAACATTTGCTTTTCGGAGAATGCCATTTGGATTATGTAATGCGCCTGCAACATTTCAGAGATGCATGTTAGCAATTTTTTCTGACATGGTGGGCAACTTTTTAGAAGTTTTCATGGATGATTTCTCCATTTTTGGGGACACATTTGATTCCTGCCTTGATCACTTAGCCAAAGTAATGAAGAGATGTATTGACACTAATCTTATCCTCAGTTGGGAAAAGAGTCATTTCATGGTTAAAGAAGGCATTGTTCTGGGACATATAGTGTCGGCAAGAGGAATTGAGGTAGATAAAGCCAAGGTTGAGCTCATTTCCAAACTACCACCACCCACCTCAGTAAAACAAATCCGATCATTCCTGGGTCATGCTGGCTTCTATCGCCGGTTCATCCAAGACTTCTCCAAAGTTTCTAGGCCTCTCACTAATCTGTTGGCTAAAGAAGTCCCATCCATCTTGACCTATCATGTCTTGAGGCTTTTGAATGGTTGAAAATGGCGTTGACCGATGCCCCAATATTGCAAACTCCCAATTGGTCATTGCCTTTTGAAATTATGTGTGATGCCTCAAATTATGCTTTAGGTGCTGTTTTGGGACAAAGGGTAGACAAAAAGCATGTAGTGATTTACTATGCGAGCCGCACACTCGCTGATGCCCAACTTAGGTACACCACAACAGAAAAGGAGTTACTTGCCGTTGTCTTTGCTCTTGAAAAGTTTCGATCCTATCTGCTAGGGGCCAAAGTCATTGTGTTTTCTGACCACTCAGCCCTTAGACACCTACTGTCTAAAAAAGATGTCAAACCAAGGTTGATTAGATGGATCCTTTTACTACAGGAGTTCGATTTGAAAATTCGGGATAAAAAAGGAAGTGAAAATGTTGTTGCAGATCACTTGTCCCGAATTATAACATCAGACACCACACCCTTACAGGACTCATTTCCAGATGAGCATCTCCTTAGTGTATGCCACATTTCACCCCCATGGTATGCGCACATTGTAAATTACTTAGTTGTGAAAAAAATTCCTGAAGGTTGGTCCAAACAAGAAAAAGATCATTTCTTTGCTAAACTCAAGTACTTATTTTGGGAAGACCCTGAGCTATTCCATTTAGGACCAGACCAAATCATTCGGAGGTGTGTCCCTGAGAGTGAGCAACATAGCATTCTGACATTTTGTCACACCTTATCTTGTGGGGGTCATTTTTCATGTAAGAAAACAGTAGCCAAGGTTTTGCAGAGTGGGTTCTACTGGCTAACATTATTCAAAGATGCATTCATATTTTACAAATCTTGTGAGCGCTGTCAGGCTGTAGGAAACATGTCACGCAGGGACATGATGCCTTTAAACCCTATCCTAGTTGTGGAAATTTTTGATGTATGGGGAATTGACTTCATGGGACCGTTTCCACCATCTTTTGGTTATGAGTACATTTTGGTGGCGGTGGATTACGTGTCTAAGTGGATAGAAGCTATAGCCACAAGGACTAATGATCACAAAATTGTCATGAAATTTGTTCGTAAGAACATTTTCTCTCGGTTTGGGTGTCCTAGGGCTATCATTAGTGATGGGGGTTCACATTTCATCCATTCTCAATTCCGGACTTTGCTTAGGAAGTATGGGATAACACATAAGATTGCTACCTCCTACCATCCCCAGACTAGTGGCCAGGTGGAGATTTCTAATAGGGAGATCAAGAACATTTTGTAAAAGTCTGTTAGGCCTGATAGGAAAGATTGGTCAGAAAGATTAGATGATACTTTATGGGCCTATCGGACCGCCTACAAAACTCCCATTGGCATGTCCCCTTATAGGCTCATTTTTGGAAAGCCATGTCATTTACCAGTTGAATTGGAACATAGGGCCTATTGGGCAATCAAGCAATTCAATCTTGATTCAGCACAGGCTAGTTCTCATAGAGCCCTTCAACTGAATGAGTTAGAGGAACTTCGCAATGAGGCCTATGAGAACTCTAGGATTTATAAAGCCCAGACTAAAGCATTCCATGATAAACACATTTCACGAAAAAAATTTCAAATCAACCAAAAGGTCTGGCTTTTTAACACTAGACTGCGATTATTCCCTGGCAAATTGAAATCCCGATGGGATGGACCATATGTGGTAGTTAAAATATTTGACCATGGTGCAATAATAATTCTTGATCCTAAAACTGGTCAAACTTTCACTGTCAATGGTCAAGTTTGAAACCTTACATTAAAAATCTTCCAATGCTGCAGGAGGACTCTCTCAGGCTGAGTGACCCATTGTGAGCTACATTGCGTCTGGCTAAAGACGTTAAACTTAGCGCTTCTTGGGAGGCAACCCAATTATCCTGTCTCTTTTCAAAAAAAAAAAAAATTGTGATTGATTTTCTTCTTTTATTTACGCAGCATGGAGCATGGAGCAATATTTCTTTGACGACGGCATCTCTCTCTCTTAGGTCGTATCTATCCTTCCCTCTACTTTTTATGGCTTTATATCTTATTCATGTCATTAGGGACAATGTCACCTAAGTTGGGGTGTAGCTTGAGCTGTAATTTTCTCAAAATAATTACAACATTTCATCACATCTCTAACAAGTGTTTCATGTTCATATTTCATGATGAGAAACTTTTCTTAAAATGATAGGACTTAGAATCTTACTTGTGAAAGTTGCAAGTTAAAGGGATGAATTAATTGGTTATGTCTTTAGCCTTTTCCTCAGAATACACTTGAAAATTCTATTGAACTTGCACACAATTGCACAATAACAAGATTGGTGGATGACAAACATTAGGATGATGGGAATTTTGTTGGACACTTAGGTGATGATGAATATTATGCTCATTCGGTGAAAGTAATCGTGAGGAAAAAGTTACCTGCCAAAAAAAAAACATGGAAAATGCCCCTAAACTTAGTAACCGGGCCTGCTTCTCCTAAGGCAAGAGTTGAAGTTCGCGTCAAACGGCAAAGGGATGTGCAACACCGTGTGTCAAAAAAAAAGAGAATAAACAGGCAGAGTGAAGCTACCTGTAATTCGAGAAGCTTAATTCAAGATGTGGGTAGAATTAAAAATCATTTTTAAGTGAAAGGTAGAAGACTCATTCATCTAGACTGTTTGGTAGTCATTAGTCAAGTTATATCACTCATACACAAAGAGATATTTAATTTTGAGTGTATCCTGGGGGAAGATCTAAACACATGGACTGATGAAATTTGTACCGAATATATTCTACTTGAACTTGTAATACTCCAAAGTCTAAATCATTACGCATAATGTTCTTACCATGAACTGTGACACATGAGTGTTTGCTAGTCCTAATTTTCTAATTGTTTATATTGCTAAGGGACTAGCAATGAGTAAATTGGGGGGTGTGATAAGTGTCCATTTCTTATGACAATTCATTGCATATGCACCATTTTATGTGCATATAATTAGGTAATTATGCATATTTCATAGTTAACCTCAACTCTGCATTTAAATTAGAGCTTTCACGGAAATTGATTAATTCGATTATCTTATTTAATAATAAATTAAAGTTGAGGGCCATGAGCATTAATTCTCCATTGCATAATCATGAGCATTAAAGATTTATATGCACATTGTGGTAATTTTTATGGACTAAAGTGTTGGGTCCCGTGAGGTGTAAACGGATCTAGAAGGGGGGGTTGAATAGATCCTATCACAAGTTATGGCCTATTTAAAAACTCTTATCTAGCGGAAGCTTAAACCACTCTTATAAAGTGAATGAATCACTTAGGCACAATGCACAGCGGAATTAAGTAGAGTGGCTCAAATGGAAAGATTTGAATTACAAGCTATGAAACGTCCACACTTCTTTAAGTGAATTACAAAGCATAACACATAGATGAACATGCAATAGCTTGCAACAACCATGTGTGTGTGTGTATGCTATGTTGATCACTCAAAATGCATATGTATGTGAGCAAGATAACCAAGTATGGAAGCACACGAACCTGTGAATGGGGTTAGAAGATATAGTGCATTCACACACAATAAACAACCCACAACACAGGGATTTTTAAGGTGGTTCGGTTGCAACCCCGCAACCTACGTCCACCCCTCACCAAAACCCGGTGAGGCTTCCTTGCTGACACACAGCTTGACCCGGGGACACGCCCCAAACCACAGAACAGAGAAACCCCTCTTTCTGTCTTCCTACACACAAAGCCGGCAGGGATGGCTACACTGCAAATCGGAGAACTCCCGATTGCCTTCCTACTAACCACCGGTAGGGACGATTCTCAATTCCAAATGTTTGAATGAAATGGAAAATGAACAAATATGAAATCACTCAAACAAGATATAGAATATGCTTAAGAGAAACGATCTTGTCTGAGGTTTGTTGGAGCTTGAATCTCTTGAGGATTTGATGAAGAACTTCTTCCCGGAGTACTGTTCACAGCTACAGTAACTCGAACTCCTCTTCCTTGAACACACCCTTGCAGCATCCTTTGATTTCCCTTGTTAGCCTTGCTTTCTACTACTCTTCCTTGGAGGTTGTTGGATTGAGATATGAGCTTGAATCACCTTGAGTTGATGGAGAGATTGTTGGATGTAGCTTTGATCTTCTTTGAATCTCCTTGAGTTGATGAAGAGGTGTATGGATGTAGCTTTGATCACCTTTGCAAGCCTTGAATACTTCTTGCTTGATTGGAGGTTGCTTGGCTTTAGATCTCACCTTGAATCACCTTGGAAGGATGAAGAACTCCTGCCCGAAACACTGTTCACGGAGGTGCTACAGTGCTCTCGAAATGGCCTCCCTTGATTCACTTCATCAACTCCATCAACTAGGGTTTCTAACCCTCTCATGTTGGTTTTATAACCCTTGGAATGGTCCTTGGACACCCTCCAGACCAGATCCACAAATCATGGGAAGTTAGGTAAGGTTTGATTAAACAAATCCATGGAAAGGGGCTGGCCACGAGGTGGATTTCGAAGTCAAACATGGCTGCATCGGGGCTGGCGGTCGACCAGAATTCATGGGCCGGTCGATCGGAACCTGCTGTAGCCAGAACTTTTCGGCTCTGGCAAAACCGGTCGACCGGAATTCATGGGGCGGTCGACCGGAATGTCACAGACCCCGAACCTTTTGGTTCTGGGAAATTCGGTCGACCTAGCTACAGTGCCGCCGGTCGACCTAAAGCTACAGTAAATTCCAGATTAACACAATTCAGCCCCAAATGTCATTGTAACCCTTCCGAACTCTATGGCATCAAACTCCTTTGATCTTGGGGAGTCTTGGGGAATATATATTGAGTGTTTTGGCCTGCAAAATCATATAAAAAGGATTAGAACTTTAGCTCAATAATCCATATAATAAATGTATGAAATACACATATGAAATCTCATGAATTAGTTATATGTGAACACTTTGAATCACAAGTGTTCTGAGCTAAAGATCAAGAAATAAGAGCTCAACCACCCCAAGTAAAATATCCATGAAACACACTCATGGAATTTCAATAACAAGAAGGATAGAAAAGCTCATTCCCAAATTAACCATCCATATCAAAAGAGCAAGTTCATATGACAATGAATTTAAACGAATGGATGATCAACAAGTAACCCAAAGTTTCAAGATTGATGTGAGCATTCAAGAACCACATGTTCCTTGGTATTAATGCAATGTGAGAACATATAAGGCAAGTTGTGAATGGGCATCATGAAACCAAATACATGGAGAGTGATAAACAATCAATGACTAATAGTGTTAAGCCATTATCAAAACCAAGAATACCACAGAACTCATATGACTATAGAATGATGTCGAATGACCCAAGAGACCATAGAATGACTCAAATGACCTCAGAGACACAACATAAAGTGCAATTATGTGTGTGTAGGACACCGAAGGTAATTACAAAAGAAGCCGGGGGTAAAACTGTCACCACCATGTTGACCAAGTCAAAAGTACATATTTTGATTGGAGGGAAAAGAAATTCTAAAAGTTTGAAATTGAGTAAAAGAAACACATATTTCAGTTGGAGGGAGAATTGAATTCAAAGTTTGAAATAAAGGAGATGAATGATGAGTCTTGGGAAGGGGGTTGTCCAAAGCCGAAGGAGGGTGTACTCAGCTACTTTTTCTCTTCCCCATGCATCATATTCTATTTAAATCCCATCCATCCATCTCCTTTGATACAATCTCCACCCTCCATCTACCCAACTTTTCCTATAAATAGCCCATGACAAGAATGAGAAGGGTGTTCTTCTTTTGGCAATTTCTCTCCCAACCTTAGGCCTCCGAGTTCTCCCTTGTAAGTTCGTTTTCAGTTCATGCACTCTTCATCAAAGTTCTTTGTTTTTAAGTTCTCTACAACTTCTTCTTCTAGAGCATCTTATAGTTCCCTCTAGTTTTTAAGCTATTTCGAATTTTTCACTGTGCTGTCCTGTTCATCTGTAAACCCATGTTTCTCTCTGTTCTTTCCCATATTTCTCCCCCTTCTCATCATTTTCTTATCTTACTGTCTTCATGAAAGTCCTTTGTTTTTAAATTTTCTACAACTTCTTCTTCTACACCATCTTCTAATTCTCTACTGTTTTTAAGTTATAATCTCTTTTTCAAGGTGTTGTCCTGTGTTTTTACTGTTCATCCGAGGTGCTAGCTTCGGTTATGTCTCCATTTTGAAGCCATTATTCTCTTCTTTTCTATATGAGTTCTTCATTAAAGTTCTTTCTCTATCCCTCCTCTTCAACTTCTTCTTCTTGGGCATCCCCTAATTCCTCTTGGGTTCAAAGTTATTCACCTTCCAAAGGCAGCTTCAACGACAAAGGCGACTTCCTCCCGGTGTAGATGACATCTTCCACAAGGTGGTTCGTGATCCAAGGCCAAGAGAGGACGGCGCCGTCATCACCATTGCGGCTACCATCTTCACATCTCAGGCTCCTCTTGTTGCAATTGCTTTAGTTTCATTTTACTTCATTGTAATCTCGTCACATCTTTATTGTAAGCTCGTCTTGCACTTCATGTAATCGTTTCTTTATATTAATGAAAGAAGTGTTCATTTGATCTAGAGTTTGTTCATCTTCCCTCTCTTCCTACTTTTTCTACCTCTTCTTCTCAATGTTATGCAATTATTTCCCATGGCATAGACTCATAATCATAGATGTTTTTAATTAAGTGTTTGATTTGTTCTTCATTTTACTATTTTCTTCAATCAATCAAATCACAAATATTTTCCAAAGGAGTCCAAAGTTTTTAACTTTAAAAATCTCTTCTTCCTTGTGGATTCGACCCGTGCTTGCCATAGTACTACATTCTCTTTTGATCATTTTGTGTGAGTGCGGTTTTAAGATTGTTATACGCGTGGTTTAAACGACGAACTTTCGCGTTATCACGGGAGAAGTAGAAGAACCTCCGTGGTGATGCAACTCACGGTGCACTCGGAGGTAATGGACCAGAAGGCCGGATGGGTGAAGCTAAGACTAGCGGGTTGGTCAAAGCCTCGCGCCAAAAGATGCGTCAACTTCCATTGTGAATCTAATCCCATGACAAGATCGTCCAATGTGTCAACATGGTGACTAGATCGAAATGTGGTATGGAAGGAGTTGACCGGCACTAAAGGGAGGATGGGGTCCATAGGTGAGAAGGGAGGTGGGACCAAGCCTTCTTTGAGCCATCTAAGAAGTGGCTCGGCTATGTATAGCGTACCCGTTAGAAACACGGGAGGCTCGGGATTTGGTGGCCCCAAGTTTGACGGCTCCGGATGAAGATCGGAAGTAGATAGCAATGGAGCATCCACGGGTGGTGAAGGAGCGCGTGTCATTTCCAACCATTCCGAAATCAGTTCATCGAGTTCCTCGAAGGAGGCGCGGGTTGGAGTAGGGGGTGGCAATGGAGCCCTCATAGGTAAGGAAGAGATGCCCACCTCGTGGCAAAGGGGCCCGTGGGGTGACTCCAAGGACATCCGATCTACCCCGGTAGAAAATCGATCTAGGCTAGTACTAAACCGATCTAGGCTTGTATTCAACCCTTGCACTTGTCCCATCAAGGCTTGGAACATTGCGACCACTTCATCGGCACTATGGAATTGGGGTGTGGCCATGGTGGCTAAGATGGGGTTGGGTCCCCCTAGGAATGGATATGCAAGGCCATTTTATTTTATTTTAAAAGCAAAATGTGATCCTAACTAATGCACCTAGACATAACCAAAACTCGGTACGTGGTGGAGATAACCGATCCGAAGATCACTAGCGTAAGTGTGCGACCTTCCCGATAGGCGTAGCCTAACATTCGGATAACACCTTTTATATACCGATTAATGGTATGCAAATGCAACTCCTAAGACCGACTTAGACGCTTAGACTTAAATGACTCTCTTTTTTTTTTGACACCCTAGACTCAAACTCACTCTGATACCAAACTGATGCGGGACGGACCACGGACATGACTCGAATGAGGAATGCAGTCCTCGGACTCTAGGTGAGCTCCTGATTGTCCCTTAACGAGGTAAGCGTCGGACGTTCACGATTGAGAAATCGGCAAGAGCTAGGGTGGTCAATTCGTACTTTCGTGCCCGGATCGGGTCACAGGACGGCTTCGCTCTCTCTCGCAGCAGCGGTGATATGAAAATATATAGCAAGCTAGGTCCTAAAACATGCTCTCTAGCAGCGGCATATAAAGCATATATGAAAATAAGCGAAATGTCAAGCAAGGAGCGAATACGATACCTCCACGCTCCCGGCGTGGGGAAGACAGACCCGGCCGAAAACCGTGCTCCCGGAACAATTAATACACAATAATGATAGCAATGACTCACTGTCCACTCCACGCAGGGAGGTAAAGGGCTACACAAATGGGCCCGGGAGGACCGAATTCGGGTTGACGGGCGTCTTCTCACGTGTCTTCGGCAGCACCCGAACTTGTGACTATGGGGCCCACGTGCTGTCCGGAGGGGCCGGGTGGGGCCCGGTGGCACCACTGTGGTGGGGTGTGGACGCACTTTCCGTTAAACTGTTGTCCCCGGTTCGTCTGTTGGTTTTATTAAGTGCGTGGGCATGCCAGTCACCGGGGTGACAATTTATTCGGGCTCCGGAGAGCCCATGGTGCGCTCGATCTGACTTCGTCAGACGATTGTGTGGTTCATGTCGGGACCGAATCCCGTTGCGCCATGAAGGTCACGACGTCATTTACATCCCTCATACGAGGGAATACCCTTGATTAATTGCCGAAATTAGAGGCCCTGCGGCCGAAAAGAATAATACTAATTATGCGAGAGAGATAGGGATGGGTCACATTGAAGGTGGTATTAAGGCCATAAACTGTCGGCTGTGTTGGCCACTCGTAGACCTTTTGTATTCGGACACAAGTCCGTGGCATCGTCATAATGAGAAAACCGAGGTAGATCCCTCCAAATGTCTGCCGAGCATATGGCAATTTCAATGAGGATTCGGAAGGTATCCGGAAAGAGAAAACAAATCCGGTCCGATTAGGATGTCGGCCCGAGGTTAGATCAAAGCCCGGCCATATCGGGGGAATTCCCGAGACTCGGGCTCGACCTAAAGGGGCAACGTTGTTGTTCCTTTTGCCCCGGGTCCCGGGGAGAGAGCGGGCTGCGGCGTGGGCATTAGCGTCTTTTATCTAGAGCTTTCTAGGTTATACCTTCTGGGATTTCTGATTTGATGTTTACTATTTATTCGTGCCTTTGTCCGGGATGATTTCTCTTCTTCTATGCATGGTTATTCTTATTATTATCATTGGTTTGTTATTTATTTTTTATTACCCCTCCCGCCTCTTTTATTATGATCAATATTGCGCATTTGGAGTCCTTCAATTAGCGTGATTTTTATTGATTTATTTGCTATTGTTGATGCCCTTATCGTGATGTATATATGCATGCATGTAGTGTGCCGGTGAAGGAGAGACGGGAGTGTACCGCTGGGTATTGGGTGTACCGCTGGGTGGCGAAGGGGTGTACCGGTGAGGGCTGCAAAGGGCGTACCGCTGGAGGCCAAAGGGGCGTACCGCTGGAGAGTGTGTCGGTGAAGGAGGGGGAGTGATATAAAGTCTATACGTTCCCCAGGCTCGAAGTCTATACGTTGCCAAGCCCAAAGTCCATACACTGGAGCAGAGTGGAGCAAAGTCTACGCGTTGCAATTTGGAGTCTGTACGTCGACTGGCCCGGAGTCTGTACACTGGCCAAGTCTATACATCGGAGTGTGAAGTCTATACACTGCCCAAGTCTATACGCTGGATAAGTCTATACATTGGGGGTGTGAAGTCTATACATTGCCTAAGTCTATACACTGGCCATCATGAAGTCTGTACGTTGGGATACGAAGTCTATACGCTGGATGCTCAAAGTCTATACATTGCCCAGCATAAAGTCTGTACGTCGGCGTGTGAAGTCTATACACTACCCAAAGTCTATACACTGGTTATCATGAAGTCTGTACGTTGGCTGGCTCAAGTCTGTACGCTGGATAAGTCTATACATTGGAGTGTGAAGTCTATACACTGCCCAAGTCTATACACTGGCCACCATGAAGTCTGTACGTTGGGATACGAAGTCTATACGCTGGATGCTCAAAGTATATACATTGCCCAGCATAAAGTCTGTACGTCGGTGTGTGAAGTCTATACACTACCCAAAGTCTATACACTGGTTATCATGAAGTCTGTACGTTGGGATACGAAGTCTATACGCTGGATGCTCAAAGTCTATACATTGCCCAGCATAAAGTCTGTACGTCGGTGTGTGAAGTCTATACACTACCCAAAGTCTATACACTAGTTATCATGAAGTCTGTACGTTGGCCAAGTCTATACAGTGGCTGAGGGTGTACCGGCGAAGGGAAGGAGTGTACCGCTGAAAGGGCCAGGGAGAGTGTGCCGCTGAAGGGTTGAAAGGGGGAGTGTACCGCTGAAGGGTTGAAAGGGGTGTACCACTGAAGGCCAAGGGAGCGTGCCGCTGAAGGCCAATGAGGGCGTGCCGCTGAGGGCCAAAGGGGCGTACCGCTGAAGGTCAATGGGGCGTGAGGGTGGAGGCTCGATCAGTTTTTTTTGATTATTTGTTTTAAGGCTTTTCTTTTCTTCTTATCTTAACTTTCGTGTGGTTTTATATAAAACTCCTCCCGTGTTTTGTCTCTTTGTTCGGTTCGATCTCTTTTCTTGTGGGTCGGAGGCTCGGGCTGCCGAGTGGTTAGTTAGCTCGGTTCAGTTCTCGTCGTGATGCCGGCAGTGGTTTGATGAGTTGGAAGGTTTCGTCAGTTATCTTGCTTGTTTGTTGCCTCCTTTTGCCTCTTTTAATTGTTTATTAGTTTCTCACAAAAATTCGGCAGCATTTCCCCTTGACCCGGGGCGTAAGGGAGATACAGGGAACGCGCCCACATGATGTGGCGGAACCCGACAACTGGAGGTGGGCCCCCGGGGGGGCAACACCTTTATAGAGACTCGGAAAACGCGAAGGAGAACGACAGACCGAAGACATCTAAGGGACCTGGACTGGGACTGGACAAGGAGTAAGCTGAGGGACTGAAGGGCGTGCCGCTGAGGGCTGAACAGGGGGTGTGCCGCTGAGGGCTGAACAGGGGGTGTGCCGCTGAAGGCTGAACAGGGTGTGCCGCTGGAGGCTGAACAGGGTGTGCCGCTGAAGGCCAAGGGTGGGCGCACCGCTGAAGGCTGATCTGGGCGTGCCGCTGAGGGCTGATCTGGGCGTGCCGTTGAGGGCTGGAAAGGTGTGCCGGCCAAAGGCCGGAAAGGTGCACCGCTGAGAGGCTTAAAAGGGGTGTTAGCAACTGGGGGGGTACTTGGTGGCTGTTCAGGAAAAGAGGAATAAAGATGGGGGGATTTCAAGGCCGGGAGTGGCCCATTAGTAACTGGGTGGTTGGGAGGAAAGAAGGGTACCTCCCCTTCTCCTCAAGCTCGGGAACACGGTAGATGGCCATAGAAGGGAATGAGTGAGGAGCTCACGGAGCCAAGGCCAACAGAAGGGGGAACCTACATCGACGTGGAGGACCCTAAAGACGCCGGAGGAATAAGGAGACAGAGGGAGGAACGGATTGTCCGTCAGAAAAGCCCGCAAAGCCTAGCCTAAAACATCGAAGATCGAAAAGAAACCCGGAGAGGGTGGTTTTCATTCATGAGAATCAAGAGGGCGAGGCCCTTCATACATATGGCAAAAGCAAACTCCCCAAATGGGGCCATGGACAAGAGTAAGAAAGACCAAGAACGCCAGGAGGAATGGGATACAAGAGGGAAGAAGACATCCGGGCCTAAGACTTCGGCCGCTATCCCCAACCCTTTCCCCCAATACAACAAGCTCTCTCTCTCTTACTCTTGTTTCTTCCCGGTGGCCGTCGGACGGAGCTCAGGCCGGGAGGGCCTCTTCTTCTCTTCTTTCTCCGGTGTGTGTTGTGTGTCTCCCCGTCTGTCTCCGTGCGTCTGCCTCCTCCTTCGCCCTCCTTCTTCTTCCGTTCTCCTCTTCCTCTGCCTCTCTCCGTCCCTGTCTGTGTGTTCGTCCCCTTCTGTGTCGAAAGCAGGGGTCTTTTATACTACGGGCCGCCGGAGCCTTCGAGCACGGCCGTCGAAGGTGGGAAGTGGATTGTGATCATGGGGTTTGACCTGCCCCATCCTGGGTGTCAGTGGGGTAGGCTACGTGGCCCAACGATCAGCTGCCACCTCAGACGGCTCCACTGCGCGCCAAGGATGCGTAGGGTATGGGCTTCACGTCGTCCGTTGAAAAGCTTCACCGCTGTGCCGCTGGCGAGCTGAAGAGGCGTGCCGCTGGAGAGCCAAAACGGCGTGCCGTTGAAGCCCCTAAAGGCGTGCCGTTGAACAGCCTGAAGGGCGTGCCGCTGAGGCCCCTGCAGGGCGTGCCGCTGAAGGCCTGCTGAGGGCGTGCCGCTGAGGCCCCTGCAGGGCGTGCCGCTGAAGACCTGCTGAGGGCGTGCCGCTGAAGACCCATTGGGGCGTGCCGCTGGGAGGCCCCCCCCAGGGGGTGTACCGCTGGAGCCACCCCCCGGGGTGTGCCGCTGAGCACCCCAGGGGGTGTGCCGCTGAGCACCCCAGGGGGTGTGCCGCTGAACACCCCATGGGGTGTGCCGCTGGGACCCTGAAGGGGCGTGCCGCTGGAGCTCCACCAGGGCATGCCGTTGAGGCCCCTTGGGGGCTGGGCGTGCCGCTGAAGGGCTCCCCACGGGGCGTGTATTCGGGGCCCGTTCTGAGCCCGTTGCGAGCATGAGTCACAGCCCGTTTGATTTCCTTTGGGGCCCACGGACTGTGGGGCCCTTTGTGCTCGATTTCTCCGGGGTTTCTTCACTCGGCGTCGTTGTTGATGCGGGGCCGAGCGGGACATTTGGATGTGCAATTTTCGGTGTCCACAAATGCCCCCCACCCATGGGTAGCGCGGGCGAAGGATGAGCCGGGCGGTGCTCGTGGGTGTACTTGTCTCTTTTCTCTTCGTCAGTGCCGACGGGGTGTTGAGAGCCGACCTGGTTTGTTGTTTGTTGGTCTCTTTGTTAGTGCCGACGGAGCGTCGGGAGCTGAGGTAGTATGTTGGTCTCTTCATCAGTGCCGACGGAATGCCGGGAACTGAAGCAGTGTGTTGTCTCTTCGTCAGTGCCGACAGGGTGCCGGGAACTGACCTGGTCTCTTGTTCTCTTGGTCTCTTTGCCCGTGCCGACAGGGCGTCGGGAGCTGGCCTGGTCTGTTGTTCTCTTTGTCTCTTCGCCAGTGCCGACGGGGTGTCGGCAGCTGGCCTGGTCTGTTCTCTCTTTGTCTCTTCGCCAGTGCCGACAGGGTGTCGGGAGCTGGCCTGGTCTGTTGTCTCTTTGTCTATTCATCAGTGCCGACGAGATGCCGGGAACTGGCATGTTTTGTTGGTCTCTTGGTTTCTTCGTCAGTGCCGACAAGATGCCGGGAACTGACCTGGTTTGTTGTCTCTTAGTCTCTTCGTCGGTGCCGACAGGATGCCGGGAACTGACATGCTTTGTTGATCTCTTGGTCTCTTCGCCAGTGCCGACGAGATGCCGGGAACTGGCATGTTTTGTTGGTCTCTTGGTCTCTTCGTCAGTGCCGACAAGATGCCGGGAACTGACCTGGTTTGTTGGTCTCTTGGTCTCTTCGTCAGTGCCGACAGGATGCCGGGAACTGACATGCCTTGTTGATCTCTTGGTCTCTTCGCCAGTGCCGACGAGATGCCGGGAACTGGCATGTTTTGTTGGTTCTTGGTCTCTTGGTCAGTGCCGACAAGATGCCGGGAACTGACCTGGTTTGTTGTCTCTTAGTCTCTTCGTCGGTGCCGACAGGATGCCGGGAACTGACATGCTTTGTTGATCTCTTGGTCTCTTCGCCAGTGCCGACGAGATGCCGGGAACTGGCATGTTTTGTTGGTCTCTTGGTCTCTTGGTCTCTTCGTCAGTGCCGACAGGATGTCGGGAACCGACATGCTTTGTTGATATCTTCGTCTTTTCTTGTTCTTCTTTCTTTTTGTACCATATTACCGATACAAGCGCCCTTTCGGGTTTTCGCCGATACCGCCCCCCTCTTGCTTTTGCCCACGCGCCCTTTCGGGTTTTCACGTGGCGGGGTACCCAATTTTGCCCGTAGCGCCCTTTCGGGTTTTCGCCACAGCCGGGTTATTGCCATTTTTACCCTTGTCCCCACATAGGGGAAAGTCCGGCGGGATATCTCTATTTTTTTAACCCCATTTTATTTTATTTTCTTTTTTTTTTGAGTGATATGCAAGTGTAGGCTAGGGCACGAAGCCTTGCGCCGGAAGATAGGGTTCATTCGTTGGCAAGAATAGAATGCCAGCGCAACGGGAGAATTTATGCCGATTCGGACGTAGGGTCCGTAATGGCAATATTGTGCGGAGTGGGTGGCTAGGGCACGGGGCCTTGCGCCGGAAAGGGACTTATTCGTTGGCAAGGGATTAATGCCAACGCGAGGATAGAGATTCTGCCGATCCGGGCGTAGGGCCCGTGATGGCAACATTGTGTGATGCGGGTGGCTGAGGCCCGGGCCACGTGCCGGGGACGGGCCTGTTTGTTGGGAGTTTAGTGGAGCCCTTGCAGGGGTAAAGTCGTTTTGCTTGTGCGAATGTGTGTCCGTCCAGGATCGTGGGGATGGAACGTTCTTCGGAGACACCTATTATCGTACGATACTGACGCGCACATTGACGCGTGCGAGTAGATGCGTAAGAAGATTCCGGTATGCATGCGTATACATGTGTATGCATATGTATATATATATTTAATATCATACATATATACTTATTTCTTTCTTCTTTTTTTTATTTCTCCTTTCATTCCCTTTCTTTTTTTTTTATCCCTCCCTTTCCTTTCTTCTTTTTTTTCCTCTTTAATCTCCTTCTCTTTTCCCCTCTTTCTTCTCTTTTTTTTATTTTCTCTCCCTTGTTTTTATTCTTTTTCTCCTTCCTTTTATTTTCTTTTTTTTCTCTTTTTCCTTTTCTTTTCTTCTTTTTTCTTCTCCCCTTTTATTTTCCTTCTTTTCCTTTCTTCTTTTTTTTTGCCGTATATAAGGGGCGGGGGCGGTTCCTTTGAACCACCCCCGTTCGAACCCCCCTTCCCTCTTCTCTCTCTTCGGCAGACGAAACCCCCCCCCCCATTTCTCTTCTCTTCTCCGTCACCGGGAGCCGCCGCATACCGCCGTTGTCGTCGTCGTCTCCGTTGCCAGGGTGAGGAGGGGACCGTGCCCCCCCCCCTTTTCTTCTCTCTTCCTCCTCCCCTCCTTTCTCCTCCTACTTCTTCCCCCCTTCTGTCGTGATCGGGGCAGCGGGACCCTACGGCCCCCTTCTCTTCTTCTTCTCCTCCTCCATTCTTCCTTTCGCTCTCTTCCTCTCCCTTCTTCTCCTTCATCTCCGGCGTCGTGAGCGACCACCGGTGAGCGGGTGTGAGGGTTCGCCGGGGAGAGGCATTTGGAGCGTGCCGGCGGGAAGCCCCTCACGGTGCGCCGGGGATAGGCACGACGGGCGTGCCGGGTAGAGCGTCGAGGAAGCGTGCCGGGTAAGCCTTCCCATAGGTGTGTCGGGGAGGGGCACTTAGAGGCGTGCCGGGGAAGCATCCGCAGAGTGTGCCGGGAAGGACACCATGGGGTGTACCGGGCAGCATAGGGTATGAGTGTGCCGGGGAAGAGGCCTTAGGCCGTGTCGGCGAAGCAACACCAAGCGTGCCGGGGAAGCACCGAGGGGACCGTACCGGGGAAGGCGCCGAGGGCGTGCCGGTGAAGGCCTGCGCGCAGTGTGCCGGGGAAGGCCTCCCCTGGGCGTGCCAGCGAAGCGTGTTGGAGGGGCCGTGCCGAGGAAGGCGCTGGGAGTGTACCGGGGAACGGTCCCCCTAGCGTGCCGGGGAGGCATGCTTGGCGGGCGTGCCGGGGAAGCCCCCTTGAGGGGCTGTGCCGGCGAAGGGGCACGGGGACCGTGCCGATGAAGGCACCCGGGGGTGTACCGGTGGAGGCCTGCGCGGGTGTGTCGGGGAAGCCTTAATGGGCTGTGCCGGCGAAGGGGGCACCAGGGAGCGTGCCGGGGAGGCACTGAGGGCGTGCCGGGGAAGGCGTATGTGGGTGTGCCGTGGGAGGCACCTGTGGGCGTGCCGGGGAAGGCACCCAGTGTAGTGTGCCGGTGAGGGCAACCGCAGGGTGTGCCGGGGAAGGCACTGGGCAGTGTGCTATTGAAGAAGCCTTAAGCCATGGGAAGAAGACTTTTGACCGGTGGACTTCTGGTGTTGCCTCTCGGGGCCCACCATGACTTTGTTGGGGCCGTCACTCCTTGTGGACGCGCACCCGTGTTTTCCCTTACGCCTCTGGCCTAGGGGAAACTCTGCCGAAATTTCGTCAGAAATCGGCAATATTTATTCATCTAACTTGTAGCAACGCCCCTTCACAGTCCTTTTACTTGTGATCTATTCTGATCTTCTTATTTGTGTATCTTTGCAGACAAATGGCCGCCCCAAGTGGTTCTTCTGCCCCTGCTGCCGCCGTCGGTGCCGACCTCATCCCGCGGGGTCCCGTGCCGGCAGTCACATGGCTCAATGTGGAGGACCTAGATCGAGAGCACGCGGAGATAGCCGCTTGGCAGAGTCATCTGAGTCCGACGGGGAGACCATGGATTTCCAGAGGCTTGCCCGAGTTGACAGTGGCTTCACATTTGACCGGGTCACCGGGAGTACAGGAAGGACTTCCCGAAGATAGGCACCTTGTTCGATTCTGAAGCACCTGCGCTCTCGAGAGGGGCGAGACTTTCGCGTCTATAAAAGCCGTCGAGCGGGCCATCCTGCATGCCCGGACAGTCTATTGTACAGCGTCCCCAGGAGCATTCCGATGTATCTGGTGGGAGAAGCCCGGGAATGGAAGCCAGTCCTGGGGATCGAAGGGGTGCTGCCGGCTGAAGATAAATTGGTGCGAGCCCCTCAGTTCACGCCAGCAAGGTGGGACATGTCTGCGGGGAAGGTGCATGGCGAGTCGCCCCGATTTGGTTTATTCTTGGCTCCCCTGAAATGGGGTTATAGGGAGGAGCCGTTCATATTGGACTGTTTGGCCATCAGGTTCAAGTACGAACTATCACTGGGCTGGTTCGGGGAGCTGAAGCTTCAAGACGCCCACAGCTTCCGAGAAGGGGCGGTGGAGTTCACGGAATATGTACTGTTCAACTACGCCCCGTTGCTGGTCCGAGTTGGCATCTATCACAGCGTGTACGCTTCCCGGTATGGTTATCCCATCTCCAAGGGTCTCTGTTGCGGCATGATAGAAGTATTCAGTGCGGAGACCAATACCTTCTACACGGCAGAGGGAGAGACTTCACTTGATTTGTGGAGCCTAAGCCAGCTGAGCGGCTTGCCCATTGACGGGGAGCCTTATGAAGAAGTATGCCTCCCGGACTTGATCAAAGACGAGACTAACGGGGACGGCTATTATTCTCTGGGGTATTCATACCGGTACCTGATGAAGGCGTACCGGGAGCTGTACCAGCTGTCGCACAAGGGGAAGCAGCCCGCCCGTGGGGATAGGAAACGGGTGCGTATGGCGGTATGGCTGGAATATTTCTATGATGGGCTGAAGCAGTATGAAGATTTTCCTTGCGTCGGCACCGCTGTTGCTCGCAAGAAACGTGCGAAGCCCAAGCATGATGTGAAGATCCCCTCCAGGGGACGTCGGAGCGGGGCCAATCCGATGGGGGTCGACCCACAAACTCACTGTGCCGCCTATCTGACGTACTGGCTGTGTTCATTTGCCATGCCGTACGGGGATGAGACGGTGATCCGGCCAGATGCCATCTACCCGGCGTGCCAGATGGCGTGGGGTGTTAAACTTTCTCTGTGCCCGGCGGCGCTCTGTCTGATTTATAAGGCACTGGGAGACATCAGCACGCACCAGTTCCCGAGGCAGGCCCGGTACGTGTGCCCACTGCATTTCTTCAACGCGTGGGTTTGTTCACTGTTTCCGGAGTTCGCCCCGCGAGTCCTTCAGGATTGGGGGCTGGTGCCGAGGATGCTGGAGTTCGCGAGTGCAGAGCCGGCTTCCACTTCCATGCGGATGTATGATATTCGGGGCCGGTTGACCACGGTTCCCCGGGATGCAGCCGGTACCATTCATTTCTGGACGCTGGCCGCACATTCAAGCCCCCTCGTGAATAATAAGAGGGAATGCAAGGATGACCAGGTGGAGAGGTATGTCCACCCTATCAGCCAGGAAAACGTGGTGCGCCCGTTGCTGGAGCCCGAGCTGAGGGATTGGGCGCTGGCTATCCGCCCGAGCGTGTTGGTGTTCCGGAAGGGAGACAACGTACTGCTGGAGCCGTATTACCCCTTCCGATTTGGCCGCAACTTCGGGTATGACCAGCATATCCCTGCTTATCATGCGCAATTCGGCTTGCCTTCGCGGAACGTCCGGGGAAGTGCGGTCGCCGAGCACGCTAGAAGCTGGTGGGACTTCTTCCACCGGGCGGACTCTGCCTCCTTCAGGGTGCCAGCCCCGGGTCGCGTGCCCCGAGTGACCGAAGACTATATAAAGTGGTGGAATGCCCGGACGGCTTTCTATCGGTTGCACAAGACCGATTGTTGGGATGGCGCCGAAAGGAGATTCCTTAGCCGGCAACCGGTGCCAGTACTTGACATTGAGCCAGATCATCTTCTTCGGCTCAAGAACAGGCAAGAGAAGGAGGTGGCGACATATATGATAGCTCGTCGGGAAGCCCGGGATAGGAGGCCGACGCCGAAAGTGGAGCTGCCTCCAGTGGCGAAGGACAGCTATCAGAAGACGCTGAGGGATCTGTGCCGGGTAGGGAGCGACCGTCTGGACCTCATCAATTATCCATTCCCCATAGAGGAAGAGGGGACTCCCGCCAAGAGCTGGCGTCCGGAGAGAGACTTGGCCTGCCTGTATCGCACGTTCATGAGGCGGGAGGAGAGGAAGCCCGAGAATTACAAGGATACCACGTGGCTATATATCCTCCTCCGGGTGAATGGGATGAAGATTGAAGATGTGACGGCCTCCATCCTGGGCAAGCGCCTGCACATCCCTTATTATTATGCTGATGGGTGGGGCATGGACCACTTCAATCTTTTCTGTCACCTTTCTTCCAAGAAACATGCGGATCTGGCCAACCTCACGGACCGGTGTCAAACTATTGAGGACGTTTGTTGGCTAGTCCGGGAGGCGGCACGTCGGGACAAGGAGATATCCCTGAGCTACTGGCCGATCACGCTGCGGCTGTACACTGGCCCTCATGGTATTCAGTTCCCTCTTGCTCTTCGGTTTTGTCCCTCAGCGCTGCGGCTTTCGCGGTGAGTTAGGTACTAATGGTATATGCATGTTCGTTCTTTCCCCTCTTTTCTTTGCAGACCATCCCGACAGCACGCAGATGGCCACGTACCGGAACCTCCTCCGGCTGGTGAAGAAGCCTGCGTATTTTGAAGCCGCGCCGCTGGCCCCGACCACGGCTCCTTTGCCTAAGGCTGCGAAGAGGCCCCGGGCTAAATCGCCTGTGAAGAAGGCGGTGGACGCCGCCAAGGCGGCTAAGCAGCGGGATACAAAGCGGAGGAAGACAGACACGGCTAAGGCTTCGACGGCTGTTCCTCTGGCGCCACTAGTCCCGTCTTTCGAGGAATTCGAAGCTGCCCGTCCCGAGCCAGGTCAACCTGCCGGTCCGCGTCCCCGCTCTTTAGTGTGCCTTTTGAATCTCCCTCCTCCTTTTTATTTTGGAGTGGAGCCCTGACACCTGGATACTTCTTTTGTTTCAGCTTCTATGGAAGAGCCCATGCCCACGCCTGACATGGGCGAAGTTGCGGTCCCGGCGGAGGCGACCCCGGCGGCGGCTCCAGCTCCCTTGCCGCAGGCAACGGGAAGGCCCCGGGCACAGTCGCCCGTTAAGAAGGCACTGGCTGCTGCCAAGGTGGCCGGGCGAGAGACGGTAAAACGGCGGCGAACCGAGGCATCCCCGGCTCCGACGGCAGCCCTGCCGATGGCCCCCGTCTTGTCCTTCGAAGAATTCGAAGCCACGCGGACCGAACCGAGCCACGAAGCTGGTGAGATTCATCGGCCGCCCGTGTCGTCTGTGGTCGACCGGCCTCCCGAGTTGGCCTCGGCTTCGCGCATGGCGACGATGCGCTTCTATCTCACGGGCGAGGGTACGGTCGGGACTCCCGAGAAGGCGTTGCCTGTTGAGGAAGCCCGCGGGTCATCTCGTGTCGCAGGAACTGAAGGGGGTAAATATTTTCGACTACACGGTTAGCTCCCCCCCTTTTTGTCCTAGGGGCCAGTAGATTCACCCTGGCTTATCTTCTTTTGCATGACAGGCGTTGCTGCGGTGGCCACCGAGTCATTGGGGCCTGATCCCGACCTCCCGACGACGTTGATATATGTGAGGAGGAAGAAGATCGGAGCGCGAGCCTCGCCTAGCCCGAGGGAGGACGTGCTGGGCAGAGACTCTGAGGTGGAAGCTCCTCTGCCGGTCCAGGCCGAGCCGACGGCGGTCGAGTCTCCGTCTGGGGAAGAGGTAGATTACAACTACTCTTCCGACGAAGTAGCTCCTGACGAGGGCGTGTCCGGGGCATCGGAGCCGCCCGAGCCGGCCTTCGGGGCCCCCTTACTTGCTGGCTCCTCGAGCCTCGTGGGGAAGACCGCTGTGAGTGTGAGCTTGTTTGGGCCGGCTCTCCCTTTCCTTTTTTTTGTGATTGACTGACGACCTTATCCCCCCCCTTTTTCTTTAGGATTTTCGAGAACCGGCCGAACTTGAGATCACAGAGGAGGCTGCCCCGGCTGCGCTGATCGACCGCCCAACGGGAGCCGATGCCGTCATGGGCAAATTGGCTCTTTTACTCGACGCCCTTCGAGAGGAAATGCCCGCGGAGCCCTCCGGTACTACCAGAGCGGCGGGCGAGCCTCTGGAGGAGGGGGAGATCGCGCCTGAAGGTAGCATCATCCCAGCGGCCAAGGTGAGTATGCGGGCTCCACGGTCTCCCTTTTGCATGGTTTATTTTAGATGGCGAATAGCTGATTCCCATTCCCATGGTCAGGCGATGCCGATATCGGGGAAGGCGCCTGGTCGTATCCGGAAGGCAGTGGCCAAGCGGAGACCGAGCATTGGCCCGATAGCGGTGAAGGGGCCGGCTCCAGTCTTGGGCTTGGAGAGAGAGAGACTGGCTGCGCTCGTGGAAGCGGGACGTTTACCCCAGCTGGTGGTTCCGCTTCCGCCCTTCCCGAAACTCCCGGCTCAGATGGAGGACCCGCTCTTGCAGCAGATATTTGCGGGGCTCCGTGCGCATCTGGAGGGATCTCAGCCGCGAGCGAGGAGTTCATGGGTGACGGCTTCGGGCCTGGCCTTACTCGAAGCTCCTCCTCTAGCCGAGGTAACGGCCCCTGCACCCCTGCCCCTTGGAGGAGTGGCAGAGTCGGGCCAGACGGAGGCAGAGGGGGCAGGTGACCTCCAAACGATGGGGGCACCGGAGGCTTCGGCAATGGTCTTTTCCTTTCCCCAGGCAATGGTCGGCCAAGAGTCTCTCGTCGAGCTACGCCGGCCGGGCGACTTGACCCTCGCCCTTCCTTCATCTTCAGTGGCGGCAGATACCGACCTGTGGGCAGAGGTGGACAGCACCGTGGAATTCACCCCTCCGGTCGTGCCCTCAGTTAGTCACACGTCCTCAGAAGCGCCAGTCCGTCAGATGCTGATCACTTTACGGACGATGCTTCTCGCCGATGCTTCTCTGTCGTATCGGGAGGTGCATACCATCGTGACGCAATTAACGGGGGCGCTGCAAGTGCTTGGCTGTCCGCTGGGGGAATGGTCACGGCGGGTCTTGCTATTATTGAAATATGTCAAGCGCCGCGAGTTCCTGGAGACCCAGGCTCCTGACGAACGCGCCGCCCTTGATGCTCAGGCAGACGAATATCTGCAGGCCCTAAAGGCCCGACGCGACAGTAGAGAACGCCACGGAAAGGCCCTAGAGGAAGGCGAAGGCAGCGTTCGTTCCTTCAAGAACCGGATCGAGAAGCTGGAGGGCTATCTCGCTGCGGCTAAACTTGGCCTCGCCGAGGCGGAAGGGGCGGTGGCAGAGGAGAGGGAAGCTCTTGCCGTTGCCGACGTTGAAATGGCGTCCGTCGAAGCGGAGCTCGCCCGTCTTGAGGGATTGAGGGGCCGACTGCGCGATATGACGAACTTCCCTTGCGTCGGGATCCTCCCCCTCGAGGACATCTTCAGGGACATCGACTGAGCGTTGCATCCCTTAATTTCTCTTTCTTTTTTTTGAATGTAACACAGGGGTATGCCCCGCAGCACATGTAGTTTGATCCTCTTTTGAATAGAGCAAAGCATTTATGATTTCACGCGTTCCTGGTGTATGCATTTATCCCGGAGGGAGCTTTCCCACCCCTCTTTCTCTTCCGTGCATATTGTTTTCTCCTTCCTCTTCCCTCGCTCTTGTATCTTTCCCCCCTTTTCGTGTAGGGGCCCATTGGCAGGGTATGAGTCTTTGCGGGGATTCACTTTGGAAGGACCAGGCAGGGACCCATGTCAGGGTACAGGAGAGTGCTCGCCTTCCCAGGGGGAGGACGAGGGGACCACTCCACCATACCGAACGGGCAACTCCCTGGTTTTGCCGCAATATTGGAAGCGCGTGCTGGTCTCGAGTGAGGGGTACTTGGCCAGAGACCCCTTTTGCCGTTCAGAGGTGGCGGATAGAAAGGTCCGTTTAGTCAGTGACTTAGACGGGAGGTCTGATCCAAAGGGGTGCTCGCCCCCCGGGGAGGATGGAGAGAAGAGTTCGTCTAGTCAATGACCCGGACGTGAGGTCTGAGCCAAAGGGGTACTCTCCGCCCGGGAAGGACGCCAAAGGGGTACTCACCGCCCGGGAAGGACGGAGAGAAGAGTTTATCTAGTCAATGACCCGGACGTGAGGTGAGGTCCGAGCCAAAGGGGTACTCACCGCCCGGGAAGGACGGAGAGAAGAGTTTGTCTAGTCAATGACCCGGACGTGAGGTCCGAGCCAAAGGGGTACTCACCGCCCGGGAAGGACGGAGAGAAGAGTTTGTCTAGTCAATGACCCGGACGTGAGGTCCGAGCCAAAGGGGTACTCACCGCCCGGGAAGGACGGAGAGAAGAGTTTGTCTAGTCAATGACCCGGACGTGAGGTCCGAGCCAAAGGGGTACTCACCGCCGGGAAGGACGGAGAGAAGAGTTTGTTTCTTTCTTTTTAAATCAATTTTGGTACCCCCGCTGATGCGGGGCGGTGACTGGAAATGGGGGCGTTCCCCCTTTCTGGCTTCTCTTTTTTTTTCTCTCTTTTTTTTCTTCTTTTCTTTTTTTTTGCTTCTTCTTTTTTCTCTTTCTCTTTTTTTTGCTTCTTCCTTCTTTCTCTTTCCATTTTTTTTCTTCTTTTTTTTGCTTCTTCTCTCTTCCTCTTTCCATTTTTTTGCTTCTTCTTTTTTGTCTTTCTCTTTTTTTGCTTCTTCTTTCTTTCTCTTTCTATTCCTTTCTTCCCTTTTTCGGGAACCCGGCTGGTGGCCAAATCATTCGGACATTAATCACGCAAATCCGCCCCAAAATGGGGCGAAGAGTAATATTATTACCTGAATGGGGGCGCTGGGGCGTGGTACAGCCTCAAGTGCCTTCCATTAAGAGGCGGGAATTGAACTCCCCGCGGTGGTTGACAATTACATAGGCCCCGCCTTCGTAGACTTTCTGGACTACGTAGGGTCCGAGCCAGTTCTCGTTTAGCTTACCTTTGGGGTTGG
The DNA here is from genome assembly GCA_022559845.1 of Amorphophallus konjac. Lineage (NCBI taxonomy): Eukaryota > Viridiplantae > Streptophyta > Magnoliopsida > Alismatales > Araceae > Amorphophallus > Amorphophallus konjac. The sequence goes on from CM040122.1 coordinate 395,505,793, forward strand.
CCGCCATGAGATCTCTTCTCTTGACCATGACAAGGTCACCCTTCTTGAATTCGCGTTCCTTGACGAGCTTGTCAAAGGCGCGTGCAATCCGGGCCTGATAGACCTGGATATTCTGTTGGGCTTGAAGCCGCTTTCCTTCCAGACTGGAGAGTTCATCGAGCCTTCGCTCGGTGTTGGTCTGCCCTTCGGGGACAAGCCCATGCTGAATGGCGACCCTGAGGGACGGTATCTCCAGTTCGACGGGGATGATTGCTTCCGAGCCATATACAAGAGAGAAGGGCGAGCAGCCCGTTGGGGTCTTGTATACGGTTCGGTACGCCCAAAGCGCTTCATACATTCTTTCTTCCCAGTCCCTTTTGTTAGAGCTAACAGTCTTGGCCAGGAGAGTGCAAAGTGTCTTATTGAAAGCTTCGGCCAGCCCATTGGCTTGTGGATTGTAAGGAGTCGATGTCCTCCAGTCAATTTTGTATTTTTCTGCTAGCCGGTAAACTTTCTGGTTGCGGAAGTGGCTGCCGTTGTCCGACACAATCCGGTCGGGCACGCCGAACCGGAATATAATATTGCGGAGGACAAACCTGGCCACGACTTCTCCGGTGACCTCTCGTAAGGCAACGGCCTCGGCCCAGCGGGAGAAGTAGTCGGTAGCCGCCAGAATGTATTTGCCGCCTGTGGAAGATGCGGGTAAGGGGCCCACGACGTCCGTCCCCCATTGGGCGAACGGCCAACTGGGCGCTGTTGGGTGTAATGGTGCCGGAGGTCTCTGGGTATAGTGGCATGCTCCTGGCATCTCTGACACGACTTAGCATACTCGCAACAGTCGTTGAACATTGCAGGCCAATAATAGCCAAGTTTCTTGATTTCAATTTTCATTTTCGGTCCCGCCTGGTGCGCGCCAGCTATGCCGGCATGGACCTCCTTCATAACCCTCCAAGCTTCTTCGGTGGACAAACATCGGAGGAGCAGCTTCCTTCTGGCGTCTGCCACAATTCGGAATAATATTCCGCTTCGGAGCTCGTAAGAATCCTTGGTTCTGACTAGCTTGATCTTTTCTTCTCTTCGGTCAGGCAATCGCTGGTGTTTGAACCACTGCACCAAGGGGGCTCTCCAGTCGGGCAGGCTGACGGCTTCCACTGTAGTGACCTCTAGGTCTTCTTCTTCTGACTCCTCTGCCATCATGCTGGGTACCTGGCGTTGGTTTATTACTTGGATATGGAGAGATCCATCTGGAGGCACTGCCAGTGAGCTTGCCAATTTTGCCAATGCGTCGGCTTGTGCGTTCTCCCCTCTGGCGACATGGCCTATCTCGAGGAGGTAGAACCGCTCCATGAGCCCTTTTGCTTTAGTGTGATACGGGAGCAGCTCAGGTTTTCGGACATCAAATTGCCCCTGGACTTGCTTGACGACCAACAGCGAGTCGCCGAACACCTGGAGCATTTTGATCTCCATTTGAAGGGCGACCTGGAGACCGATGATTAGAGCTTCATATTCTGCTTCATTATTGGTGCAGGGTTTGCTAATGCAGCAGGAGGTGTGCATCACTTCTCCATCTGGCGATTTGAGGACGATGCCAGCTCCGGCACGCACCTTGCCATGCCCAGACGGGGTCGCTTCTGTTCTCGAGGCCCCGTCGAAGTATAACTGCCAGACGGCTTGTTGCACTTGATCCACCTCTAGTGTTTCGTCTTCGGGTAGCTCTGTGGCCAACGGAGAGTCTTCGGGCACAGGGTGTGCTGCGAAGAAGTCCGCGACGGCTTGCCCCTTAACGGCCTTCTGTGGCACGTAAGTGATGTCAAATTCCATGAGCAGCACGGCCCACTTGCCAAGGCGCCCCTTCGGGACTGGCTGGAGGAGAATGTGCTTGATGGGGTCGGCCCTGGATATCAGGCTGACTTCATGGGACAACATATAGTGCCTCATCTTCTTGACCGCGAAGACCAAGGCAAGGCAGATTTTCTCAATCGGGGTGTACTTAGCCTCTGCGCCCACCAACCTTCGACTGAGATAGTAAAGAGCTTGTTCTTTTCCCTCATCATTGTTCTGGGCGAGCATTGCCCCCAGTGAGTACTCGGTGGCCGCTATGTAGAGAATAAGCGGTCTACCTTTGACAGGTGCCCCCAGGACGGGTGGGGTCTTCAGGTACTCCTTTAGCTGGTCGAACGCGTGCTGGCATTCGTGACCCCAGCTGAAGGGTGCATTCTTCATCATCAGTCTGTGGAAGGGTTGGCAACGCCCTGACAGGTTGGAGATGAACCTGCGGATGTAAGCTAAACGCCCCTGTAGGGACCTCAGCTCCCCCAGACTCTTCGGAGGAGGCAGCTCCTGGATGGCTTTTATCTTCAGGGGGTCGATCTCGATCCCTCTGTGCCGGACAATAAAGCCGAGGAATTTCCCGCTGGACACGCCAAAGGCGCACTTCATGGGATTCATTTTCAGCCCGTACTGCCGGAGCCTTTGGAAGACGGCCCTGAGGTCGCTCAGGTGCTCGTCTCTTTTCTTCGTCTTGACGACCAGATCATCAATGTAGCACTCGACCTTGCCGTATAGCAGCTCGTCGAAGATCTTGGTCATCGCCCGCTGATATGTGGCACCGGCATTCTTGAGGCCGAAGGGCATCCTCTTGTAGTGAAATACCCCTTTGGGTGACCGGAAAGCCGTATGGACCCGGTCGTGGTCGGCTATCCAGATTTGGTTATAGCCGGACGACCCATCCATAAAGGACAGGGCCTCGTGGCCGGTGGTTGCATCAATCATCACTTCGGTGATAGGCACCGGGAAGTCATCTTTCGGGCAGGCTCTATTCAGGTCGCGGAAGTCCACGCAAATCCTGATCTGTCCATTCTTCTTTTTCACCGGTACAATATTGGCCAGCCATGTGGTGTATTGATTTTCTGCCACGAAGCCGACGTTTATGAGCTTGTCGACCTCTTTGCAGATCTGGCTGGTTAACTCCGGCCTCATGCGCCGGGGAGGTTGCTTCACTGGTTCCATTTTGGGATCAATAGACAGGATGTGTTGAGTCACCTCGGGGCTCAGTCCGGGCATTTCTTCATAGTTCCAGGCAAAGCAATCCCGGAATTCTTGCAGCAACTTTGTGTATTGTTCTCTTTCCTGTAGAGGCATGAGAGCACTCAGAAAAGTCGGCCTGGGATTGTCTTCTGTGCCGAGGTTGATTTCAACCAATTCGTCGACTGTGGCCTGGCCGCCATTTTCAATTTCCGGCGGGGCTGGCGACAAATCCACGAAGTCTTGGTCTTCATTGTCTTCGGGCTCGAGGACGTCATCTCCCTCCCCTTGTTCATCATGACTGGGCATAGAGGTTGCATTTGCCTCGCAGTCCCCCAGGGTCGTAGCCGCCGGGTACGTAAGGTCCGCAGGTTCAGGAGGGCATAAGTGCATCTCGGGCTCTTCTGTGTATTCATCATAGACCGCTCCTGCAGAGGCTGGGGTAGCCGCATCTTCGGGCGCCCGGCATCGGATGGACACAGTGTAGGCTCCTGCCCTGGGGCTGTCTGCCACATGGGGGCGTGGCGGGGCTACCACGTAGTCCCCCATTCTAAGCTCATCCCTGTTGATGAGGCTTTGAGCAAGGTCTTTGAAGACATAGCAGTCTTCAATGGCGTGGCCCAGTATTTGGTGGTAAGGGCAAAACAGTGGATTCCCGCTTCTTCGGGTGTCCTGCGGCCTCTTGGACCGTGGAAGGGAGACCTTGCCGTAATGGCAAGCCCAGTCGAAGATGCCCCGGGTCTTCTCTCTCGGAAAGGAATAAGGCTTCTGCAGCTTCTCTTGGAGTGTCAGCCCTTGCCTGGTTGGCCGCTCGATCAGCGGGCTTGCCATGTCTCTCATTTCCCGCCTTGTCAAGGCGGGGGTGTTGGGACTGGTGCCTCGGGGCCGAGGCATCCGGCCACCCCATGGGGGAAGAGATCCTTGGATCAGGTCGGCGACTAGCGAGGTTAACTCGGCCAGTCGTGCTTTTAGCATCTCGATCTCCCGTTGCTGCCTATGGTACAAGGCGTACATGACGGGGTCGTATCGAGGGGAACTCGGGGCATGGCCCATGCTACTGCTCCTTGCTTCGCCGGCCGGCCGGGGTGGAGGCGCCTCGCTGGCGTGCCCTCTCGAGGTCGACACTTCGGAAAAGGAGGGGGTCTTCTCCATATAGCGGCGGCTGGGAGGCTTCCACAGGAATACTTCTTCGTCTTGTGCCTCTTCGGCCGAGGCCCCGGGACATGTGTCTCGGTGGGTTTCCAGCGAATCTGCAGCTTCTGCGGGGTCGTCGCCGGGCCATGCTGAGACCGATATGACATCAGTCTCGTAGTAATCTTCTAGTGAAAAGCCCAGACCGGGGTGCTTGGTGATTTTCAGCAACCGTCGATCCAGGTTTGGTGGGTTCCACATTCTTTCAAACATTTCCTTCCGGCTGGAGGGCTGGTAGGGAGGAATCTTCTGCTTTCTGACCATTCTGGCTGCCTGGTCAGTCATGTGGGGAAGTCCCGTGATGGGGACGTGCGGGTCATGCAACTCGTCAGGGAACCGGCAATCATCGTCTTCCCTGACCGGCTTTTCCCCGGCCACATAGAAAATAGTGGGCGGCCCCTCAGAGTTAGGCACCTCGAAGGTTTTCAGTCGTTCAGCTGCTTGGGATTCTATCTCTGCTATCGGCTTGACGATCCCTGGCGGGACCCTGACATCTTCTAGCAGGTCTTCGAGGCAGGGTGCCCCCGGTGTGGGGTAGATGGCGAGAGGGGCTGCCCTGAATACCCCTTCTTCTTGTGCAATAAATGGTACATGCGGGGGAGCTACATAGCCTGGGGGCGGCGGAGGAAACCAGCCCCCTGATTCCATTTTCTTCTTGCCCTTGTCTTGGATGACTTGAGGAGCTTGCTTCGCCTTCTCCAAGTACAGATTAGCATCTGACAAGTGACACTCGAACACCTCGAACGGGTGGAGGTCGGCGAAGATTCTGACTTCCTTTCCCTCACAGGGGTACTTGATGCATTGATGCAGGGTGGAGGGCACCACTCTGTTCTGGTGTAGCCAAGGCCGGCCAAGCAACGCCTTGTAGGAAGTGCTGGAGTTGATGACGTGGAACTGGACCTTGGTGGTGAAGTCATCAAAGGTCAAGTTGAACTCTGCGACCCCCATAGGAACTTCACATTTCTGGTTAAAGCCGGCAATCTTGACATTTTTAACTTCGACCAGATGTACGTCAAAGTAGTGCTTCTGGTATACCCGGTACGGGAGTATATTCACCGCTGCCCCTGGGTCGATCAAGACCCTGTTGATAGGCTGGCCGTTCAGCTGCCCTTTCATGTAGAGGGGCCTGTTATGGCTGCAAGTCGGTAGGAGCATGTCATCTTCTGTGAAAGCCACTGCTACTTCAGGTGGTATTTCTGCCAAACAGGCTTCAAGGTGTGCTGGCGTCTGGAGTGCGGTGATGATGGCTTGCCGTGTTTCTTCATTCAAGGACAGCATTTCCCACACCGTGAACCGGGTCGGGATTTTCTTGAGATGTCTGACTATCCGCTCGGCCGCCCGTACCTTGAGCAGTTTCATCTCTTCGGGCTTGCTGCGCCTGCCTTCATCCTGGAATTGGGGTGCCGGATCAGGGGATGCCTGTTTTGTGGGTTCTGCTGCAGCTTGTTGAGCCGGCGGGGTCGGTCGGGCCTCTTCCGCTGCCCGCATGAATTCGGCGAGGTTTGGGGTGCCGCTGAATTCTTCCTCTGGCTGGACAGGAGTTGCCGCTGGTAAAGCTTGGGGAATGCTTGCTTCACTGGTCGCAGCGGACCCCTGGGGGTGCACCCGCCTTCCTGCTCGGGCGGACAGGAACTCGGCGAATGACGGGGTGCTTTGACTCTTGGTGCCTCCGGGGTAGAGGTCTGATGGAGGAGGGATCTCGGTGCCTCGGACCTCGGGCTCGGGAACCTGGTATGGTCGTTCCCCCCTGAGCATGATGTTGAGGTTGTCCTGAGGAGGGCGCCCCCATTTCCTTCCGGACCTGGTGGCGTGTTGGGAGGTGGACGCCTCAGCTTGATTCACCTCTGCCGGCTCATGGGGTGGCTCTCCTTCTTTCTCTTCCAGGGAGAGAGCGGTGTCGAACAGCGCCGAGAGGGTATTGCAGGCGAAGACGACCTCCTTCTTCTTCTTGCCCCTGGGTCTTCTCTTCTTCTTCTTCTTGCCTGCTGCAGCGGGTGGCTGCTCTTGAGGAGGTTCACCCCACAGGGGAGGCTCTTTGTCTGCATCAGCTTCTGTTCCCGGAGCCAGCTCGAGTGATTCGAACTCCGTCCAGGGGACATACTCCTTCAGCTCCACAGGCTGGATTTCGGGCTGTTCATAATCTTCGAGCCCATCAATAATAGCCTGGAGTCTTTCAACCGCCGGGCTAGTCTTCTTGTGCATCCGCAGCGGGGCAGAGCTCTTCCTGTTGTGAGTGGGCCGCCTCATGACCAGCCGGGGGGCCGTGTCGTGGCAAACAGGGTTTATCGGGGGCGGTGCAGGCAGGGGCGCTGCTACCCTCGAGTGAATTCCTGGGGTAGGTCGAGAGGCGCGCGCCTTTCTGGTTTTTCCGGGTGCAGTCTGCCACCCTTCTTGGTCTTGAGCTGGGGCCATGATAAAGGTTTCATAAGTGGCACGGGCACAGGCCTTCGCCCATTCTTCTGGCAGCTCCTGATATAGCGAGATCATACTGACGGAGGAGGCTATACTGGGCAGCTCGTGTGGCTGCGGGGGGTCTACTTTATGCTCCCCCATGTCCAGCTCCCCGTCCCTGATTAAGGACTCAATAACATCCTTGAAGACGTAGCAATCTTCAATAGTATGCCCGAGCACCCGGTGGTACAGACAGAAGCGCGGGTCATCTTTCTTCTTTGAGTCGCCAGGCCTTTTCGGCTCTGGCAATGTGATCTTATTGTAGCTGGTTGCCCACTCAAACAGGAGCTTGGACTTGTCCCGGGAGAAGGAATACAACTTGTTTCTCATCTTCTCTCTTAGTGAGGGGCCTTCTCGCCGTTCTGTGGTTCTGGGCGGCGGAGGGTTAGCTGCTCCCTTGGCTTTCTCCTTCTGCTTTTCGAAAGCCTGGAAGTCTAGTGCATGCACCTCCGGGGGAGCCGGCTTCTTCTCCGCCTGTCTGGCCCTCTGGCTTGACATGGCCGGGGTGGAGGAGTATCGGGCCAAGAATGCCTCGATCTCTGCTACCACATTATTCAGACGGTCAAATGTCTTGACCTCGGTGCCGATCATTCTTTCTAGGATTTCCTTCTTTAAGTTTTGCTTGCAAATCTGAACTGCGTCCTCCTGATGCGGGGGGCGTTTGCACCTCATACTAAGGTTCCTCCACCTTTTGATGTAGTCGAGGGCCGACTCATCATTCTTCTGTCTTGTGGCGTAGAGTTCAGTCATGGTAACTTCTCTCTCGGCCACGTAGAATCTTTCTTTGAACTTCTTCTGCATGTCGGGCCAATCGGCCACCGACCCGGGCGGCAAGCCGGAGTACCATTCAAAGGCAAGCCCGGTGAGTGTTGAGCCGAAGAACTTCAGGAGGTAGGCTTCATCAGCAGCCAAGTCTCCCATGACGTTCACATAATAGGCAATATGTTCTCTGGGAGATCCTTGCCCATTGAACTTTTCAAATTTCGGCGGCTTGGTGACGCCAGCCGGCAACTTCCTGGCAGCATAATGAGCCGGGTAGGGTACTCGGTAGACGTCGAAAGGCGTCCGATCCCCATCGCCCCTCTCGGCCAACTTCATGTCTATCATCTGCTCGAGCATCAACCGGCTGACTGCCGCCGGGTCGACTGGGCTCGGGTAGAAATGAGCGGGCTGTGCGCTCGGGGTGGCTACCACGGTCGCTCGGAGGGCCATGGGGGACCCTTGTGAAGGCGGAGCCTGTGGCGGGGTCACCCCTGTGCAATGTGCTTGTTGCGGGGGCGTGCCCCCGAGGGGATCGAGGGTTGCCGGAAGGGCGCCTCGGAAGACTGCCCCTGTCCCTGGGTACCTCGGGTATGACCTCGGTCTGCCAGGACATTGGGGGTGGCGTGTTCCGCTCATTCAACTGCTTTTTAAGTGATTCGATTTCCTGCTGGAATCGTTGCATCATGAGCAGCATTGCTGGGTCAGCTGTGGGGAGACTGGGCATGCCCCCCATCTCTTCGGCCGGGGCGTCCTCGATGATGTCGAGGGTCCGCCACTCGTGTCGCCGGTGGTGACTACATTGGCCGTGAGGGCCGTGAGGGGTTCCTCAGGTGGGGCCCCTTCGACTCCTGTGGGTGTCGCGCCGCCTGCCGCTCTCTTCTTCTGGTAAGGGGTCCCGGCCTGGCGGCTATTCTGGCCAACTCTTCCGGGTCGGTGGGTAAGGCCCCATACCGACCATGAACTCCTGCCATATTGCAGGTGAATGTCTGCCATTTCTTATTCTTATTTTTTCTCGACGCCCTCCGGGACGGTCCTCCTGGGAATGTCAGCCTGTCGAAGACCGACCGTCGGGGCGGCGCTTCCTCCCGTACAGGGGACTGGCGCGGCTCTCCGGGCTGGCCCTCGACTCCATGCTAGGTGCGGGCTCCCCCCTTTCTTCCTGGGAGGCGGAGGCCATTGCCCCCAGTAGTCTCTGGCGGCCAGCGGGGGTGCTACCCGGGCCTCGGAGGTAATTTCTCATGGCCTGCTCGATCCCTTCCCACTCCTGGTCTGGAAGAGCAAGCTGTGGTTGCATATCGGTGACAACGACAGGAGGGGAGTAGGCCGTGAGAGCCGGGCGGGCGGCATTGTGCCGGCGCCCTCGGCGACGGCGATGAACATCCTCGGACGGCACCAGGATGACAGGTGCCGGTCGGAGAGTGGGGGTCACTACCTCAACCCTGTCATGGCGTCGGGCCCTCCTGGGGCGGAAGATGCTGGGCCCTGCCTGGGCGGGTGCGTTGGGCTGGGTCTCCTTAGGCACCCAGACTTGCTTCAGTTTAGCCGGCCTGTGACCCGGCGTCCTCTTTGGTGCTACGACCGGGGCTGTGGGCCTCGTCTTCTCCTTCAGCTTAGCCAGTCCTTCAAAGGAGTTGCGGACTGGAACGGTTGGGATGATGCGGTCCGGTGTCACCTGGGACCTCTGCCCGTCTAGGCGGACTCGGAGGGCCCCAACCGTCATGGACTTCCCGGAGTTGGAGGCGCGACGCCCTGATCCGGCGCTGGTGTTGCTTCTCCGGAGCCTTCTCCGGTGGGATGTCGACCCTTGGTGGAACGGGCCGGTAGTTTGGTGCACGTGGTGCACGTTGCAGCTGAGCGTCGTTGTGTGGACGCTATTGTTGTCTTCGGCCACAGCTCGGCCGGCGGCAGCTTCGACGGCTCCCGGAGCGGGAGCGTTGGTTTGAGGCTCCTCGGGCGTTTCCACGTCGAGGATCTGGACGAAGGCTACCCCCAGGAAGTTGGGGAAACCCACGGTGGGAGGGAAGCTCCCGAAAGTGAGGGGTACCGCCAGGTAGCCACCTCGCACGTGATTCTCCACAACCTCAGGGCTGCAGATGACACCCATTGTCGGCTCCATGATGCCTCTCTCTTTACTTTTCTGCATTTAAGAAGATAACGCAGTTAGTATTACAAGAAGGGGGCTGTGGGGCCCCTAATTTCGGCAAAGAGATGAAGGGTGGATGAGTCCCACCGGGCGTGCCAGAGTTGTGGACGCACTTTCCGTTAAACTGTTGTTCCGGTTCGTCTGTTGGTTTTATTAAGTGCGTGGGCGTGCCAGTCACCGGAGTGACAATTTATTCGGGCTCCGGAGAGCCCATGGTGCGCTCGATCTGACTTCGTCAGACGATTGTGTGGTTCGTGTCGGGACCGAATCCCGTCGCGCCATGAAGGTCACGACGTCATTTACATCCCTCATACGAGGGAATACCCTTGATTAATTGCCGAAATTAGAGGCCCTGCGGCCGAAAAGAATAATACTAATTATGCGAGAGAGATAGGGATGGGTCACATTGAAGGTGGTATTAAGGCCATAAACTGTCGGCTGTGTTGGCCACTCGTAGACCTTTTGTATTCGGACACAAGTCCGTGGCAGCGTCACAATGAGAAAATCGAGGTAGATCCCTCAAATGTCTGCCGAGCATGCGGCAATTTCAATGAGGATTCGGAAGGTATCCGGAAAGAGAAAACAAATCCGGTCCGATTAGGATGTCGGCCCGAGGTTAGATCAAAGCCCGGCCATATCGGGGGAATTCCCGAGACTCGGGCTCGACCTAAAGGGGCAACGTTGTTGTTCCTTTTGCCCCGGGTCCCGGGGAGAGAGCGGGCTGCGGCGTGGGCATTAGCGTCTTTTATCTAGAGCTTTCTAGGTTATACCTTCTGGGATTTCTGATTTGATGTTTACTATTTATTCGTGCCTTTGTCCGGGATGATTTCTCTTCTTCTATGCATGGTTATTCTTATTATTATCATTGGTTTGTTATTTATTTTTTTATTACCCCTCCCGCCTCTTTTATTATGATCAATATTGCGCATTTGGAGTCCTTCAATTAGCGTGATTTTTATTGATTTATTTGCTATTGTTGATGCCCTTATCGTGATGTATATATGCATGCATGTAGTGTGCCGGCGAAGGAGAGACGGGAGTGTACCGCTGGGTATTGGGTGTACCGCTGGGTGGCGAAGGGGTGTACCGGTGAGGGCTGCAAAGGGCGTACCGCTGGAGGCCAAAGGGGCGTACCGCTGGAGAGTGTGTCGGTGAAGGAGGGGGAGTGATATAAAGTCTATACGTTCCCCAGGCTCGAAGTCTATACGTTGCCAAGCCCAAAGTCCGTACACTGGAGCAGAGTGGAGCAAAGTCTACGCGTTGCAATTTGGAGTCTGTACGTCGACTGGCCCGGAGTCTGTACACTGGCCAAGTCTATACATCGGAGTGTGAAGTCTATACACTGCCCAAGTCTATACGCTGGATAAGTCTATACATTGGGGGTGTGAAGTCTATACACTGCCTAAGTCTATACACTGGCCATCATGAAGTCTGTACGTTGGGATACGAAGTCTATACGCTGGATGCTCAAAGTCTATACATTGCCCAGCATAAAGTCTGTACGTCGGCGTGTGAAGTCTATACACTACCCAAAGTCTATACACTGGTTATCATGAAGTCTGTACGTTGGCTGGCTCAAGTCTATACGCTGGATAAGTCTATACATTGGAGTGTGAAGTCTATACACTGCCCAAGTCTATACACTGGCCACCATGAAGTCTGTACGTTGGGATACGAAGTCTATACGCTGGATGCTCAAAGTCTATACATTGCCCAGCATAAAGTCTGTACGTCGGTGTGTGAAGTCTATACACTACCCAAAGTCTATACACTGGTTATCATGAAGTCTGTACGTTGGCTGGCTCAAGTCTATACGCTGGATAAGTCTATACATTGGAGTGTGAAGTCTATACACTGCCCAAGTCTATACACTGGCCACCATGAAGTCTGTACGTTGGCCAAGTCTATACAGTGGCTGAGGGTGTACCGGCGAAGGGAAGGAGTGTACCGCTGAAAGGGCCAGGAGGAGTGTGCCGCTGGGGGGCTCAGGGGGAGTGTGCCGCGAAGGGTTGAAAGGGGGAGTGTACCGCTGAAGGGTTGAAAGGGGTGTACCGCTGAAGGCCAAGGGAGCGTGCCGCTGAAGGCCAATGAGGGCGTGCCGCTGAGGGCCAAAGGGGCGTACCGCTGAAGGTCAATGGGGCGTGAGGGTGGAGGCTCGATCAGTTTTTTTGATTATTTGTTTTAAGGCTTTTCTTTTCTTCTTATCTTAACTTTCGTGTGGTTTTATATAAAACTCCTCCCGTGTTTTGTTCTCTTTGTTCGGTTCGATCTCTTTTCTTGTGGGTCGGAGGCTCGGGCTGCCGGGTGGTTAGTTAGCTCGGTTCAGTTCTCGTCGTGATGCCGGCAGTGGTTTGATGAGTTGGAAGGTTTCGTCAGTTATCTTGCTTGTTTGTTGCCTCCTTTTGCCTCTTTTAATTGTTTATTAGTTTCTCACAAAAATTCGGCAGCATTTCCCCTTGACCCGGGGCGTAAGGGAGATACAGGGAACGCGCCCACATGATGTGGCGGAACCCGACAACTGGAGGTGGGCCCCCGGGGGGGCAACACCTTTATAGAGACTCGGAAAACGCGAAGGAGAACGACAGACCGAAGACATCTAAGGGACCTGGACTGGGACTGGACAAGGAGTAAGCTGAGGGACTGAAGGGCGTGCCGCTGAGGGCTGAACAGGGGGTGTGCCGCTGAGGGCTGAACAGGGGGTGTGCCGCTGAAGGCTGAACAGGGTGTGCCGCTGGAGGCTGAACAGGGTGTGCCGCTGAAGGCCAAGGGTGGGCGCACCGCTGAAGGCTGATCTGGGCGTGCCGCTGAGGGCTGATCTGGGCGTGCCGCTGAGGGCTGGAAAGGTGTGCCGGCCAAAGGCCGGAAAGGTGCACCGCTGAGAGGCTTAAAAGGGGTGTTAGCAACTGGGGGGGGTACTTGGTGGCTGTTCAGGAAAAGAGGAATAAAGATGGGGGGATTTCAAGGCCGGGAGTGGCCCATTAGTAACTGGGTGGTTGGGAGGAAAGAAGGGTACCTCCCCTTCTCCTCAAGCTCGGGAACACGGTAGATGGCCATAGAAGGGAATGAGTGAGGAGCTCACGGAGCCAAGGCCAACAGAAGGGGGAAACCTACATCGACGTGGAGGACCCTAAAGACGCCGGAGGAATAAGGAGACAGAGGGAGGAACGGATTGTCCGTCAGAAAAGCCCGCAAAGCCTAGCCTAAAACATCGAAGATCGAAAAGAAACCCGGAGAGGGTGGTTTTCATTCATGAGAATCAAGAGGGCGAGGCCCTTCATACATATGGCAAAAGCAAACTCCCCAAATGGGGCCATGGACAAGAGTAAGAAAGACCAAGAACGCCAGGAGGAATGGGATACAAGAGGGAAGAAGACATCCGGGCCTAAGACTTCGGCCGCTATCCCCAACCCTTTCCCCCAATACAACAAGCTCTCTCTCTCTTACTCTTGTTTCTTCCCGGTGGCCGTCGGACGGAGCTCAGGCCGGGAGGGCCTCTTCTTCTCTTCTTTCTCCGGTGTGTGTTGTGTGTCTCCCCGTCTGTCTCCGTGCGTCTGCCTCCTCCTTCGCCCTCCTTCTTCTTCCGTTCTCCTCTTCCTCTGCCTCTCTCCGTCCCTGTCTGTGTGTTCGTCCCCTTCTGTGTCGAAAGCAGGGGTCTTTTATACTACGGGCCGCCGGAGCCTTCGAGCACGGCCGTCGAAGGTGGGAAGTGGATTGTGATCATGGGGTTTGACCTGCCCCATCCTGGGTGTCAGTGGGGTAGGCTACGTGGCCCAACGATCAGCTGCCACCTCAGACGGCTCCACTGCGCGCCAAGGATGCGTAGGGTATGGGCTTCACGTCGTCCGTTGAAAAGCTTCACCGCTGTGCCGCTGGCGAGCTGAAGAGGCGTGCCGCTGGAGAGCCAAAACGGCGTGCCGTTGAAGCCCCTAAAGGCGTGCCGTTGAACAGCCTGAAGGGCGTGCCGCTGAGGCCCCTGCAGGGCGTGCCGCTGAAGGCCTGCTGAGGGCGTGCCGCTGAGGCCCCTGCAGGGCGTGCCGCTGAGGCCCCTGCAGGGCGTGCCGCTGAAGACCTGCTGAGGGCGTGCCGCTGAAGACCCATTGGGGCGTGCCGCTGGGAGGCCCCCCCCAGGGGGTGTACCGCTGGAGCCACCCCCCGGGGTGTGCCGCTGAGCACCCCAGGGGGTGTGCCGCTGAGCACCCCAGGGGGTGTGCCGCTGAACACCCCATGGGGTGTGCCGCTGGGACCCTGAAGGGGCGTGCCGCTGGAGCTCCACCAGGGCATGCCGTTGAGGCCCCTTGGGGGCTGGGCGTGCCGCTGAAGGGCTCCCCATGGGGCGTGTATTCGGGGCCCGTTCTGAGCCCGTTGCGAGCATGAGTCACGGCCCGTTTGATTTCCTTTGGGGCCCACGGACTGTGGGGCCCTTTGTGCTCGATTTCTCCGGGGTTTCTTCACTCGGCGTCGTTGTTGATGCGGGGCCGAGCGGGACATTTGGATGTGCAATTTTCGGTGTCCACATGGGGACACTTGGTAAGCGTTCCCTGGGATGGCGGCACGCTGGAACGTCGACCGGAGGCCGGGCGGCTCCGTTCGGCACCAGTCGGAATAACCGGCCACGGATCTGCCGGTTCTGTTTTCCGGCGTGCGCTCCGGCGAGAACGGACGCTACGATCAGCCCCGATGTCGGATCAACACAAAACTGGCGTTGTTGGAAAGCTCTCTGAAAGTACTTCAACCTAGGCCTGGAGATCAGACCTGGATCTGCACGGATCTGGTCTTTATTGAATTTTTGAGTTCCTATTGTACAGTAGCCGAACTCTCATATTAGCAGGGAACTTGTCTGAGAACTACCGTTGACCGCGAGGTAGATGTCCGATCCAGCTCCTGAGCTCTTCACAAAAGTTATAGAATTTTGAACAAGGAAGATGGAAATATTTGTTGTGGACTGATTGAAGGTGGCTACGAATTGCTATGATTTTTGCACTGGACAGAGATCGGATATGGAAACAGGTGGACAACACTGTAGCTAGCTTTGAGAACGAATTTTGAAAAATGGATGGAAGGTTGATCAAAAATCAGGAAAATTCATGGAGTGAGGGGACGGTGGACAGAACTCCCAGTAAAATTGGGAGGGTTTGGAAAAATCAAAAAGATGGTCAGAGGGGGGGATTACAGGGGTGCTGTCACACAGATCTGAAACTGGACAGAATTGGGAAACAGAAACACCCGAAATTTGAAAAATAGTAAATGATGGAATTTGGACAGGATTTTTTTTTTTGGGGGTGGGGATTGAAGATAAGAACACACCATAAAAGTTTCAGATCAAGAAGAACTCGGGGCAGACTGCAGAATTTCGTGGAAGGGGCTGCTGTTGGCTGAAGACAGAACTTCGACGGTGGCTCGATGGCAGTCCGATGGCGGCACGAACGGCGGCGGCGGTGACACAGATCACAACCAGAGATTGAGGGGATGGGATAGAGATGAAACCACTCTAGAATTGGGGGTTGGAGGAGATGAACACCAGGGAGAGAGGAAGGGGGCGCAAGAAGCTTCAATGGCTTACACAAATTTTCTCTTCATTAATGCCAACAAATGGAAAATACAACCTTTTATATGCTATGTATCTAATCAAATGTAGACCCTTGGATCTAGGGATGTGGAATGAAAGGCTGGGATTATGTGTGATAAACACACACAAAACAATAAAATAATAAGGGGAGGGGCGCCCCCTTGACCAAGAGGGGACAAGTTGGAAAGGGTAGGTAGCCTACCTTGGAAAATTTACCCCCTTTGTCTCCCATGTGGTCAATTGGCATTCAACCCTTCTAGATGGCCACCTAGGATGGTTGACCAGCCTCACATGAATGACATGGACCAATGGGAAAGGGTTGAGGGCCCCCTAGCTGGACCTACTACACAATTGTATAAAAACCCACACAATCCAAGGGGATGACGCATTGGCTTACAAAGCCGTACATTTACGTACATACTTTCCCAATGATATGAACACAAACTAAAAGGACATAAATGCAAAAGAAAATGTACATGCTCGGCGTCGATTCCCATCACTGGGGGACAGGCAAGCATGCACATCTAATGTACCCCGGAAGAGGATTTCTGTTTAACAGGGGCATTATTGTCCTTAATGTCCTGACTAATGATGCCCTAATCTCCTAATATAAAAGGGTGGGCACTCTCCTTGTATTGTAACCCGGTTGGTGATGATTAGTGGATTACTGCTGCGGCCGTGGACGTAGGAAGGCATCTTGCCTCCGAACCACGTAAAAAATCCCTGTGTTCTTGTGGTTTGATTTCTTTTCTCCTTTCTTTTTCCTTCTCTGCTGGTTGTCCTCCTTGTCTGGGTACTCTATATCTCCTAACAACTGGTATCAGAGCCTTGTTCTGCTTTGAGGAGAGCAGTGGGAGCAATGGCGACGGATGAAGGAAAGGTGAAGATCGATAAGTTCGATGGCAAGGATTTTGATTTCTGGAAGATGCAGATCGAAGACTACTTGTATCAGAAGAAGCTGCATGAGCCGCTTCTTGGAACGATGCCGATAGGGATGAAGAAAGAAGATTGGGATCTACTAGACAGACAAGCACTCGGAGTTGTTCGCTTGACGTTGGCCAGGAACGTCGCCTTCAACATCATGAACGAGAAGACCACGGCATGATTGATAAAGGCACTATCAAATATGTATGAAAAGCCCTCGGCTTAAAAAAAGGTATATTTGATGCGTCATTTATTTAATCTGGAGATGGCCGAAGGTGCTTCTATTACAGATCACATCAATGAATTCAATGTGATTACAACTCAATTGAGTTCTGTAGAAATAAACTTTGATGATGAGATTCGGGCCTTGTTTCTTTTATCCTCCTTACCTGAAAGTTGGGGTGCAACTGTGACGACTGTAAGTAGCTCTTCCAGTTCAAGCAAATTGAAGCTCAATAAGGTTCAAGACTTGATTCTAAGCGAAGATATTCACAGAAGGGAATCATGTGAAGTCTCAGGTTCTGCCTTGAATACAGAGAGCAGGGGAAGAACAAAACAGTCGGGTCAAAATAGGAGCAGATCCAGGTCCCAGAAGAAAGGTCAATCAAAGTTTGGTGGTGATGGGTGCTGGAATTGTGGTAAAAAGGGGCACTTAAAGAAAGATTGCAAGGCTCCAAAGAAGAAAAACTATAATGAAAAGTCCACCAATGGAATTGTAGCAGAGCAAGTTCAAGATGCTTTAGTTCTTTGTGTTGACACTCCTTTAGAGTCCTGGATTCTTGACTCAGGTGCGTCGTTTCACTCTACCTCACATAAAGAAAGTATGTAAAATTATGTTGCTGAAAACTTTGGGAAGATTTATCTTGCTGATGATGAGCCTTTAGATATTGTGGGGAAGGGTGATGTCAATGTAAGGACCACAAATGACACTTTGTGGAAGTTAAAGAATGTAAGGCATATACCTGGCTTGAAGGGGAACTTGATATCTGTTGGACAGCTTGATGATGAAGGTTATGTCACAACCTTTGTGGGTGGATCTTGGAAAATAACTAAAGGTGCTATGGTGATAGCACGAGGTAACAAGATGGGTACTCTCTACATGACTAGCAACAACAAAGATACAATGACAGTGGCTCATTTAGGAGTTGACTCCAACATATGGCACTGCAGGCTTAGTCACATGAGTGAGAAAGGGATGAAGATACTACTGTCAAAATGCAAGTTGTCTGGCTTGAAATCTATAGAAGTTGGTCTTTGTGAAGATTGCATTTTTGGGAAGCAAAAGAAGGTTACATTCTCAAAGACAATAAGAACTTTGAAAACACAGAAGCTAGAGCTTATACATACAGATGTATGGGGTCCTTCACCAGTACCATCTCTTAGAGGCTCACTCTACTATGTCACCTTCATTGATGACTCTACTCGCAAGGTATAGATTTATTTTTTGAAAAGAAAATCTGATGTATTTGTTACTTTCAAAAATTGGAAGACCCTTATAGAGAATGAGACAGGTTTGAAGGTGAAGTGTCTGAGATCAAACAATGGTGGAGAGTATGACAACAAAGATTTCAAGGACTTTTGTGCAGCTAGTGGTATAAGGATAGAAAGAACTGTTCCAAGAACACCACAGCAGAATGGAGTTGCCGAGCGCATGAATAGAACATTGAATGAATGGGCTAGGGGCATGAGGATACATGCCGGACTGCCAAAAATATTTTGGGCAAATGCAATTAACACAGCAGCTTTCTTGATAAATCGAGGACCATATGTCCTTTTGGATGGTGAAATTCCAGAGGAGGCCTGGATAGAGAAATAGGTAAATCTTTTACACCTGAGAGTTTTTGGCTGTGTTTTATATGTGCATGTAGATTCTATTGACAGGGATAAGCTAGATGCTAAGTCTATAAAGTACTTTTTCATTGGATATGGTTCTGATGAGTTTGGATATCGATTTTGGGATGATGAAAATCAAAAAATTCTCAGAAGGAAAAATGTTATATTCAATGAAAATGTCTTGTACAAAGACAGGGCTGTTGTAGAATCTGACAGTGTAGGGAAACAAAATGAGAATGATGGACATGTTGAGCTAGAAGAAATTTCACAAGATGATGTGAATGGCAAGATACAGGATGTATCTGAAATAGAAGCACACCATTGTACACCGGTACAACTGAGAAGATCTACAAGAATACCTAGGTCCACACAAAGGTATTCTCCATCTTTGCATTACCTACTGTTGACTGACGAAAGTGAACCCGAGTGTTATGATGAAGCAATGCAGGTTACAGATTCTGTTAAGTGGGAGTTAGCCATGAAAGATGAGATGAACTCATTGCAAAAGAACCAGACTTGAGAGCTAACTAAACTCCCTAGGAACAAGAAGGCATTGCACAACAAGTGGGTTTACAGAGTCAAAGATGAACCTGATGGCAGTAAGAGGTATAAAGTAAGGTTGGTAGTGAAGGGCTTCCAGCAGAAGGAATGTATAGACTACACTGAGATCTTTTCTCCAGTTGTGAAACTAACCACTATTAGATTGGTGTTGAGCATTGTTGCTGCTGAGAACTTACATTTAGAGCAACTAGATGTGAAAATAGCTTTTCTCCATGGTGACTTGGAGGAAGACATCTACATGTTGCAACCAGAAGGGTTTTCAGTCCCAAGCAAAGAAAACCTTGTGTGCAAGCTTAAGAAAAGTTTGTATGGTCTGAAACAATCCCCCAGACAGTGGTACAAGAAGTTTGATGGATTCATATGTAACAATGGTTTCATTAGGTGCAACATAGACCATTGTTGTTATCTTAAGAAGTTTGATAATTGTTATATCATGTTGTTGTTGTACGTGGATGATATGCTTATTGTAGGATCAAGTATGATAGAGATTAACAATATGAAAATACAATTATCAAAGGAATTTGCTATGAAGGACTTAGGAGCAGCAAAGTAAATTCTTGGGATGAGAATTGTGAGAGATAGAACAGCTGGCACTGTGAAGCTATCTCAAGAAAGTTACATCCAGAAGGTGTTGAGCAGATTCAACATGCAGGATGCAAAACCAGTTAGCACTCCTTTGGCAAGTCACTTCAATCTATATAAAGAGCAGTCACCAAAGTTTGCTGAAGAGCGTGAGTCCATGAAGAAAATTCATTATGCATCAGCTGTAGGAAGTCTGATGTATGCCATGATTTGTATCAGGCCTGATAAAGCACATGCTGTGGGAGTTGTGTGCAGACATATGGCAAATCCGGGCAAGCAACACTGGGAGGCAGTGAAATGGATTCCGAGATACCTAAAAGGCACCTCAGACAAGTCACTTTGTTTCAGGAAAAGTGATGTTATTCTACAAGGTTTTGTTGATTCAGATCTTGGTGGTGATCTGGACACCAGAAGAAGTACCACTGGCAATGTTTACACCTTGGGTGGCACTGCAGTGAGTTGGGTTTCAAAATTTCAGAAGGTTGTTGCTCTCTCTACAACAGAAGCAGAGCATGTTGCTATCTCTGAAGCTAGCAAAGAGATGGTATGGCTGAAAAATTTTCTGAAGGAGTTGGGCAAGGAACAAAGAAATAGTGTGCTATTTTGTGACAGTCAAAGTGCAATTCACCTTGCCAAGAACCCAGTCTTTCATGCAAAGACTAAGCACATACAACTGAAGTATCATTTCATTCATGGTTTGCTTGAAGATGGTGTTTTGTTGCTGGAGAAAATACTTGGTGCAGAGAATCCAGCAGACAAGGTGGTAACCACAGAGAAACTGAGGCTGTGCAAGGCCTCAGTTGGCTTCCATGGATGATTAATGGAGGGATGCTGTAGCAGTATTTTCATTGTTACTTTGAGCAGGATTAATACATTGAGATGTTTGCTTTCTTTGGAGTTCAGACTCCAAGTGGGAGATTATTAGAGTGTGGAGTCAGAACTCTTCATCATGCGCCTCTGCACAGGATCACACTCTGCCTCAGGAGCACATCCACTGCTTCAAAGGAGCATTCTCAGCGTCAGGGGAGCATGGCTAGCACGTGTTGTCTCTGGGGAGCAATTGCTGCTCCAGGGGAGCATCACTGATGTCAGGGGAGCATGCATTGCGGGTTCAAGGCATTTCGATGTCACTTGGAGAAGGTCGACCTGCATGATGCACCGACCTGACCTTGGCATTGCACCGACCTAGTCTTGGCATTGCACCGACCTTGGTATTGACAATGCATTGATCTGACTGATGGTGGGGGAGCATTTGCAGCCGCTGGAGCGCATACTCGGTCTCAAGAGAGCATCCTGGGAGATAGGCGAGCATGCACGTCTAATGTATCCTGGAAGAGGATTTCTATTTAATAGGGGCATTGTTGTCCTTAATGTCCTGACTAATGACGCCCTAATCTCCTAGTATAAAAGGGTGGGCTCTCTCCTTGTATTGTAACCCGGTTGGTGATGATTAGTGGATTACTGCTACGGCCGTGGACGTAGGAAGGCATCTTGCCTCCAAACCACGTAAAAAATCCTTGTGTTCTTGTGGTTTGATTTATTTTCTCCTTTCTTCTTCCTCCTCTGCTGGTTGTCCTCCTCGTCTGGGTACTCTATATCTCTTAATAGGCCAAGTGCCATTCATTCCTCACTATTCTTTTAAGACTTTAACCTAAAAAATTAATAATACTATTCTTATCTTTTTAGGATGTGCCCTTAAAGCATGGTTTGCTGACTCGCATCGTATCGGTGCGAGTCGGCCGTGCCGGACGCTGAGTCACTGATCCGGTATAATTATGGGGAGAGAGGAGGGCCAAATACTATTCACATGATTGAGGATTCTTAGATGAATAGTGAAAGGGAGGGGGCCAGGTACTATACATTCCTCAATTTCACTATTCCTCTGAGAATCAATATCACGCATAAAAAAAGAGCGAGACGGTTTAGCCAGTGGCGGCATGTCCATGCCGTACCGTACCGTACCACCGGTGAACCGAGTCACCCAGGACCGATAATACAATAAACCTTGCCTTAAAAGTTCATCCAACATTATCATTATTGCTTGAATGCTCGTGGACGAGTAAACGAAAGGGTTCATTAGGATATATAGTGTAGAGGCTAAAAAATGTTATCTTGAATCTGTATTACACCTTTAAGATTTTTTTGTTGGAGAAGAGCGTCTAACTACTCCGAGGAAACCTGCAAACACTAATTAACGTGTCAGAAGGAGTCCTGTGTGTGATCCCAGGCGATAGCCCTCCATACATAAGTCTGTGGCGCACCCAAAAGCAAAATGAGAGCAGGGAGAGAGGGAGTCGAGAGTTATATAGATGGAGAAAGTGCTTAGTATGGCACTGAATGCACGGAGATGAGGTTGGAGCTTGGAGACAGTGGAGTTCCCTATGTTTCTCTGTGCAGACAAGAATGCGACATGGTGCTTGTGCGTAGATGGGTCTTTGTGTATCAGAATGCAAGCGTGTAGTGGAGTCTATCCTCTTCTAGGCTCATTTGAGACCTATTTATATCAGTCACCGTAGCGTTGTCTCTTTTCTGACTTAGCGAGAGCCTGATTAGTGGTGCGATGATCTGCTCGATCGTGGGGATCGTCCGTTGCCCACTTGTCCGTTCTCTGAGGAAAGGCATCATTGCGGACATCTCGGTGGCATGAGCATGATTCGGCGCTCGTCGGGGTAAGTCCCGTAACTTTGGCTTCAACATTCACCTGTTAGCGGATCTCGCGGCGTTCGACATGCACGTGTGTGGGGATGGAGCTAGCGGACCTGCTAGTCTCAAGTAGGTCTCAATTGGGCAACGTTCCTGGACTGTTGGGTCGGTCGGTGAGGGTCACTCTGGACTTGGCGATAGTGGACCGTATCGGACCTGGCGATATTAGGCCGTGCTTAACTTGGCGGTTTTCCCTCTCCTCAGATAGGATAGAGATTTGGATCACTAAACATTTTTGTTGATGTTAATTAGGAGAAAAAGGGCTTTGTTAACATTGTTAATCATCTTAATTAGGATGAGCCCACTTAATCAATTATAAGAACTAATAAAACTATTTGACTTACGAGATCATCGTCGATCACTTATAACTTCTAAACCGGCGAGAAGCATACTTTGGTGTAAGTAACACTCAAGAATATTGAAAGGGGAATGTTAATGACTTTTTTTTAATAAGGCAAATACTTGCAAGGAGAAACATGGGGAGAGACTCGACCCCTGCCGCCCTACAAGCAGATTTTATATATAAAGCAAGAATAGAAAGAGGGGGGTACAAGGACAAGCATGGTCCGGGGAGGGGATTACCCTTACAGAGAAGGTAACAAGCCAAAATAGCACAACCCAAGAAAGTCAAAATTAAAAAGCCAGTAGCCCAGAAGGGGGCCCAAACATTGCTCCCAGTGACCAGTCAGGCTACCCGAAGCAGTCGTACGCTGGCCACTGCGAGTAGTAACACCCAAATATAACGCAGACCCAGAGAACGTTGGAAGGGCGTTGACTTCGTCCCTCGTAGCACGCAGGAAGGCGAAGCGGCCAAACGTGCCTCGTCCTATAGGTGGACGACGGCAGCAGGTACTGCCGGAGCAACCGAGAGGGCTGGAGCAACAGTAGGAGGGATAGGAACACCGTCAGGGGGATCTGCTGGCAGGGCCAGAACGACGGTCGCGGGCTTCGCAGCATGCTGAGACGATGGCAGGGAACCAGCAGCAGGCGACGGGCGGAAGAGAGCCAGGCAAAAGAGGGCCATGCAGAAGAGGCACATCAACCGGTGCAGCCCTTAACGCCAAGGCACAAGCGGGCCATGCAGCGACAGGCAAAAGGGGGCGGCGAGGCACCAAGGAGGCAGCCCTCAAAACCAACGTTGGCAGCAGGAAGATCCACAGCAGCAGCGGTGGAGGAGGGCACAACAGGACCAACAGAAGGCACCGAAGATCTAGCAGTGGAGGGACCATCACCAGCGGTAGAATGGCGAGGGTCGACCCCCTGAAAGGAAGGGTCGACCCCCAGAGCTGGAGAATGGGCAGGGCGCCCACAAGGCAATGCAGAGGCCAGGTCACCAGACCCTGCAGGAGAAAGGCCTCCAGAGAAGGGCTGTCCATGGACAACAAGACCTGCCTCAGAACCAAGAGCAGCAACAGACAGACATGCCACAGCAGCAGGAGACGCCGGAGCCAAATCCTACCACCGCAGCAACAACTGGCCCAACAGCAATTCCAGAGCAGGAAGCTACGACCCCAGGGGATGGGGCATTAACACCATGCAGGGGAGAAGAGACGGGGGAGGGCAGCAAAGCTCAAACATACTGTCTAGAGTTTGCAGCCCCTTCAGTGTCACAAATGATGGTGGATTGGTGATGCTCAATGTGTCCATTGGAGAGTCCAATGGCTAAGGCCACTCCATTGATACTACAATGCACACACACATAATGTTAATGACTTGTCCCTCCGTCTCAATGGCAGGAGGGGTTGGCGTGACTGGTGATATTGGGGGAGGAGCTGCCCTTGCTCGTGGCGCAGCAGAACTTCCACGTCGGGATCGACAGGGCAGTGAAGAACACCGGCTCCTTCGGCCCCGCCGACTGCGTAAAACTCTGGATGATAAGAAGTCTGAACTCTGAAGGAGGGAGGGAGGGAGAGAGCGGTGTGGTTGCACGTATGGGGGGTGGTCTCTGTTTCTCATTCAACGTGGTGGGAAACTAATCTGATAATTAACCACCAACTGTGTGTGTGATGATGCGTCTAACAACTATATAATAACTTGATCCCTTTACCATGACTAGTATGCCATTTGGGAACGGCTATAATTATTATCTCCAGGTTTCTGAATATATATATGTACAATCAGATTATGTCTGTACGTGGGAAATTAATCCTATTGGACTACGCACATGATTTATATATCGATGCGCCATTAATGTCCATCATGAAGTTATTTTTATGATGAACTATACATGCCATCCCACGCCGTTTTCCTTCTTCCTGATGGAAGCTAGGCTCCATACATAAGGGAACCATCCGGTTCTAGCTTCTCTTTCGAGAGATGCTAGCTTACCTAAAAGTTGATTATTTTAAGTTTGGTATAACTGTTCTTCAGGAGGGGACACAGAATTTAATTTAAGTTTAACTTTCTATTCATATTGGTACGTAGTTGGATTTTCAAATCGAACGGCAGTTAAAGAGAGTGGCAGGTCACGTTCTTTTGGACATGGCACTGTAATCTGATAGTTAACTACACTAATGTCTTTTCAAGCTGGGTTGGTTCCATCCTTCTGCTGGCTCGAAGAGAGATTTAACAAGTGCGATGGTGTATCTGAGATCCTGCATGCATGCTTTGGGTTAACGGGCGCAGGAAACTTGAGGAGACGAGTACGTGCTACCGAGAAGCTAGAGAAAGCCTCACGGCTCGCAAGGGCTCTGGGCGTGTGGGAAAGCATGTTGCTGGAGTCAAAAGTTCCTCGATCATGGCCTCGAGGAGGCACTTGACTGCTTGAGGGAGGATGTGTGGTTCTGACCCTCCTCAAGGATCAGGGCGCACTCTCAGGTCGTGAACTCGTGATGTCAACGACGAAGCTGACGTGCTTGAGAGCGTGGTGATCGGAGAGCAGAAGCGTACGAGACGAGGCTTACAATTAATAAGGCTGTGAAGAAAAGAACAGATTTACATGGTGACAATTAATTATAGTTTAAAACCTCTTGAGTCTTGAGTCAGTTTCGAGGCCTTTTTTTTTTTTGTAACTCTCGTCAACCGTAAGTCTTAATGCACAATAAAATGTAAGATTTAATAGTCTAAAAAATAATATTAAAATTATAAATATAATTAAAAATATTAATTTTCATATATTAATGTTATATTAACTTAATGATAAATTCATATTATTTAAATATTAAATTATATTTTAACGATAATAAAATAAATATGTCTTAGATCTATCTTACAACTACACCTAATTACAATACCTTCTGAATTGACACGTAAGTCATAATTAAATATTTTAAGATGATGGATGTGTTGAGACGTATCAACTCAATTAACAAAAAAAATATAAATCTCAAGTAAAAATCCCGAGAAACATGACTCAATATGTGTTAGCCTGAGAAGTAAGTCCCAGCGAATTGAGGTGCCACATTTTTAAACAATAGTGACGAGCTGAGGGAAGGGGGCAGCTTCTCAGAAGGCAGAAGACAGTACGATGAGCCGGCTGGGGAGGGGGGGTGTTACTTTGGACGGAAGCGGACGACTTGGGTGTAGGTGGGAGAGCGAGAAGAAAGTCCAAGAGCTGCGTAGGAGAATACGAGGCACGTAATAGCACAAGCAAGAAGTTTGGAGATCTAATTACTTCTTCTAGAAAGGTCTCATCTGAACATTATACATACAGCGGAAGAGATGCTTTATCAGTTTTATATATAAACCTAAGCAGAAGAAGTCGCTCTGGAAAAGAAGAAAGGTGGACATGGATTTTCTTGAAGCAGAAGCGGAAGCTGCTGGCCTGCAGAGTGTTGGTGATCTTGGTTGTAGGAGTGATCAGACCGGGTTGTGCGTGAGAGAGGAACGTGAGAAAGTTGAGACTTTGTTGGCACCTAAAATATGACGTCGTATACAAGAAAGGATCCCCCGGAACAATGGCAAAAGTTTTGACACGACGTTTGAAGAATCACGTCGGGTCGATCTAAATCCGCGTCCAAGAGGGACGATGAAACCTGATCGCTTGCGAGTGTGCTCGACACACCCGATAATGCACCTATGGGAAAGAGTCAACGCGCTCCTCCTAACGGTGACACTCCGAATATCAAAGTCAACCTGAACCGGCCTTACACTAGTCACGCCGGGATAACTCAAAGCCTGCGTTCGGGAGAGACGATTTGAACCCCCAAGTTTTAAACCTGCGTTGCACGTCTAACGATATATCTCGGGAAAAGGAACGGCATGTTCCTATCCAACGGCGAAAGACGAAATATCAAAGATACTCGAGCCGGCGCTGGTAAGAGCGATAGACAAAATTATCCGGTGCCATTTCGACACCGGAACGGGTTAGTTGCGCCGGTTCAAGGCGAAAGTCGTGATTTTGGCGTGGGCCACTAGCCCACGCCGATCCACCGTGCCAAGGGGAGCCGGATGAGCTTGCTCACCCTATAAAAAGAGGAAACAGCTGAAGAAAAGAAGAGGGGGAGAATAGAGATAAAAAAAAAAGAGAAGGCAGAAGAAGAAGAGCAGGCGATCAGAGGAGATAGGGCGTCTAAAGAGGAGAAGAGAGAAAAGGGAGGGAGAGGAAGAAGTCTGCTCTAAGTGGATTTTCTTTGTGTTTTTTTATTTCTTTTAATTTCTTGCCCAATGGAGGGCTATATCTTGTATATTCCTTCTTTTGGATGAACGAGAACACTCGACCATATGGCCTTGATTCTGCAATACTATCATTCTAGATGCATATGATGTTTCTTTTTCGTTGTGTTTATTCCCTTTATCCCGAGGGACTGCCTTTTTTTCCCCCATCAACAATCTCTAGCTAGATCATGAGATTTTGACCCCCTTCTAGGCGATAGTTCCCGAATTTGTTCAAAGCAGTGAGTAGGATTCTAGGGTGCTAGATGCCTGGAATCTCCTCTGCTTCCATCCTGGTAAGGATTCGTCATCATGTTCTTCGATGTCGCATTTTTTGTTGTTGTGAGCCCTATCCGTGAGGTGGTGCCGAGTCCCATCCCCTTTCTATATTCCGTCAGACAAAAGGGGGAAAGGTGGCCACTGGAGTACTCGAGCGAATTACTCGGCTATTTCCTATGCCGACTTCCCCTCTCACGGCGAGAGCATCCGAGATTTCCTATTCTCTGCTGTAGCTTTCATGAGTCGACGTGGTTTTATCGCCTGACTTCATGAGCTATTGATCTTATCTTTCATTGATTTAGTATCCCATCAGTCGAGGGGGAAACTCACCAAGGACTTAGCTTCATTGTACCCCCTGGATATCTTCTTCCTTAGCCTCTCGCAGAGCACCTCTTACCCACGTTTCCGATGCTCTATTTTCACACACACACAAAAGTTGAGCCGGTGCGCATCAATTGTCTGGTCCGGCGCAGTTCGAAGGGTGATCTGGCGCACCTTGGCCAGCCCTGAACCAGCGCCCAATGTCGCACCTGATTCGGCGTTGGCTTGCGTTTTGGCCAACTTGTTACTCGGCGGCCCCCATTCGTTGGTTGATCCGGCCATGGGTTGTGTTTTGGCCAGCTCGTGATTCGGCGTTCCCCCCCCCCCATCCGTTGGTTGATCCGCCGCTGGTCTGCGCTTTGGCCAGCCTGTGATCTGGTGTCCCTTCATTGGCTGATCCGGTGCACAGCGTGCACGCCTCCCCTGGCCGGTATGATTCCCTCCGAGCCGGCCCAGAAGCTAAACCGATGCACCCTTCTGTGAGTGATCCGATGCATCGTCAATGCCCTGCCTGGTGCAGCAACGGCCATCCCTTTGGCTTCCTCTTCCGGCTTTGTTCCGATGCTTCTAGCCATGATTTCACGTTTCTTTACCCCCCCTCTTGGGGTGTTCGGGAAATTTTGATCCCCTCGTAGGCTAGCCCTCGGGGACACGTCGATATAGATAGCTCGATATGTCACTATGCTGGGCATAACCGAATATTTAAGGGACCATCTCGGATTCTCCGGGGATGCGCACCCGCTACCCACCCCCAAGTGCCTTGGATCTAGGGGAGGTGCTGTCGAAATTTCGTTAGAGATCCGGATCGATCAAGAAACCAATGGCAAAAGAGAGGGGGGGGGCAGGTTAATTAATAACAACATAAAGGGGATGAGTGAAGTGCAGTGATAACGAAAGACGTATGATAAAATAAAAATATAATAATAATAAAGTAATAAAAAATCATATAGATGAAATAATGAAACAAGTAAATACTAATAAATAAATAATAAAAAAAAGAAAAAAAGAAGAATAATAATAATAATAGAAGAAAATAAGTAATAAAAATGATAACAAGGTAGCAATCGTGAAAGGAAGAAAAGAAGGTAAGCAAAACATAAAAAGGGGGGGGGGGGAAGGAAAAGGCATGGGGGTTCGGTCGACCTACCCGTCAGTAGGTCGACCTACCCCCAGCTCTGGTCGACACACCTGCAGACCTAGTTGACCGTTCTGCATTGTCAGTCGATCGGCCCGTCAGTAGGTCGACCTACCCCCAACTCAGGTTGACGCACCTACAGACCCGATCGACCGTTCTACATCGTCGATGGACCTACGTACCCGCAGCTCAGGTCGACACACCTGCAAACCCGGTCGACCGGTATGCATTGTCGGTCGATCGGCCCATCAGTAGGTCGACCCGTCCTTAGCCCAGGTCGACATTCTTGGTTCCAAATGGTCAGTTTCGCCTCATGAACATCCCGAACACCCTCGTTGCCCTGGGCTTATGATTGTAAGTGTACGTCTGTGGATACTAAAATAGTAATAATAACGGAATAACGACAATTAACAGGGGGTTAAATGCCACAAACATAAACATATATGTTTTGAAATAAAAAAAGAAAACAATAACAAGAAATATGACAAACAAAGACGATAAGAAGATATATACATATATGGGTGATGAACTAAAACGAAAAAAATGATAACATGAAAAATAATGACAATAAAAGGGACCAATAATGTCTACTCCGGAGCCCTCATCTCCTGAACCTTAGGTAAAGGGAACACAAATGACGCCTATTGCAGATCAAGTCCAGACCCCTGGAGTCACCCTGCCATGGCCGGAACCTGACTTTATCTTGGGTCGATAACCCCTCGATTTGATCCATCTCTTTCGACCTTTTTATCGCAAATATCAAATCATGCCGTATTCCCAGCAAACATTTACCCAAAGATTATTTACATCTTTGTCATGTTCTCGACTCGGAACACTTTCCGAACACAAAGATAGACGATGAATGAAGGAGGTGGCTTAAAATGCTCTTTGACCTGGCATGGAGCTTACTATGATTCGGTTTCTCTCCTTTATTTTCATTAATATAAATTTTAGGTCACATGGCCCCTCTTCCTGGCGACTAATCAAGGGTTATATCCCCTTTGGGGAGATGTAATTAATGTCGTGGCCTTTATGGCACGGTGGGTTCCAGTCCCGACACGATACCTACTATCGTCTGATTAGTCAGACGACGCGCACTAATGACTCCAAGTCATCTCAATCTTTGGATTCTGAATAAATTGTCACCTCGTAACTGGCACGTCTGTGCACTAATAAATCGAAATAAAATAAATGAATAAAATAAATAATTAAATTAATTAGATAAAAAAAGTGTCCCCATAAACCCAAAGAAGGAGAAGTGCATAGGAAGCAACTTTGGGTAAAATCGGTTAGAGCTATAGAAGTGAAATAGGTACAAAAGTAAAAAAAATAAAAAAATTATTGAAAAAAATTTGTAAGTATAAAAAGATCTTTTACAATGTAAAGGGAAGATTGGTATAATATGTGATGGGTGTTGAGGAGGGTAAAATCTACTCGGCCGAAATGCGACCGATTAACGCCAGGCTGGTGCAAAACAGGCCGCTCAACAACTAGCAGCCCACACCAAGCGACCCAAAGGAAGTGCACAGGAGATTCGCCAACCTACAAGGGACATCGACACGGACATCTCGGGCGCCGGATGACTCTCCGATGACCGAACTTTACTCCCGAACATTACTCTCACCATTGCTGGTCTCTACTCCAATAAGGGTGAGCACGCACCTAGAGCGCCACGAGACTCACCCGAAGGCCACACAACTCGGATAAACGAGCATACAACGGGAAACTCCCTACGATCGTGGGGAGGTATTATCCCACAACTCACACATTTAATTCCCTGTTAAGGGACATACCTCACCGATAGGACAACCAGTATAAATAGACCTCCGATCAGATGGCAAAAGGGACACGGACATAGAGACACACAAGAACACACAAGCTCATAGAGCGAGATACTCCCTAGAAGGCATACACATGTAGCGAGATGCTCAGACACAGAGGAGGAGAGAGATATCAGAGGGAGCTGATCTCCGAGCGCGATCTGAGTGCGGCAAGCACTCTCCAGACACAGCGAGCACATCCAGAAACTCTACTCCGGCTCCCAGGTTTGAATATTCCACTCTCACGCTCTCTCATCTTCTCTATTCCTTGTTACTCTTTGCCTCACCACGGTCCTTACTTAAGTATCGGAGGGTTGTACCCTGGGATAACGCTCAAGGCTCATTCTGATGACTTCTTCCTAGTGTTTGCAGGCTACCACGGGTAACTAGATGTCCTTCTCCAATCAAACAAATCTTAAAAGTGTGATATGAGGTTCGGGAGATCATTTTTCTGTCTCTACACTTTTTGACACCGTCTGTGGAGATGATATAAAAAGTCGTGACATCCCGTGGAAGATACCGCAATACCAGCAACCGTGGCTGAAGATCCCACCGGGCCCCAAGTTTCCGAAGAGGGTCTCAGGAGGCATCCTCATCCACACGGCCATAACGCGGCGCTACTGCGGACGAGCTGGTGGAAGTACGAGATTCCATGGACATCCTTCCCCAACAAATAAAATTTAAAAATATGATACGAGATTCGAAAGACTATTTTTTCGCATCTACAGATTCTAAGTCTAACATTTTTCTTTCCATAAAATATTTGAATTGCAGATTCCGATGGGTTTATCGAATTGCAGATTCAAACAAGGAAGTGTACGAATTTTATCCAAACATTTTTGTCTGGTTCGAACTTGACATTTTTAATTCTCTTGCCCATATTAGAGTTTGGATCGGATATGAGCATATATCAGAGTGCTTCTGAACACATCGATATTTCTCTTTATGATTGACATTTTGCCGTAGAATTCGTCATGTTTTTCGGGCATGCAAGAAAAACCATAATCTCCCTGAAGAGCATGAGTAGAGATATCCAACTCTTTCAGTACAAGAACATGAGAGGTTGGGTCGCCGGCTAGGGTTTCGATCGGCTAAGCTTGGAGCACTTGCCCAATTGGCTCTGGATTATTAATTAATTATACAGTGTTTATTTCCCCGATGATTGCAATGTCATGTCCAACAGTGTCGATGGGTTGTAATTAATTAAATGGTCATGACCGGAACACATGCATCGCCCTACAGTGGACAATCAATCAAGATCTCCCCCTAGCAAGCTAGCTGGGCCTTGATGGGATCCCACGAACTCGTAGCTCCTGAGATTTCTCTTATGGCGCGTTTGGTAACGCGTCTGCTGTTACAAAAAAATTAAAAATCCACATTTTCGTACAGTGTACACATGCGAGAGATTTATTTCAAAATTTTAAAATCTTATTTGGGTGAGACGAGGCCATTCAAGGTGAAATGAGAATTTTTCAGGTGCGAAGAGTTTAATTATATTTTTACCCTTTATCTAATTATTTTTTACCTCTCATTTAACTACTTTATTTAAATGAATAGTGTTTTGACAATGCTACGATAATTACTGTAGCAATTATCACGGTGACTGTATTACTGTTCATCTTCTCCGTAAAGACGTGACGCTACATCCGGCAGCAGAGACGATGGCGACCGGCGAACATGGCCGACTGGCGATGGCGATAAGCGCCTGATGACTGGCGACCGGCAACATTTGGCGATGGAGGTGGGTGGCGAGGGCGACGGCCACTTGCGAGAGAGTTCGCGGTGGCAAGCTCATTAGCCGGGGAAAGCACGGAAGCACCTGAGGAGGGTCAAAATGGAGATTTGTGTGTTGAGAATTCGCCGACCCCATTGAGAAACTATCCCGAGAGAGTTTCTGCGGATTTCACTATCATGAACAATTGTGTCTATCTCTCTCCTCTGTCGAAAATCTGAGTCAGCACAAAAGCCTAGATCATATTGCCTCATTTGGAAACGTCGATGGAATTGTCTCTCCACAGTGTTACCAAACGGGCCCTTAATCCTCTGGATACACTCTTCAAATGTCCCCTGTGATTTGGAAACGAAGGATATATACGAGTTAAACTTAATTAAGCATGCATATCAATCCACGCAGTTTGGTCGAACTTCCCAGTGAAGAAACCATGGGAAAGAGATTGTTATTCGTGACGGAAATGGATTGACACAATCTCTATATGAACCGTCAGTGCATGATTTTAGTGGACGAAATTTATTGAAACTTGTCAAAAATAATAATAATAATAATAACATGATTATCATATATTATAGAGAGAATTCGCGCGAGATGATTAATTATATATTCGTCTCGATCAATCATTGATCCCGTTTGAGAATCAATATGGCAATCATATATAGGTGGAGGAAGCTGTGCATATATGAAGTGGAAACCACATCCACGTGTCCAACGTGCAAGCCGGTACTGCCACCTGGTCCTACAGCTGGTCCTGTCGAATTACCAGCCTTCATGCCGCACCGCGCGCGGCACTGCAAGAACCAGCCAATCATGCATGCAAGTCTGAATCCCCCCCTTGCCACTATATATTAGAAGAGATCATGGAGTATTCCGTGGATCCGAAGCACGTTTGGCAGCAGTAGAGGCCAGGTCACGTGGTTCCTGTAAAAGCTCTTAGCTTGATTTTCTCGCACCTAGCTAGCTAGCTAGCTAGCTAGCTAGCCTACTATGTTAATACTTCGAGAGGGTTGAATGCATCCTATCATGAAGTACGTAGAGGTTGAGAAATATCCCTTTCATCTTATATTACACATTTAAAATTTATTTGGCGAGAAAAAATTATCGATGATTATGAGAAAACATGCAAGCACTAGATAGAATGTCAGAGCTCTGAGAGAGATCTCAGAAGACAACTCTATGATATTTAAGTCAATAACAAGCGAGAGAAATAGAAAAAAAGTTTAGGGAGAGAGAGAGAGAGAGAGGCTGTAAAATGGAGGCGAAACGTGAAGAGTGTTTGGAGAGGAGGAAAGTGCTCGAAGACAGAGAATGGACTGAGAGAACTGGGAGGAGGACCCTCAATCAGCCTTCTCGGTATCGCTTGTTCGCTTTGTCGTGAAGTCTCCGTCTGAGGTCGTCTCTCTCTATCTCCACGTATTGCTTTGCCGATGATTCTTTTTATGTGTGAGGGTGATTCTCAACGTGTGTCTGTATCCCCCTGGAGGTCCGTCTGGGGACCTATTTATACCCGTTGTGGTGGGATTATTTCTTCCCTGACTTAGCAATGACGGCATATGTAGTGGAGTGGTGTCCTGTTTGATCGTGGAGATCGTCTGTCATCCACTCGTTTTCTCCCATAAGAGGGGCAACGTGGCAGACATCTCGATAACGTGGGTGTGATACGGGCCCGTCGAGATAAGTCCCGTAATGACGACTTCAACATTCATCCATTGGCGAGTCTTACGACGTCTGGAGAGCACGAACATGGGGATCACGCCTATGAGCTGGCCAGACCTTGATGGGTCACCTAGGCCGTGCTCCAAGGCTGTTGGTTAGCTGGAGAGGGCTGTCACGAGCCGGACTATACTTTGGGCGACAATGGACTTGACATTATTAGTCCGTACTAGACCTGACACATTTTTCTCTCCTCAAAACTCATTGTTTACACCTGACCAGTTTCGATGATGAGCGGTACTAGTAGAAATTAAACCTCTTGGTAGCAATTCACCCCCATCAATCAAGAAGCAGATGGATCAATAGGATTCCACTCAAAGTCTATCCCGAGTTTAATGACACTAGTCGATCGTTTATAACGATAAGCCGGTCCTTGCGGGAGAAGACAGTACTACTCGATCGCCCAAGAAAGTTAGACCTCCAAAACCCGGTGGTGCAATTTACTGGTCGTAGGCCCAGGTCACAAATTAAGCAGCAGGAATATTTTAGGAGGGAGTGTACTGTCCTTGGAGGGCCATGTTAATTAGTTTCCTTTAATTTGATTCAACATATATATACACATGAGAAGCATGCATGTAGTAGTTTTCATGGCGTGACGCTGAGACAAATGGGGTTTCTCTTAATTGATGGACAAATTATTCTCGTTGAAACATGTAACTTTTTTTGTATCTGAAGTATGTCACTCGAAGTGGAGAAATTTACGATGATATTGTACTTAGAGTTAATGAGAATGCTGAGATGAATGCATAGAAAGATTGAGAAGATAAGATTTGAAATGAAACTATCGAGGATTTTGGAGAAGTTACATTTGATGTTAACCGGAAGAAAAATGGACTCAAGTGATTCGGACATATCCTCTCTTATAATTAAAGCATGGTGCATGCCAAAAGTGGCCGGAAAGTGAAAACTCGATAATAAAAGAATTTGAGGAAGACTTAAAATGGGATGATTTGACTTAATATATAATTAAAGGAGATATCCTTTAAATTTGATAATGTGATGTTTGATGAAATAAAGTGCTGGAACATGATTCATGTGGTCGATAAGTGTAGACGATGATGTTGATCGATGCCGGCAAAAATGACAATGAATATCTCTATATATAGCTACTTGTAATTTGGCAGAATGCCAACTCCTAGCTAGATTTCAATCTACGTCCGCAGGGTATATATGTTCTTTTTTCTACATCAAGCTGTAGAGACAAAATGGATTCTATACAAGGTATTGCCCCATTATTAATATCTCATCCTCAATTACTTTCAACTTTAAGATGTATGACTTGAAAATTCTACTAATATTTTCGACAGATTAATTATATTAGAATCCCCGGAATTGTATTTCTGAGCCACGCACGCTATATATATCTTTCACTACGTACCCATATATATATATATGACAAAATTTAAGTTAGGGAACATTTGATTAAAATATTCTCATCTTGAGTGGATATACAACTAAACTATGAATACTAAGTACGCAATTCTCATTCTACACTCCAACTCTAACGTTTCGAAGTACAAGACCTAAATATTCCACAAATTAATTAAGCCAAGATGTTCCGCGTATATATGTAATAGAGCATTTTGACGTTTGGTTGTTCTCGTTTATAATTAATTAAGATGTACACGCCGTTACCCGGCAGTAGTCCTGTCCGGTCCAAAACTCCGGGCTGAGTGATCCGCGACGCGTTGCTGTTGTTGACGACACGGCATGGCCTTAGTTTCTTGCTTCTCCCCGACACGGCACGGCGAACCCAACACCACCACCCGGGCCTTCCTACGTACGAGGTGAACAGAGTGGTAGCCATCGACGTTATGTTCATCCCCTGCCCGCTGATGAGATCTGTAGAGATCGGCTAGCGAGCCATGGTTGGCCTCATCGATGCTTTGGGACGAAGGAATTAATCCACATGTGTGTGTGTGTGTGTGTGTGGGTGTGTGTGTAAGAGAGAGAGAGAGAGAGCAGTGGTCTCCTTTGAATGGTAGCTAAAAGGAGATGGATAACCCAACGCGAGATGGAAGAAGACCTTACCCCACTTATTCACATTATTATATATTATCCTTCATGATCTGTTCCGGCAATAATTCCATAGTGGGTACGTATATTACAGTTGACGTACTATATATTCTCCTGAATGCGGAATCTCACACGTTAAGTCAGGGAAGGAAGGGTCTTATTTTTTTGTTTTAAAAACCATGCATGTGATTATGTAATTAATTTTATTGCATAAAGAGAAGTGGCACAATCCCGGCAGTGGAGAAGAGAGAACAGTTAAAAAAATTGAGAGCCTCGGTTAGCGCTGCATGCAGTATCAACGTGAAGAAGGAATCTACACCAAAAACAAAAGGAATTCATATCTCTACGACCGATATATTAATACTGCATGCTGTTAATTACTAAGACCCTGCAAAGCTACTGGTGTGTACGTAGCACCCCATCTGCTGCGTGATCACTGCGAATTTTGGGGATGGCTGGAGGTACTTGAGGCCACAGTAGAAAATATATATATCATCACAGGCTTTCATCTGCTAGGCATCAGCTCTCATGGCAGCCTTTTCCTCTTCCTTCTGCTTCCTCCTCTTCATCTCCTTCTCCTCCGCTCTCAGCAGCTCTAGTTGCGCTAGCTATAAGTAGAACATCTGCCACTTCCTAAACAATCAAAAACCTCGAGAGCAAGCAACCTCAAACTAAACTAATCACCATTGAAGAAAATTTAGTTACCAAAAACAAAAAAAGGCTGGAAAAATAATATGGAACCAACAATCAAAAACCCAACGCCGAGGAAGCTGGACACGGCCTAGAGCGCCGCCAGCCGCGTGACCAGCTTCGCCCTCATCTTCACCACCCTCTTCTCCTCCTCCCTCCCACCACACATTGCCGGCGACACTTAGTACCGGAGGTGCCTCTCGTCGACAAATCACCCCAGTGGCGCACGGAGACTCTCCCGCTCCTGGCTCACCCTCCAGCTTGGGGTCCCGCCGGAGGGCAGCGGGCGGCCACGGTGGGCTAGAAGGGCCCCCTCCTGGTGACAGCACCGGCGGTAGTGGTTTCCATCTCTGATCGGTGGCGGGGATGTCGGAGGGTGAGGGGAGAAGGGTAGCCGCAGAAGATCACGAGAACTTCGAAGAAGGGGTCATCTCGGGAGGAGAGGAAAGGTAGAGTAGGAAAAGTGGTGATTGAGTTAAATTGTTAGAGGTGGAACAACTTAATCGGGTTAAACGAGGGATAACTCCTATTATATTCTAGTTTGATTAATTTTTTTTGATTGTCAAACTAAA
Organism: Amorphophallus konjac; assembly: GCA_022559845.1. NCBI lineage: Eukaryota > Viridiplantae > Streptophyta > Magnoliopsida > Alismatales > Araceae > Amorphophallus > Amorphophallus konjac. Next base: position 395,542,383 of record CM040122.1, read on the forward strand.
AAAAAGGATAAAACGAGGGTCATCATGATGATAAGTGGGGGATAACTCTATCAAAACGGGGCTAATAGTGAGAAGTCGAGGAACGTCATAGATTCATCTAGTCTGGTCAACTTGGCCTGCACATCAGAGTGAGAGAGGACGTGTTAGAATAGTATTGTATTGAAAATAAATTAGAATATAAAGTACTTATAATATTGAAGTTATCTTCACTCAATATCTTAAAATTTTGAGTTAAAAGAGCAAATATAATAAACTCTAATAGTGAGAAACTGTAAAAATTAACAGATACGCTCTAACCTAATTATCAACTTGCGTACGCGTGTGCCACGCTTTGACATGAAGTAGTGCTCTGCATGCATGCTTCTCCCGCTCAATGTTCTCATATTATGAGTGGCAAAACTGTGTGCGGGCGATGGCCGGCCAGTAGCTGGGGAGAGCCGAGAGGGCAGGAGGGGATCGAAAGGGGCTGGCTGTTCTCCCCGAGTAGTGGGTTCTGTATGTAGGCATGAATACTTCGTTGGTTAGGCAAGGATCCATGGACAACAATGAGTTATGCCGTATGTGCGTTCGGCACATGATTTCCACGGGTGTCCATGTTCACGGTCGTTTTTGTCACCATCGATCTCCTCTCTCTTTTGTCTCCTTGCCTTTTTTGTGTTCACGGTAACAAGGATTTAATTATGAGATAATTTAATCAATTAACCGCCATGGGGATCTTCAGAAGGATTGACCTGCTTTCCATGTAAGAGATTCTTACCGTGTCCGCGCGTTCACAAACAGGAAGAGCTTCTTCACCGATCGAGTTCCACTTATATAAATTAACTTCGTGGGCAACTTAATGATTTCAGAAAAAGGACATCTTGCCCCCACATCAGAGCATCATCATCTCATGAAAGATTACAAAGGTGAGTACGTCGCAGCCGCTTTTACAATAGAAATCTCCACTCCACATGTGTTGATACATCAAGGAACCCCCTAAAGAGGCGACAAGGAAATGGCACAGGATCTTGGGTCGACCCACTGGCAAGAGGTAAGGTGGGTCAGCAGACTGCACAGCTTTGCTGTTGTGGGTCTCCACAGGAATTGAAAGTCCCCCCACACCGCCCCTTTCACAACCCTCACATCCTCTCGGCCCCTTGGATCAAAGCTCATCATTCTAATCCAGCGAGTTGAAAGCAGCAGTCTTTCTCACAGCCCACCACATCCGCTGGATATATCTGCACACACCACAACCCCATCGATCGGCAGGGAGAAGCAGCTCCACGGGCGGACACACAAAATTAATTAACACGAAGAAGCGAGAGAAATTAAGGAGAAAGAGGGGCGAAGACGAAGGAAGAGGCAGCGAGGAGACGTTGAAGAGAGGATGAGAAATCCCTTACCGGCTCCGGGGTCGGGATCTGGGTCGGCGGCGGCGGGGAAGGCTAAGGTCACGCCGTGCTGCAGCAAGGTGGGGTTGAAGAGAGGGCCGTGGACGCCGGAGGAGGACGAGGTGCTGTCGAGCTTCATACGGCGGGAGGGGGAGGGCAAGTGGCGGACGCTGCCCAAGCGAGCGGGGCTGCTGCGGTGCGGCAAGAGCTGCCGCCTCCGGTGGATGAACTACCTGCGTCCCTCTGTCAAGCGCGGCCAGATTGCACCCGACGAAGAGGATCTCATCCTGCGGCTGCACCGCCTCCTGGGGAACCGGTGAGTTATCTTGCATAAAACCCAGTAGCAATTAGCTAATACCATGGAGATCCTGCAGGATCTTAATTACGGCTTTCTCTCTCTCTATATACCATTCTAATTCAAGAATTTTCTTGTTCATCTGAATGAAAAAGACATTAGAGTAGTTTCCGAATTTTATTCCTTTTTTGTGATCCTTCTTCCAATGAGTAAACCTTGGGTTCTCTGGATATGAAAAACAGATGGTCTCTAATAGCAGGGAGACTCCCAGGACGTACTGATAATGAGATCAAGAACTACTGGAACACCCACCTCAGCAAGAAGCTCATAAGCCAAGGCATAGATCCCCGGACGCACAAGCCACTGAGCACGGACAAGCCCTCCAGGTCCCTCGAGAGGGACAATAACATTATTGCCCACTCGTCACCACCAGCTCCAGTAAACCCTAACCCTACTAATCCTGATATCCAACTCCAGAGCACATGTCCCTCCCTTGGAAACCACGGCGATGACACCATCTTCAACGTGCCCAATCCTTATGATAATAATTACCACTACTTCGATGGAAGCAACAACGACGACGGCGGGGAATGGCAGAACTTCGGCGGAAACATGGTAAGAGGTCTGCCGAACGGCCATGTCGCAGGCGAGGCTGTCGAGATCGGTGACGTAAATTGCTGCACCGACGACGTCTTCTCCTCCTTTCTTAACTCCCTCATCAACGACGACGTGTTCCAGCAGGATCCGTTGAACAATAGTAGTATCTGCAACACCACCCTGCAGGGCATCGATCCGGCTGCACCACCAGACCCTCTGGTCTCTGAGGTTCTTGGTTTCGGAGACCGAGCCTTCTGGGAACCCGCGTTCATGTATTCTACAGCGTTAAACGAAGACAACTATAACGTTCAATCTACAAATCACATGGTGGATAAGCAGATCTAAATAGGTTTGAAAAGAAAAACAGCTGTCGCGGGTGTCAGTACGTATCTGATGGTTTAGAGCTGATAGTGCTCCCTGTAGTTCTTTTCGTTGTAAATGTTATTTGTAGACACTACCTATTGCATTTGATCATTTGTTCATGATAAACGGTATTATATATCCTATAGCACTTGCTCAAGATGTGGTGAGTGTTCTCTGTGTTAAGACTTCTATTCTTCCTCTTCGTCTCGTCTATTTAATGTTAAGAGACTAGGTTACATGAAGTTTTTCCCAAAAAATAAGAGCAACATTCTTTCCCTCCACAAGGACAACATAACTAATATTTTCAGGAGACATAACTTGGAGGAGGTCATCCCGTTCTATGTTGAAGCCAGAGGTAATGGTAAACAACATGATATATAGTTTATTGGATCGACACACGTAGTTATCATGTCATGGATGGTTTCCTTCGGCATGAAAGGCGTTCTATATTTCTTCTCTATAAATGACAGTTCAGTCTTCAGATTACTAACATGGCCGGTCTTCTTTTTCATAGTTGATGGTCACTACCGTTTGCAGATTGTTGGCTAGCTACATCATTTTCAGCTGTCTAGCTAAGAAACGGAAGTTCGTGTTATGTGTATGTAGTTGGAGGTAAGTCCGATTCCTCCCAGTCTGAAATTCTTTTAGGTATACATGGAAACAATAATGATAAACAGTCAACAAGATAAACCTTCCACAAATCAGGTAATAAGTGTAAGCAAAACAGGAAATTAATCGACTGAAGGTATCATAACTTTGTTTGTCTAATAGTCTTTACATGATTATCCTTCATAGAGATTATCAGGAAGGGATAACAAAAACCAATCCACCTCATTCTAGGTTTCATATATATAGATCATAATGAATGCAGTGAGGTTTCTGAGATTTCTGAGATTATATATATATGACGCAAAGCTTGAATACGTGATCTGGTCGTTGAATTAATTGAGGTCTAAATTAACTTGAATTCTATAATGAAATTAAGTTGAAAAATTGTTGAACAACTTAGTAGCTGCTTTGTTGGAGGCAAATGCTTCACCACCTAGACTTTGTATCTGCAAGTATTTTGCTGGACATGCTATCAGAATGCCAGTGGGTGAAAGAACGCAAAAACTTGAGATACGTAACCTTGTGCCGATCTTAATTTCCATGTCGCAGATTATAGCTGTAGAATCGTAGTCAGCCGAGAACCACAAATTTGTCTCGTATCCGATTGTGTAGTTCCGCTGAAATACTGTATCCTTTACAAGTTTTCCTTTGATTTTTGGTAAAGAGCTTATGGGGCAGAATTGCTTTTTTTTTTTTTCGGTTGGCTGATGCAATGCTTTTCATGGTTCATTCGCATGAGTTCCTAGAAGAAACAAGAAAGGGGGGATTTGCTAACATGATAATATGTAAGTGTCATGATCTTATGCCATGATGCCATGCATGTATGCCTAAAATTAAGGAATAGTCTGAAAGCATCTATATATTCCTACAGTATAAATATGACTGTTAAGATTAAAACATAAAGTTTTCTTTGCATTACAAATGAGAGATGAAAATACGAGTTTGCCTATAATTAAGCGTGTCTCCCTAATTGGTAAAGTTAGAACAATATGTGATTAATTAATGAAATGGCCGGAAATCTATATATGCCTTCGTGCTTCCAATGGATGAAGATAATAAGAAAACCAAAAGCTGTAGGTTGTCAACAGTAGGTATCAAGATGATTAAGGCAAGAAAAGGTGTCATATATAGGACTTCTTTTATGACAACAACAAACAAATTATAGGAAACAGTAATGTGTCATAATCCGATATGCACACAAGAGGTGGATGTACAATTATAAACACTGCACAGTAAAAAATTCTACCCCAGGGACCGATGAAAAATACAAATCACAAGTTAATGTCATAATTCATGGGCTCGCTAAGGAAATAAGTGATCCGTTCTCTGTGTTCCTTTTGCTATTTTAGACATTTTTCAAGCACGGGCCATCATACTGGACAAGTACCTTAAGGATTTAGAAGTAGTATTCCAGAGATAGATATAGATATCTGCAGTTAGAATCACTTTCGACAAGAGACAATGATCAACAAAGACAAACTCCACACTACATGAGACAATGATCAACAAAGACAAACTCCACACTACATGAGATCGACAATGATCAACAAAGACAAACTCCACACTACATGTCAATAATTTGCTGCAACATTTCTCTATGAATAACCAAGTCACCATCGATCCATAGTGTGCTTGTCAACGAGGAACTGCATGATTCACCAATGGAGCCGAGCATCCAGTATGCGAAGACATGTCATTCTACGGAGATTAGGAGTCGAATTTATATATTCAGTACCATTATAACTAAAAGCATTAATGCAGGCAAGCTGTACGTCATTTCCTCACTGCATGCACCTCTCAATTAATTAGGCGACTCTACGTTTTGATTCTTTTTTCTGCCTTTATAAGCTAGAAAAGCATCAGCATAAGCTTCTGCTCTTCACGTACGTTTCATGTACTGAGCTAGGCACTGCTGCCTATTACTTCCATATCTCTCTTGGAAACAAAATGGAGGCATGTAAATCCCCGAGAGCAACTATTGATTTTTATGGAAGTAATCAATGAAAAGAACTCATAGGAAGCTGGCCATTAGCGATTCGAGCATGTAGATTAATTAGGTTGAAGTAATCAGGTTGTTGGACAATGTTGATGCACCCTGACTTGGTGTCTGTTGACAAAACTACTTTATAATTAACCACCTTGAGCTCTCCGTAGAACAACAAACTAGCTTAATAATTAACTAGAGTTGGGGGGTAGATTGGCTCACCTTGACATCCCTTGTATCCTTTGTAAATCAAGAAACCATGTCGTCGTTAATTTAATGCCCAATGATATTTTATCATATTCCTGTAAGTCAAAATCTGCATGAATCATAAAAATGTGCAAGGATGTAACGATTCTTAAGGAGGGATAATAGTCTTCCTTTGATCAGTTATATTAGTGGCTACGTTCATTTAATTATCATATGGGCAAGACACATAGGAGGAATATATATATATATATATATATATATATATATATATATATATTCACGCCTGTTCAAAACGACATTAGCGTTTACTAGACAATAAGAATATCATGTAGTCATAATAAAAACTTACATTTTGCATAATTCAAGCTGTAAGCATGATAATAAATTGTAACGTAGCTCACTTTCACTTCTGCAGATGATAATTGATGCACAAAAACATTTGTCAAATAACTGATCTAGCTACTTGCCTTCTTTTCATATGCAAACTGTGAACGTTGGTTTTCCTCTCTATGGACCCTGGGTTACTGTTATTTGTTGACCTATATTAGAAGGGCCTAATATATTATTATGCAGAATGTCAATGAAGTTCCTCTTTATGCAAATCTGTGAACTTTGAGCTATTTTTACGTTGGTAAAGTTACTGTTAACTGTTATGCAAATATGTGAACTATGACGTATATTTTATTGGCTATACTTGCTGCACACCCTTGAGGTACGACTTTCTTGTAACCTAATTAAGATCCTATTGGTCTACAGGAGATCAGTGTGAATTGGAGAGCAAGAAAATACTTTATAAGAATGTGATGCAGAGCAAGAAAATACTTTTAAAGAATGTGATGCCCATAGCTACAATTTCAAAAAAAAATGGGGCTCTTTTATTGCTCTCCAAATCACATTGATCTTATATGTAGACCGATGAATTCTTGGGGCATAAGAAGGCTGCACTCCAAGGGCATGCATCAAAATTTATATCACTCATATTTTACATTCACTGGGCCGAAGCTAAACTTACTGCTATGCAGATGATATTGTTTCCTCTCAATGAACTAATTGCCATGCATATGTACACGAAGAAATGCAATAGTTTGTAGTGGGGTTGTACTTTGCGGAATCAGATGCATATCTAAACAACATAAAAGAATTGATAATTTGCCAACTCTTTATATGCAGAATGCTTACTAGGATCTATTCATTACGTATAGTATTGGTGTTAGCTTACAATTTTTTATCCGTTTTAGGAATTGCAAGGGAAAATTATGTTACAATATATATAGTTACCGAACGATGATTTCTAGTACGATGCATTTGTGTCGTGACCTGTTTTTCCAAAAGGTATTTGAAGCCATTTAGGTCTAATTAGGAAGTTGACTGTGTGATGAGTCTGGTTGTTTTCTCTTTGAGAGAGAAGATGTGTATGTGCTTGCCTTTTACTCTCTCTTTTTTGGTAAGTGAAATATAACAGAAGCCAAACCACTTACCTACAGCACTGAAACGAAACGTCCGAAAACCAAAAACCCCTACAAGAAAAACTATATATAAACGTTAGTAATCCCGATCGAGCACCTGTCAGAGGACTATCCCATTGACCTTCTGAAATTTGCATCTGCATTTCAAAAAGTGATCCAGGATGACCATACCATATCCATCTTTAATTACTTCTCTTGCCTGTACTTCTGCCAGCCAATCTGCTGCTGATCTGTTGCCCAATCTGTCGATGTGCGAGACCTTGTACACACTGCATCTGCCATTTCTTGTTTAATCTGCTGCAAAGATCTCCTTATTTCAAGAGATGCATTGTTAGAATTCTGAAGGGCATGCACTTACACCAAGCTATCTCCTTCTATCCAGACCGGCTCAATGTGCCTAACATCTTTGAAGAGAGCTGCAGCTTCAGCACCCAACACTGATTTGATGCCCAAATAATAAGCACCTGCTGCTACTGGAATTCCATATCATTCCTCACAATCACTCCTGCTCCTTCTTCTCACCATCGTTCAACGTGTTTCTATAGCTAGCTCCATCAAAGTTAAGCTTATACCCTCCTTTCGGTGGCCAGGACCATTTCACATTTGGGGTGTTGGGGTTCTTCATGTGAATGAGAAATCCCCAAGCTCTACAAATTAAGTTTCCGCTGGTAAATGTTCTTATGTGAAACTCAATCAACGTGTAAAGTCTATTAAAATAGTTGTCAGTCCTGAACCTAAATTCGGTGCTTTAACTGCAGAACTCCAAACTTAATTTGGCCTTTCTTAATCGCATTAATCCTCAAAATAATTTGTTATAATCGCAAGAAGTAGAAGCGGAGAAGTTTATATATTGCAGCACACAAACGATACGTACCTCGGGTTCAATTTAGATGGGTAGGTTAGACTACAACTCAAGCTAACTCAAATTAAGCTTATTCAGGGAAGAGTTATGTAATTAAGTCGAGTTGAACACAAACTGAATTTTGATTTGGGATAATCCCAATTAACTAAATAGTTCAATCGAGCAAACAGTCCAACCAAATCAATTTTCAGCCTGTATAGAGTATATATAGAACAGAAGTTAAATTACATCATTAAGTACTGCGGGAATAATTAAATCTAGGCTATATATCTCCTCCTGTGAATCGATATAAACAATGCACAAACGCTAATTTTCAAAACCACCCAAAATGCAAGATCTCAACCCACTTGAGAAGACGAGCGAGGAAGGTCAATTAATTAAGGCATGCGGGTTAAGTTTGTATCATATTTCATATTTTATTATATAAATTACCCTTTGATTAATTTTTTTATATTATTAGTGCAGGTGAATTGAGCTAAAAGAGTCGTGGTACGTTAAATGTCTAGGTGAAGCAAAAGGCTTTAAGTCTTTTGAAATGAATTTGATTAACCCGAACCAACCCAAGTCCATTGAAATGAATTTAAGTTGAACTCAGTCTCATTTAAATTCGGGTTGACCCATTTTAACCTTATATAACCCAATCTAATTTGTCCAACTGGCAACCGTACGTATAATTACCAATAAAATTATAATGATTCTTGCGATCGAGTCTCTTATAATTATGCTGAAACTGATGTAGGATTCAGATGCTGTAGACCATATTCTTTCGGGGCATTCCTATTATGAAAAGTCCAAACAACTCTCTCTCTCTCTCTCTCTATATATATATATATATACATATCGATTATTTGCTGTCCGGAGAGAAGATCGAGAGCAATCACTAAATAACCACACCTAAGTTTTTCTAAGACCCTTCTAACACCTCTTCGTAGACAAAGATGCATGTAGCCACCAGTTTGATTAATACCCTATCAGGCATCATTTCAAGGCTTGCTTTCATGTCTTTATAAGTTCTTCATTACCATAGTGCATACATCCATGATAGTCTACCTATTGATGATTTTGTTGTATCATTATGCGTGCACAGTAGAAATTAATGATTTTATTGTCATGTTCCATGGACATTAAAGGCTTTTATAATCTAGCTTATCATTTTGGAACATGCACTCTATGCACTTCACATTTAATACACAAAACATTCTTTAATTAGGTTTTAATTTCGTCGGTTGTAACCTCAACCCCAGTGGCATGAACTAGCTAGAGTACTAACACAAAGTTAATTACAGCGGTCTCGACGGTAGAGAGGATGGTTAGGTAAGACCGGGTGTTGGGGTTACCGGTGGTAGATGAGAATCCATCTTCCTGGCAGTTGGGGTGACAGTTTGGACGCTGATCCTATAATATTAATTGGAGCTGCCCGGCCCCACAAATTAACTCTCCTAACCAAATTAAAAGGGTGAGTAGTACAGTTAATTGGGATGGCACCTAGAAACAACATATATATATATATATATATATATATATATATATATATATGATCAAATGTTGAATTGTGCCTTCCTTTGTTCACCCATATTACCATAAAACTTTAACGCTTTAACATTTCAAGTGTTAAAACACTGTAATTTCGACCTATTGAAATAATAAAGCATTAAAATATTGAAATATTAAAATATCACTAAATTAACACTAAAATTGAACGGGTGGTTATTAGGTGGGGTTGAAAAACGTCTCCAAAAGTTTGGGCTGGTGATCCGTAAAAGCTGAGGGGAGGTGAAAAATGATGTGGGCCCCTGACAGAAGGCACTAGTAAATTATTTTCTTGATTTTATCCATTTTCTTACGTATCGTATCTGCTGCCTTTAAAAATACTTGAGATGGACAATTAAATTAATGTTACATGTATTCTCCACTCTATAATAATTTTTAGAAAATTTTAATTAATTTTCTCTTCAAAAACGCACAGCATATGCGAACATATATAATAACAGAATATGGCTAACTTCCCTATCCAACGAATATGCAGACAACTTTTACCAGGAGTGTGAAGAGAATTCTGAATATCTGATTTCTGAACCAATTCTTAGATTTATCTTCTTCTATTTTTGATATACATTCTTAAATTAGGGTGGGCGGGCTGGTAAGTCGACCAACTCGTATAGTATTTGGCCTAGATCAAGTCAGCCCGAATCAGTCGAGTTAGTACGAGTCAGTCCAAGTCTTCAAAAAGAAGTTGGAAGACGTGACCTGACTCATCCAATATCTGGCTGAGACCAGATCGGTCCGATCCACCGAGTTGATCGACGAACCCTAATATCCTTCTCTCAATTGATTTTTTTAATATAAATATGCTGGACACCAGATACGGCACATCTTTTGGCTGATAATATTATTCTTATACAACATGTAATTACAGTATGTCTTATTTATATTTAAATATAATATATGTTTACTTTATTTTAAGGCCTGGCCTTATAATTACATTGAGCTTACTGCCCCTTGTCAGTTGTGGACTAAAAATCCCCACCTAACCAATTGATGACAATGGGGCCATGTACAAAATTAATGTCCCAAACCAATTTCTATCTTAATTGAGAAAAAAATAAAACTAAAATGAAATGAAAAAATTGCTTCCATCCCCGCTTTGAATTTCAACTATTCTTGTAAAAGTCCAAATTGGAAATACCTTTTTCTTATCAGAATTGGAAACACTTTTTTACAAGTCCATCTCTCACACTCCATGCATGCAAATCTTCATTTCAAAGTGTTATGCGTATATAAATAATTTTTTATAACAGTAGTCTGAAAAAACAAAGTTCCAAGTGAACATCTTTGTAAAGGAGGAGAGTACGTAGACTGCTCGTTGAGAAAAACACGGGAGATCAGGCGCTCAACTACCGTACGCATGCTAACATTCCACTACTATAACCTATGAACTTGAAATATTTTAATTAATTAGATGGTTCTTTAATGCCATTAGGGCATTCGCATTGGTTGCTTTAAACTCTTTAATCTATTCAAAGTGTTTTTTACGAAAAATCATTTGATAAAACATTGGTCGATCGTATCTAAAATGTGGATTAGCTAGCTAGTTTTCCTCTAACTACCTGAGAATCATGGTAATTAGGGTTTAAGAACATAGTATAGTAGGTGAGGTATTGTGCATGAGCTATTAGTCATTAGGTCAGCGGTGTGGCTCAAGAAATGTATAATACATTAGAGATAAACCTATATCATGTATGGAAAATAGGTGGATAATTAATCAAGTTTAGAGTTGACTTAGAAGTTTTCTTAGAAAAAAGAAACGAACAACAATCTAATTGAATCTGAGAATTTTAACGAAACTAGTAAATTATCATGCATGATGTTTTTACAATATATGTGCAACCAAAATATATTCAGTTCCACTTGTGCAAGAACTATATATCTATACGGATAGAGAACCAACAGCAAGGTGCATGATAGCCCATGATTTTTTTATAATTAAGACTGTTTAGGAGGTTATTATTTTCTTTAACCTGAAAAAAGATTTCTGCAAGATCCCCTGATCACTAGAAAGAATTATATCTAGAATTACCATATATAGCTACTCTTGCCAACACATTAATTTATTACGTGCTTCCAATAAGTATGTCTTTAAGTTAATCATGCTTGGGATCATATCAGACCTTAACTGTGATTTTAAATGTCAAAATGCGTTTATTCTTAGTTTTCTACATGTTTCCCTTCTTTCTCTTAGGAGAGGCATTTTGTCATTCTAAAATTAAGGCAACCAACTTATTAAACAGAATATGTATGGATTAATGTTCTAATAGATCAAAAGAACGCTGCTTACGCACATTAAGGGTATATAAATAAAATATCTGCAACAATAATAATAGATCATTTTTAATGTACGTGAAGTTATATGCATGAAACCCAATGTAAATGGACTGATCACGATATAAATTTTTATTTAGGTAACATATGTTTTAACATTATATTATTCTAAATATCCTCCTTAGGGGATATATCATCGTTATTCTTTTTAATGGCAGTCTAATTAAGGGCACTTATATTTAATTGGAATATCTACGTACCATGTGAGACATTTATCTATGATATAAAAAGGATAATCTTGATATCTATTTCTCTTTAGAAACTAAAGTTATTCCTATGAAAAACCTCAAAAGGAAGAAGTCAGCATTCATTTACTGTAATGTCAAGGTGGACCTTGTGGAGAGTACCCCTTCCTCCAGTTTCGCTTCGTTCATCTTCCTCTCTATTTCTCTGTTCCTCCAATCAATGGCTTTCTTTACAGAGCTCCTACGTACCTATATAGTTAGGAAGGATGAATCGAAACAATATGCACATCAAATTTCGATAAGTTGGTCTGCAGCAAGAGCTACCGCACAATTTAGACATGTATCTCTAAAACGGCGACTACCCAGTACTGTCCCGTCTTTTTTTTTTTTTCTGTTTAGACGTCAAGGATAAGTCCGACTTACAGTAATGAACGCAGGACGTACACTCATGATCGAGTTTCACATGTTGTAACCTTAATTGAAACCGGCTCATAGCAACTTTGAAGGGAAGTAATTAAGTGCATGAAAATTCTCTTCTCATGCTTGTGCGATTACAGTACAACATATAGAAATTCGCAGCCAAGTGAATTAATTATTAGTAACTCACCGAAGTGTAAGAAAGAGGCACTGCATGCTGCTCCATTCTCTATGAAAGGCAGAACTCCACCAGCAGGGGGTTGAACGGCTAGCTCGCCGCGCGCACCTTGATCAACAGAAGAGCGAAGGAGAGATCGATATGAGAAGCAACCTACGTGCACGAGTATATATATATATATAAACCCACCGATTAATCCACCCCCCCAAACCCAGATAGACAGATAGAGTGAGTGATTGCAGGAGTTCCTACGTACATTAATCATGCTTGCATGCATGTTCAGTACTGATCAGTGCCTGCACTCGAACTGGCATCGGAGGAACATGGAGATGAAACTAGCTTAAGCTAGCAGTCCACCAGGTCGACGGGGTTGGAGTACAGGACACCGGCCATCACGCCGGGTACAGCTACAGAGCACCGCCCCATGTGGGTTTCTCGATCTTGTGAAACGCGCCCAGACATGGCATTCGTCATTGTTTTGGGAACGTCTGAACTGCTGACTGCTGGTAGCTAATATGCGTCCGACTTGAAGAGAAGAGAACGCGCCTACCACTTTCTCCTTTCTCCTTCTCTTCAGTTGGCTAGCAGTACTGCTTTGCTATAGGGGAAGACCGGGCGCCCTGTCCATCCTCCAAATGGGAAGGAAGGCTCTCCATGGGGAATGGCCGCCAACCAAACGTTCAAACCCAAGGCTAGGGTCCCATCCCATGCACGCATGGGCTGGCCTACTGACTCACTAGTTGGACCAACCTTTCTCTCCATCCGTCGTGATCACCCTCAACGTCTGAGTTTTGACATTTTGGCAGCACTTCACTCAAAGGTCAACGTGGAGACTTCTATATATCATGTATTGCTGTTCACGGTTGGACCAAACAAGCTCACCCTTAAACCATGGGATCGGTATGTATATCTTGTTGGAGCAATAGAAGTGAAATGGATACAAAAGTGAAGAAAGTAAAAAAAATTATTAAAAAAAATTATAAGTACGAAAAAAGATCTTTTACAACGTAAAGGGAAGGTGGAAGAGAAAAAGATTTCAAAGATTGATGGAATAGGTTGAGACTTTTTGACTAACTTCTTCATTTGCTTCACAACTACCTTTCTATCATATTTATATGTATAAAGGTTGGTGGAGAAGCGTTTTGAAAATATCTCTAGATTTCTCCTTTTTACCGTCATTCTAGGAGATTCTCAACTAACTTAACTTTTCTAGATGTATCTTATGTATCATCATTCTAGAGAAATCTTCACGATATTTCTCTCTCTAGGTGTAATTTAGACTTCTCTCCATCGTTCTAGAATCTTCAATATCACCATCTTTCTTCCAAAACATGCTAGATTTTTCTAGAGATATCCAGCACATTTAAATTATTTTAACATCCCCTCTTAATTTGTAATGTGCATACTCCTTCAAAAGTGTACCAACTTCTCAGTAGTCAAAGACTTCATGAAGATGTCAGTAACTTGCTCCTCTGTCTTTATAAACTTCAGAATGATCTCTTCTTTCTCGACCAAATCTCGGATATAGTGACGACGCAACTTGATATGCTTCGTCCGTGCGTGAAAGACTGGATTCGTTGTCATAGCGATGACTGACATATTATCATATAGTATAGTAGTATAGTTCTTCTTGATTCTGTTAAAGTTGTGATAATATTCTTCTTAACCAGATAGCTTCGCAAACGGTACTTGTAATAGATATATATTCGACTTCGGCTGAAGATAGAGCGATTGTTTGTTATTCTTAGAAGACCATGAAATAGGCTTTGTTCTTAGACAGAACAAATATCTAGAAGCACTTTTTTGACCATCTATTGAGCATGCCCAATCACTGTCTGTGTAGCCAATAAGATGATTGCTTCCTTCAGAAATATACTTGATGTCATAATTTATAGTTCCTCAGAGATATCTCAAAATACATTTGATCGTTGCAAAGTGTAGCTTGTTCGGCTCATTCATAAAACGTGATATCACACTTACTGAATAAAGAATATCTAGCCTTGTATTTATAAGATATAAGAGAGAACCAACTAAACTTCTATAGATTGAAGCATTAATCTTCTCAATATTATCATGAATTGAGAGTTTTGTATTTGCTGCCATAAGTGTAACCACGGTCTTGCAGTTCACCATATTAAATTTCTTCAATAAATTTACACAATATTTTTTTGGCTGAGAAATATTTCTCCTTTGACTTGTTTTACTTGAATGCTAATAAAATAACTCAACATACTGAGATCGGTCATTTAAAATTCTTTCATCATTTTTGTCACGCCCCGACTCGTAAACTCAGTCCAGTCGTAAAGACTCACGACGGATTTCGATCAGAACGTCACAGTGGGACAACCCAAATAGTTCATTATGGTTGAGACATTCACATAAATATTGAGATATCATTACAGTGGAAATGAAATTTCTCAAATCAATCAGCTTACATTCACATCACTTAATCCACATAGATCGAAATAAAGAGTAACAATTTAATGAGTCATTTATTATATAATCAAATTTCACACACATTTTTTTCAAACATAACATAAATCTTAACTACCTAAAATAGTGACACGGACTAAATCCAAACCGCAGTCAGAACACCGCGAGATCACTCCTCACTTTCTTCTACCGCTTCTCTTGAAAATGTTCAACGGGGTGAGTCTACGGATAGACCCAGTAAGAGACTAAGCATAGTCTTTTTTTGGTACATCAAAAGGTCTTGTATTAAGAATAATCAAACTGTACATCAAAAGGTCTGAAAATCAGAACTAACATGCTCAGGGCCACACAGGTTGTGGTCTCCGAGCTAATTAAAAAGAATGAATCTTTTAAAGATGCATTTCTCTCTAGCAGTTAATGATTTTTGACCATGAGCTTCAATGACCCTTCTAGTATCTTCAAGGATATCTATGCAGGTGTTACTTTTTCTGGTGCTGGTGCCTTCAAAAATTCTTCTACAGCGTTCCTTCCAAATCTTCCAATAGTAATGCGAAAGAGAAGTCTAGCAAGGATAATCAATTGCCCATATTTGGGGAATTCAACATGAAGCTGCTGCAATTCTTGGACTACTCCTGATTCCGGTTGCCTGGAAAGGTCAAATCGAATGAGAATGTGTTTCCAAACCCAACTTGAATAAGCACATTCAAAGAAAATGTGGTCTTGATAATCATTTCCTTGCATACAAAGAAGACATATGCTTGGCATATAGAATCCTTTCTTTTGTAATTTTTTAGCAGTTGGTAGTTTATTTAGAGTAGCTTGCCATGTACAATGAGAAGCATTTTGAGTGGTTGGATTTTTCCAAACCCAATCATGGAATCTGAAATCAGAACCTCTTTGTCTGATGTCTTGCCAAATTATTTTAGTCTTCATTTCCTCCTTATAATTCTTCCAAGTAATTGAATCCGATCCTTCATTGTGGATAGGAACAACCTCAATTAGTTGCCAAAGCTCCTCCATTTCAGCAGACAGGGCAGTGGGCAGATGCCATTGCCCTTCTGAGATCAGCTCACTCACCTTATCATTTTTTCCAAGCATCAAGTCCCGTCTAATATAGTCTTCATACATTTGATTGATACTGTAACCATTTAGCCAAGGGTCTGTCCACAGGTTTATAAGATGACCATCAGAGATAAGATAAGTTATATGGCTGCGGACAACACTTCTGGCTTTTAAAATATCCTTCCATGCTGATGAGAAGTAAGGTTGGATTTTGTATTCCCAAATGCTCTTATATGCTAGATATTTGCTTCTGATCCAATCATTCCATAGGGATTTTTTATTTGAACGAATGTCCCACAACAACATACCTCCTGAAGCCTGGTTCCACTCTTGCAAGTTCTTTAATCTCAGACATCCTTCTGTTTTTGGCTTGCAGATATGATTCCAAGATACCATATGAGTCGCTTTTTTTGAAGAATGGCCATTCCAGTAGAAATTTCGCAGCATTCTTTCAATGTTATGTATAAGCCCAGTAGGAAGAAGAAATGCAATAGTCCAATATATGGAATAAGAAGAGAGAACAGATCTTATAAGTTCCAGCCGGCCAGATCTGGAAAATAATCTATTTTTCCAGTCATCAATCTTCCTTTTAATTTTCTCCAAAATGGGATAGCAGTTGGATTTTTTGACAGAATTAGAAAGGAGTGGAAGACCTAGATAAGGAACTCGTAGTTCTCCTTTATTAACACCTATTTGGCTAATGACAAATTGCTAATCCTTCACTGCCTCTCCAAGATATACTTTACTCTTGTCTGAATTTAAATTCAGACTAGACATAGAAGCAAATCTTTGAAGAAGTGGTCTCACATGACCAGTAGAATTGGGATCATCATTCAGAAAAAGAATAAGGTCATCTGCGAAGGTAATGTGGGAAACCTTCAAATAACCTACTGATGGGCATTGGATATCACCTCTTTGTACTGCTTTATTCATAAGGTAAGTGAAGCCTTCCATGACAATAGTAAATAGATATGGGGATAAAGGATCCCCCTGCCTGAGACCATTCGAACTTTTAAAGAAGCCATGAGGGGTACCATTAACTAATACAGAAAAAACAGCTCCATCAATACAGTTAGAAATCTATTTAATGAAACTATTAGGGAATCCCATTTGCTCCATCAGAAAATACAGAAATTCTCTGTTTACTGAGTCAAATGCCTTTTTCAGATCAGCTTTTAGACAGATAATTTTTCTTTTGGACTTAGAGTGTAGATTCCTAATGATGTCATTAGCCAACAACACATTATGATGAATTTTTCTCCCTTTGATGAAGGCAGATTGATTGTTACTAATAAGAATAGGCAGAACTCTTTGAATTCTGTTAGCAAGCACCTTCGGGATGACTTTGTAGAAAAAGTTACAAAGAGAGATCGGTCTGTATTGTTCAAAGGAGTCAGCACCTTCTATCTTAGGGATCAGAGAAATAAAAGTGTAGTTCCATTGCTTGAGCAGATAGCTAGATGAGAAAAATTCCCTAGCAACAGCAATGACATCATGTCCAATTGTAGACCATGTAGCTTGGTAGAAATCTGCTGGGAATCCATCAAGTCCAGGGCTTTTATTCTTCGGAGCTTGCAGGACAGCCTGCTTAATTTCCTCATTTGAAACCTGAGAGCATAACACATTTGCTTCCCCCTCGGATATTTTGGTAGTTGGAATAAATTCCCAGTCTCCTGAACATAGAGGTTGATTCAGTATGTCTTTGAAGAATTGAACAGCAAAGTTGTTGATCTCCTCCGAATCAGTTGAAAATGTTTCATCTTGAAGTTTACACTTCCTTATGCTATTAAATGTCTTTCTGCTTTTAAAAGCTACATAGAAGAATTTTGTGTTGGAATTTCCAAGAGTCAGCCAATTTTGTCTTGATTTTTGCTTAGCATAAGATTCTTCATCCTGCAAGGCTTTGTGATAATTCTTCCTGCACTCCAATTCATTAAAGATAATCTCCTCATTCATTGGTTCATCCTTTAACTTTTGCTGTACAAGTTGCAATTCTTTGCTGGCCTTGTTAATATTGTGATGTACATTGCCAAAGGAATTGAAGTTCTAAGTCTTCAAAACTTCCTTGAGTTTCTTGAGCTTCGACCAAAGAATAAATTGAGCTGTTCCTCTAGACTCCATTTGCCAGACTTCTCTAACTATTGAAATAAAATCAGGATGATTAATCCACATTTGGAAAAATTTGAATGACTTTTTGCCTTGCTTGACTTCCTTATCTGTGTAAATTCTCAACTGAGAGTGGTCTGAAAATAGTTCACTAGATAATTCAGTATAAGAGTCTGTATAATTGCTGAGCCATAAGTCATTGATCATGCATCTGTCCAACTTTACAAGAATTCTATTAGGGGGTAGTGAACGATTACTCCAGGAATAACTGCCACCTATGGTCTTAATATCACATAGGCCAGCTGAAATAATCAATCTATCAAACTCCTCAAGGATAGTTTCTGGCATAGGGTTACCTCCAATTTTCTCAGATTGATATCTGACTGTGTTAAAATCACCCATAACCATCCATGGCAAGTTGTTAGAAAAGACTGATAGCTCCATAAGGTCGTGCCAAAGAGTTCTCCTCTGAGAACGAAGATTGGAAGCATAGACCGCAGTGATGTAGAAAGAAGAAGAATTAAAAGAATCAGTAACCAAAACATGAATGAACTGAACTGACTCCTTAATGATCTGAAAGCTGGATTTCCCATGATCGCAAAGAAACCAAATTCTTCTCCTATCATCTGCAGTGCATGTAAAATTAGCTTCAGGCCAGATACTTTGTTTAAACTTCGCCGAGTTTGTTGGCTTTATTTTAGTCTCAATAAGAACAGCTATATCACACCTAGCTTGGCGTAGAATGGAACTAAGCTGCCTTCTCCTTTCTTCCTTATTAAGTCCTCTCACATTCCAACTAATTATTCTCATAATAAAACAATAATTAGATTAGAAGGAGGGATTATGTTAGAAGACGTGGGGAACATCTAGTCTTAGAATAATGACTTGCCTGACCTTTTCCCTTGCGCCTCGGTAACCACTCCTTGTCGAGCCACTGAGAATTAGTATCCTGATTGTCCTCAATATCCTCAACCACCTCCTTAAGTCCAGAATGTTGGAGGAAGCAGCTCGGCTATTTGAATGATGGTTACTAGCTCCCACATTATCCGGATTGTTAACTGCAATAATTGTAGCTGAGGAATTTGAATTCAAATTCAAACACTTCTCCCCCTGGGAGTAATCCGAAGACTTTCCCTGGTTCTGATTACCAGTGAGATGATTTTCCTTCTCTGAGACTGAATCGACTTCATTTTCCTCTAGCTGAGAAGCTAGACCATTGAATTTGTTAACTAACAAGATTGAATCAGAATCCTTAAAATTGGGAACATATTTCTCCTTTTGATAGTTCTCCTTTCTTGAAGTTGGTAATTTTTGAATACACTGTCCTTGAGAATGACCAAATGATTTGCAGGTTGAACATATGCCAGGCTTCCATGGATATGAAACAGAGATTCTGCGATGAATACCTTGTAAATCCTTGTAAAAAACTTCATTAGGAAATTCTGAATCTGCAGAGACTATAACACAGGCCCTTGCATATGACAGTTGTTGCCTAGAGGCAATAAGTTTATCAAGATGCAAAGGAGTGCCTATAATACTGTAGATTCTGCTAAAGAACTTTTTAGTCCATAGGTGCAAAGGGACACCATGGAATGTGACCCAGAGAGGGATACTTCTGAGATTGTCAAGTTCAAAATTCACTTCTGGAGACCATCTACGAAGAATCATAGGATGTCCTTTGATTGTCTAGAAGGTCTCCTGAATGCGCAATAAATCTTCCTCCAAATCAAACTTGCAAATGAAGAAACCATTGTCCATCATAAACAGCTGAAAACCATTGGGATTCCAGCGATTCTTGATGAAGGAATGAAGTGGAATATAGGAGGTGGTTAAACCTACTGCATAGCCAACAAGAGCCCGAGACCATACCTCAAGTAATTCAGCAGAGTCCTCTGCTTCACAAACAGCTACATATCTGGAATCAATGCAGGTTGGAGGAACAAATTCCAGCTTGAGATCATTATCATGGGAAGGTTCCGGAGCTTTGAACAGATTCGTCCAAGGTTGAGGATTGGAAGAAATACGAATAGGGGGTCTTGAACGAGATCTTGGACGTCCCCGACCTTCAAGAGAGTGAGCACCTTGGCTCTCCAGCACTCTAGAAGGAACAGGGCCTGCAACGTGATGATCACCTCGGCTCTCTAGCACAGAAGTTCCAGGAGACTTCGGTAAAACTGGAATCTTCAAATCCAAACGAGAATGAACACCAGCTGTAGAACTCCTTGCTTCCCGCTCCCCTCTCGCCAGTGATGGAAGAGGAACAGTAGACTTCTCACCATCAGCAGAGCATCTCTCACCTGCCTTACCAAACGAACAAGGTTGAACACCAGAGCTTCCCTCTCCCTTCTCCTCCCGTGCTGGAGGTCCCCTCGCCAAAGGTGGCAAAGGAATAGTAGCAGCTCCACTCCTCACGTCCGCACCATAGCCTCTCTCTCCTACCTGAGCCATCTCCATCTTTTCCGACTTTTGAGCAGATAGCTAGATGAGAAAAAATTCAAAGTGATTAGTTAGGACATTGGACTCTGAGACTAAGCATAGTTCCCAGTCATAACATGGGTAAACATATCCAAAGTGATTTACGGTATTTCATTTTATAAATCATTCTTAGGTATAATTTCAAATAGATAACATGAGATTAACACATTATAACCCAATTTCAAATTTACGATCATAAGTCATGCTATGAACATTTTACAAGTAAAGCATGTACATTAAAACTTTATTCTATCAATGAGAATTCAACATTTGCAAACATTAACATATAATATAGTTTGACTCTTTTATCAATAGAATGATTCCAGTACAAGGCGGAGTAAAGTCTCACGCATAGTTAAATGATCCAAACAGACTTAATCTGTCCTTTTCCAAATCGCCATTACATATACCAGAGATTCATTAACAGTAAACATTTACAATATAATAACAGTAAATGTAATAACAATTCAGTAGGCAATAACACTAGTTTCAATATCAGTTCAATGAGTAGTAACAGTAGTTTCAATATCGATTCAGTGAACAGTAATAACAGTTTCAATATCAATTCAGTGAGTAGTAACAGTCGTTTCAATAACGACTCAATGAACAGTAGCAGTAGTTTCAATATCAATTCAGTAAGCAGTAACAGTCGTTTCAATTTCATTTCAGTGAGAAGTAACAATGGTAAATAACCAAGACACAGTGCCCAAACCACCACTAGAAGGGCAGTCAGTCGGTACTCGATCACCTAGGTAAATAGTGATGAGATTTGGTTACTGCGTAAAACCGGGAGAAGTCCTCTCCACCTTAACCAATGGTACTTGTTCATCTCCAGGATTTCAATCCTCATTACCCTCGGGGCCAGTACAGTGTGAACCTCCCCATAGGGGCATTTCTATGGCTTGGTTCCAGTCTCCCCCTATGGTGGTAGTGTCCATTTGACAGTAATAACAGTACGGTAACTATAAATGTGACTTATATGAAATGGACACATGTCACTCAAAAATTCATAATGTGAACACTAAGCATAAAATATGCCAGTACTGAAAATCCTTTCTTTTATTTCTGAAATTCTCAACTTATCTAAATATAAGGGCATATATATATCAAAAACTTCTCAATCTGTTTACAGAGATCAAAATACATTGAAATTTTATGGAATAAATACATTTACATAAAGGATCAAAATAGAAAATTATCATAATTTTTCAGATAGTATTTATAATTTTTACAGGATTATTTATATTCTATTTATACATCAAAAATTTATAATTCTGTTCTCCGAACTCAGAATACATTATAATTTTAGGAAACGAATATATTTATAGGAAGGATCAAAACATAAAATTTTCATCATTTTTTAGATAGTAATTATAATTTTTCTAAAATTACATATACTCCAACATGAATCATAAATTGACTAACTTTAGCTACCAAATTCAGAAGGTCATTAAACTTTTACTGAAAATTACATTTGTATGTAACACTACACAGAAAAGTTTCATAATTTTTCATACAGGAATTCAAATTTTTACAGAATCATTTACATTCTCCTATACGTGGAAAATTAACTAAATTTAACTACTGTACTCTGAAAATCACCATAATTTTTCAAACCATCATTCATAATATACATATCATTTTTAAAACTTTTTATTATTTTTCACACTGTATTACTAATATTTTCATAGAATAACAAAATGCATCATGAATAATAAGTCAACTAAATATATCCACAATGATCAGAAAATTACTAAAAATTTACAGAACGTTGTTCCAGACAGAAGTATCATATAAAGGAAAATTCACTATTTTTCATTTAGTATTTCAAATTTCTAGAATTTTATATCAGTTTCTAAGATTTACAAAAATAGCTTTTAAATAGAGAAAATTATTCAAAATGCTCACAATGACTGAAATATACTAAACATTAACTTATAATATCATATATCGGTTCTGTAACATTCTCAGGATTTTTCACAGAATATTAACATTTATTCAATTTTTCACTTATTTGTTCAAACATTGAAAATTATATAAGTCAAGATTCCGTGATCAGAATAATATGAAATTTTAATAAATCAGTTATAACATGCATTTAAATTGTATGGTAAAGTTTCAAAAATTTTTATAAAATATTTCTGTTTATCTCATAATTTTATACTTCTAATAACTTATTAAAAATCCTGTAAGTTTACTTACATATATCTATAATTGTTTGTATTTTAAAAATACATCCCACACAATGTAATAACTATACTGTGAAATCGTAAGAGTTTTATGAACAATATATATAATTTCTATATAATTATATATTTTCTTATATTAAAAATTGATTAACAAAAATATCATGGTCTAAAAATAATAAAACTTTTTCTACACATGGGTCTCATAGTAAGATGCATTCCTACAATTTATGGTGATTTTATATCACCCCTTTAAACTTTTATTATAATTAAACACCTTTAAGATAATATTAAAATATTTATAAACGTGAACATAATTTGAATCAGACATTAAAATTTTTACAGAGAGCTTATAACATCAGATCCCACTATTCGGAAAACTTTCTAAATTTATCATACATCGTTGCTAATTATAGTGTATTAATCACTTGATTTTACCCTTAATCACATGCCTTAACACTAATGATCTCATGATAATTTGACTAGATGTGATCACACATGGTGAAATACAGATCTCTGGATTTAACTATCTCTATAGATGCTAATTAACACACCCTAAATCATTTTAAATATGTTAATCATGCTAATCAAGAGGATTAATGCTAAATCACTTATCTTAATGACGATTAAACACCTCCTTAATTAGCCCTCCACTCTCTACTTCTGCACTTCACGTACTTAGCCTCCAAGAGGAGCAAATGAAGCCTCTCTCATGGCTATTTATAGGGGTTTTCCTCTAATCAATTTTATCCATTGATTTAAATCAATGGTAGAGGTTAAATAATTATTTTAGTATTATTTAATTAAAATTTGACATTCAAACTTCACCAACCCACTCAGCCCATTCTTTTGATTAGGTCATAATTTTTGTTTTTTATAATATACATAAGGCACATGGGATTTGACTAAAGAAGAAAGGTGTTTAAGCTAATGGGAAAAGGTTAACAAAATAATAAAAAAATCTTTTTTTTTTAAATTGCCGCAAGCGGCCGAGGGGGGGGCGCCCGCACCCGCACCCCCCCCCCCCGCGCCCGCGTGGGCGGCAGTAGTTTTTTTATTTTTTTTCATGACTAAAATTTATATAATAAGATTAATCAATTAAATATTTAGGCATGATCAATTTTTTTATTAAACAAATAGAATACAAAAATGTAAATTTGTTGGGCATCACACCCTCTCCCCCTTAAAGAGAACTTCATCCTCGAAGTTTGGGGTTTAGATCACATATCGAACAATCGAGGGTACTTCTTCTTCATCGCTTCCTCTGGTTCCCACGTGACCTCCTCATGGGAAAAGTTCCTCCTTAGTACTTTCACCAATGGAATGACTTTAGTTCTCAACAGCTGCTCCTTGCAGTCCAGAATTCGAACACGTTGCTCTTCATAAGATAGGTTCTGCTGAAACTGCATCTGCTCGGAACTGATCACGTGTGTCGAATCATGTACGTACCTCTTCAGCATGGACACGTGGAGCACCGGATGTACTCCCTCAAGAGACGGAGGTAAAGCCAACCGATATGCCACGTTCCCTAATCTCTCCAGAATCTCGAACGGTCCGATATACCATGGATTTAGCTTTCCACGTTTGCCGAACCAAACGATTCCTTTTGTTGGAGACACCTTGAGGAAAACGTGATCACCAATTTCAAATGCCAACTCCTTCCTTCGGTTATCAGCATAGCTCTTTTGTCGGTCTTGTGTTGTTGCTAATCTCTACTTGATCAACCTGATCTTTTCCATAGTTTCTTGAACAACTTCTGGTCCCACATACTACCTGTATCCTATTTCCTCCCAGCACAATGGAGATCTACAAGGTCTACCATACAGTGCCTCGAATGGAGCCATGCCTATACTCGCATGGAAGCTATTATTATAAGAAAATTCTACAAGAGATAGATGCCGCTCCCAATCGCCCTTTCAATCAAGAACACAAGCCCTAAGCATGTCCTCCAGTGTCTGAATTATCCTTTCAGACTGACCGTCAGTTTGCGGGTGAAAAGCCGAACTGAGCTTGAGCCGCGAACCAAAAGATTCCTGCAACCCTTGTCACAATCTGGATGTGAACTGGGGATCCCTGTCGGAGATGATCGACTTTGGAATCTCGTGAAGTCTGACGATGTTATCTACATATAGTCTTGTCAAACTTTCCACCGATTGCTTCACCTTCATAGGAAGGAAATGTGCAGACTTTGAAAATCGGTCCACGATCACCCATATAGAGTCATTGCCCTGTACTGATCAGGGTAACCCAGTCATAAAATCCATAGTGATTTATTCCCATTTCCACTGAGGAATTTTCATCTTCTGCATTAGCCCTGATGGCTTCTGATGCTCTGCCTTTACCTGTTGACAAACCAAGCATCTAGCAACATAGTCGACAACATCCTTCTTCATTCCTTGCCACCAAAAAGACCGTTTCAAGTCTTGATACATTTTACCACCTCCCGGATGAATAGAGAACATTGATCGATGAGCTTCCTCTAGAACCTGCCTTCTCAGATTGGCTAAATCAGGTACACAGATCCGGTGTTGAAACCGAATCACTCCATCATCATCACGAGCAAAGTCAGTCTTCCTGATCAATCCTTGTAGCTAGAGGTCATCTTTTGCACATCTATCACCTTGTCATGTATTGTTGACCTAATGGTCAGTTGAGACACAAATGCTTGACATAACTGAGGCTCGATCACAGCCATAAGTTGCGCTGCGTCTTCGATCATCTTCCAATCCTGCTGCATCATAACTCTTTTTCTACTGAGAGCATCGGCTACTACATTCGCCTTTCCTGGATGGTATTGCAGTTCAAAGTCATAATCTTTCAAGAATTGGACACATCTCCTTTGTCTTAGATTCAACTCCTTCTGAGAAAATAGATACTTCAGACTCTTATGGCCAGTGAACACCTCGAACTTGACGCCGTAAAGATAATGACGCTAGATCTTTAATGCATGAACCACTACTTCCAATTCCAAATCATGAGTCGGGTAGTTTCGCTCATACTCCTTTAGTTGGCGAGGAGCATAAGCGATCACCCTTCTATTTTGCATCAATACACTGCCTAACCTAACCTTCAATGCATCAGAGTAAATGGCAAAGTCATCCTTATTGTTAGGAAAAACAAGAACTGGTGCCGACGTCAGCCTAGCTTTTAGCTCTTGGAAACTCTTCTCACAGCTCTCAGACCATAAATATTTGACTCCCTTTCGGTTCAACTTGATTAGTGGCGCCGCTAGAGATGTGAATCCCTCGATAAAGCGGTGATAGTAACCTGCTAACCCTAAGAAACTCCGAATCTCTGTTGGAGATTTAGGTGTCTCCCATTCTAACACCACCTGAACCTTTGCGGGGTCAACGGCAACACCACTGCCTGAGATTACATGCCTGAGAAAATGGACATCCTTCAGCCAAAAGTCACATTTGTTGAACTTAGCATACAGCTTATACGCTCTTAGCGCTCGAGGATGATTCTCAAGTATTCTCGGTGCGAAGCTTCATCAGGAGAATATATCAGTACATCATCAATAAAGACAACCACAAAGGTGACATGATAAGGTCTAAACACCCGATTCATCAAGTCCATAAAAGCTGTAGGGGTATTTATTAGACCAAAAGGTAGCACCAAGAATTCATAATGGCCATATCTCGTTCGGAATGTCGTCTTGGATGTGTCTTCTTCCTTATCCTCAATTGATGGTATCCCGAACGCAGATCAATCTTTGAGAACACCGTGGCTCCCTGCAACTGGTCAAACAGGTCATCAATGCGGGGTAAATGATACTTATTCTTAATGGTCACCTCGTTAAGTTTGTGATAGTCAACGTATAACCTAAGAGAACCATCCTTCTTCTTCACAAATAGAACTGGAGCTCCCCATGATGACACACTTGGACGGATAAACTATTTGTCTAACAAGTCTTGAAGTTGCTTTTTCAGCTCTGTCAACTCTACTGGGGCCATTCGGTAGGGTGCTTTAGAGACCGATGATGTGCCAGGTAACAAGTCAACGGTAAAATCTAACTCCCTTGTAGGTGGTAACCCAGGTAAATCCTCTGGAAACCCATCAAGGAATTCCTGAACAATCTCGATCTCTGCTACGGTCGGTGACTGGTCAACATCTGACTTCCTGACTACGCTTGCCAAGAATGCATCGTAGCCCTTCCTCAACATTCGCACAGTCTTCATTGCTGAAACTATTAACTTCTTTCCAGCCATATGCTTCAGTAAGGGATGAGAAAAGTCTCTCTCTTTAGGGATGCGAAAAATAACTCTCTTCCTTCGGTAATCTATCAGAGCGTAATGCTTTTCTAACCAATCCAGTCCTAGGATAACATCAAAATCTTGCATAGGTAAACAAAAAAAACAACTAGGCAGAGTTCTTCCTTCTATAATAACTGACAGTGATGGTATATGCCTCTTGGTAGACACTGCTCCTGCAGGTGTATGCACCAATAGGGGAACGTCTAGGTCTAACGACTCAATTCCAAATTCCTCATGCAATTGACGAGCAAACATCTCAGAAATGAAAGTATGTGTGGCACCGGTGTCAAATAATACTCTAGCATGAATACCATTGATAGAGATAGTACCTTCTGTGAGGTCCTCCGCCTGCTCAGCATCCTCTCTAGCTAGTGCAAACACCTGAGTTGGCGCTCGAGGCCTCCTGTGGACACCGAAAATCGCACATCTAAATGTCATGCTCGGCCCAGCATCGACAACGGTGCCGAGTGAAGAAACCCCAGAGAAATCAATCACAAAAGGCCCCACAGCCCATGGGCCTCGAAGAAAATCAAGTGGGCCGCAACTCGTGCTCATAATGGGCTCAAAATCGCCCATTTAACCCTTCAGCGGCACGCCCATTTGAGGCTTCGACGGCACGCCCTGGCAGGACCCTCCAGCGGCACGCTCCCTCCAGCGGCACGCCCTACAGCAGCCTTCACCGGCACGGCCCCTTTGGGCGCTCGCCGGCACGCCCAAAAGGTCTCCAGCGGCACGCCCCAAAGGGCCTTCAACGGCACGCTCTTAAGGGCCTTCAGCGGCACGCCCCAAAGGGCCTTCAACGGCACGCTCTTAAGGGCCTTCAGCGGCACGCCCCAAAGGGCCTCCAGCGGCACGCCCAGTGGGGGCTTCAGCGGCACGCTCCCTTCAGCGGCACACCCTGTCGCGGCCTTCGCCGGCACACCCCTTCGGGGCCTTCAGCGGCACAGCCCTTTGAGGCTTCAGCGGTACGGCCTTTGGGGCCTTCAACGGCACGCCTAAAAGGGGTTTCAGCGGTACAGCCTACAAAGGCTTCAGCGGCAGGCCTTTTTGGCTCCTCAGCGGCACGCCCCTTCGAAGCCCCCAGCAGCACAGCGGTGAAGTTTTTTTCAACGGGCAACGTGAGGCCCATGCTCTACGCATCCTTGGCGCGCAGTGGAGCCGTATGAGGTGGCAGCCGATCGTTGGGCCACGCAGGCTACCCCACTGACAGCCAGGACAGAGGGGAGTCAAACCCCATCATCACGAGCGGCTTCCCGCCCTCGACAGCCATGTCCGGAGGCTCCCCGCCGCTGGGGGTATAAAAGACGCCATTCTTCAGATACTAGAAAAGAAAAAAAAAAGAGAGAAGAAAAAGGGGACAGAAGGAGGACAAAAGAGAGGGCAGACACACACACACAGAAAAGAAGAGAGGAAGAAGAAGAGAAGAGAGAAGGGGAGAAGGCAAGCACCGGCGGGAGCCTCCTCGGACGACCGCCGTGAAGAGAGCAAGAGTAAGGGAGGGGGAGAGAGCTAAATGTAATGGGGGAGAAGGGTTGAGGGACGATGGCCAATGTCTTAGGCCCGGAAGTTTTCTTCCTTCTCTTATCCTCATTCCTCCTGGCGTTCTTTGTCTTTCTTACTCTTGTCCATGGCCCCATTTGGGGAGTTTGCTTTTGCCATATGTATGAAGGGCCTCGCCCTCTTGATTCTCACGAATGAAAACCACCCTCTCCGGGTTTCTCTTCGATCTTCGATGTTTTATGCTAGGCTTTGCGGGCTTTTTGACGGACAATCCGTTCCTCCCTCTGTCTCTTCATTCCTCCGGCGTCTTTAGGGTCCTCCACGTCGATGTAGGTTTCCCCCTTCGGTTAGCCTTGGCTCCGTGAGCTCCTCACTCCCTTCCATGGCCATCTACCGTGTTCCCGGGCTTGAGGAGAAGGGGAGGTACCCTTCTTTCTTCCCAACCGCTCAGTTACTAATAGGCCACTCCCGGCCTTGAAATCCCCTGTCTTTCTTCCTCTTTTCCTGAACAGCCACCAAATCTCCCCCCCCAGTTGCTTGCAACCCTTTTAAGCCTCCCAGCGGTGCACCTTTCCGGCCCTTGGCCGGCACACCTTTCCAGCCTTCAGCGACACACCCAGATCAGCCTTCAGTGGCACACACCCAGATCTGCCTTCAGCGGCACGCCCTGTCCAGCCCTCAGCGGCACGCCCTGTCCAGCCCTCAGCGGCACACCCTGTTCAGCCCTCAGCGGCACACCTTTCCAGCCTTCAGCGACACACCCAGATCAGCCTTCAGCGGCACACACCCAGATCTGCCTTCAGCGGCACCCCCTGTCCAGCCCTCAGCGGCACGCCCTGTCCAGCCCTCAGCGGCACACCCTGTTCAGCCCTTAGCGGCACACCCTTCAGTCCTTCAGCAGCTTACTCTTTGGCCAGTCCCAGTCCGTGCCTCTTAGCGGCCCTCAGTCTGTCGTTCGTCTCCGCGTTTTCTGAGGCTCTACAAAGGTGTTGCTCCCCCGGGGGCCCACCTCCAGTTGTCGGGTTCCGCCACTCCATGTGGGCGCGTGCCCTTTATCTCCCTTACGCCCTGGGTCAAGGGGAGATGCTGCCGAATTTTTGTCAAGAGCTAATAAACAATTAAAGAGGCAAAAGGAGGCAACAAACAAGCAGGATGACTGACGAAACCTTCCAACTCATCAAACCACTGCCGGCATCACAACGAAAATCGAACCGAACTAATCAACCATCCGACAGCCTGAACGTCCGACCCGCAAGAAAAGAGGCCGAACCGAACAAACAAAACAAGGGAGGAATTTTATATGAAACTACACAAGGGTTAAGACAAGAAGAAAAGAAAAGCCTTAAAATAAATAATCGAAAACTGATCGAACCTCCACCACCACGTTCCGATTGGCCCTTCAACGGTGCATTTTAATCACCCGGACCGCTCACCAAATCCCTTCCCCCAGCGGCACGCCTCTTAAACCCTCAGCGGTACACCCCAATTCCTTTGGCCGGCACACCTTGATGCCCCCAGCGGTACACCCTATCCCCCACCTTCAGCGGTACGCTCCCCTCAGCGGCACACCCTTGCTTTCATAACCTTCACCGGCACCCCTTTTTGTGCCCTCAGCGGTACACCCTTTTTTGTCCTTCGCCGGCACGCTCCCCTCTGGGCCTCTCAGCGGTACACTCTTACCTTCCCTTCGCCGACACACCACGCCTATGCATATATACAACATGATAATGGCCTTAACAAATGGCAAATAAATCAAAAGAAAATGTGATCATTAAAGGACTCCGAATGTGCAATATTAATCATAATAAAAGAGGCGGGAGGGGCAATAAGAAGATAAAAAATATAATAAATAAATAATAATGATAATGATAACAATGAGTAAAAGAAGAAGAATCATCCGGAACAAACACCTAAGGAAATAATAAACCGTAGGCCAGAAATTGGAGCACATAACCAAGAGAATTCCAGATAAAAGATGCCGGGGCCCACACCGCAGCCCTATCTCCCCCCGGGACCCGGGGTAAAAGGAACAACGACGCCGCCCTTTCAGGTCGAATTCGAGTCTCGGGAATTATCCCGATATAGCCGAGTTCTGGCCTAATCTCGGGCCGACATCCTAATCGGACCGGATTTGTTTCTCGTTCCGGACGCCCTCCGAGTCATCACTAAAATTGCCGGGTGCTCGGCAGACACTTGAACGGATTTGTCTCGGCTTTTCCTGTTGCGTTTCCATTACGGACCCGTGTCCGAATATAAAAGGTCCACGAGTGACCGACATGGCCAGTGGCTCACATCCTAATGCGTGCTTTGGTGTGATTTTCTCCTGTCTCTTTCTCGCACAATTAGTACTATTCTTTTCGGCCGCGGAGCCCCTAATTTCGGCAATTAATCAAGGGTATTCCCTCGTATGGGGGATGTAAATGACGTCGTGACCTTTATGGCGCGACGGGATTCGGTCCCGACACGAACCACACAATCGCCTGACGAAGTCAGACCGAGCGCACCTTAGGCTCTTCGGAGCCCGAATAAATTGTCACTTCTGTGACTGGCACGCCCACGCACTCAATAGACGAAGCCACAATAAGCAAGCGAATTTTAGTGCGTCCACAACTCTGGCACGCCCGGTGGGACCGATCCACCCTTCATCTCTTTGCCGAAATTAGGGGCCCCGCGGCCCCCTTCTTGTAATACTAATTATGCTACTTTCTTAAATGCAGAAAAAGAGAAAGGCATCATGGAGCCGACAATGGCTGTTCTCTGCAGCCCCGAGGTTGTGAAGAATCATGTGCGAGGCGGCTACCTGGCGGTGCCCCTCACTTTCGGGAGCTTCCCTCCCACCGTGGGCTTCCCCAACTTCTTGGGGGTGGCCTTCGTTGACATCCTCGACGCACGAGCGCCCGAGGAGCCTCAAACCAACGCTCCCGCTCCGAGAGCCGTCGAAGCTGCCGCCGGCCGAGCGGTGGCCGAAGGCAACAATAGCGTCCCCACAACGACG
Source organism: Amorphophallus konjac (assembly GCA_022559845.1). NCBI lineage: Eukaryota > Viridiplantae > Streptophyta > Magnoliopsida > Alismatales > Araceae > Amorphophallus > Amorphophallus konjac. The sequence continues at coordinate 395,573,808 of CM040122.1, forward strand.
CTCAGCTGCAACGTGCACCACGTGCACCAGACCACCGGCCCGTTCCACCAAGGGTCGGCATCCCACCGAAGGAGGCTTCGGAGAGGCAACACCGGCGCCGGCTCAGGGCGTCGCCTGTCCAACTCTGGAAAGTCCATGACGGTTGGGGCCCTCCGAGTCCGCCTAGACGGCCAGAGGTCCCAGGTGACGCCAGACCGCGTCGTCCCGACCATCCCAGTTCGCAACTCCTTTCAAGGGCTGGAGAAACTAAAAGGGAAGGTGACGCCCGCTGTTGTGGCCACCCCACCAAAGATTGCACCGGCTCGTAAGCTGGCCAAACTGAAGCAAGTCTGGGTACCCAGGGAGGCCCAGCCCACTGCACCCTCCCAGGTGGGGCCCAGCACTTTCCGCCCGAGGAGGTCCCGAAGAGATGACGGGGTCGAGGCAGTGACCCCCACTCTCCGACCGGCACCCGTCATCCCGGTGCCGCCCGAGAATGCTCATCGCCGTCGCCGAGGGCGCCGGCACAACGCCGCCCGCCCGGCACTCGGGGCCTACGCTCCTCCTGCTGCCGTCATCGACGCGCAACCACAGGTCGCTCTCCCTGACCAGGAGTGGGAAGGGATCGAGCAGGCTATGAGAAACTACCTCCGAGGCCCTGGTAGCACCCCCGCTGGCCGCCAAAGACTACTGGGGGCAATGACCTCCGCCTTCCAGGAAGAAAGGGGGGAACCTGCACCTAGTATGGAGTCGAGGACCCGCCCGGAAGAGCCGCGCCAGTCCCCTGTACGGGAGGAGGCGCCGTCCCGACGGTCGGTCTTCGACAGGCTAACATTCCCAGGAGGACCGTCCCGGAGGGCGTCAAGAAGAAACAAGAATAAGAGATGGCAGACATTCACCTGCAATATGGCAGGGGTCCATGGTCGGTATGGGGCCCTACCCACCGACCCGGAAGAATTGGCCAGAATAGCCGCCAGGCCGGGACCCCTTACCAGAAGAAGGAGAGCGGCAGGCGGCGCGACACCCACGGGGCCCCTCACGGCCCTCACGGCCAATGTGGTCACCACCGGCGACACGAGTGGCGGACCCTCGACATCATCCGAGGACGCCCCGGCCGAAGAGACAGGGGGCACGTCCAGTCTTCCCACAGCTGATCCAGCAATGCTGCTCATGATGCAACGATTCCAGCAGGAAATCGAATCACTTAAAAAGTAGTTGAATGAGCGAAACACACCACCCCCAATGTCCTGGCAGACCGAGACCATACCCGAGGTACCCAGGGACAGGGGGCAGTCTTCCGAGGCAGCTCTTCCGGCAACCCTCGATCCCCCCGGGGGCACGCCCCCGCAGCAAGCACATTGCACAGCGGTGACCCCGCCACAGGCTCCGCTTTCACAAGGGTCCCCCATGGCCCCCCGAGCGACCGTGGTAGTCACCCCGAGCGCACAGCCCGCTCATTTCTACCCGAACCCGGTCGACCCGGCGGCAGTCAGCCGGTTGATGCTTGAGCAGATGATAGACATGAAGTTGGCCGAAAGGGGCGATGGGGATCAGACGCCTTTCGACGTCTACCGAGTACCCTACCCGGCTCAGTATGCTGCCAGGAAGTTGCCGGCTGGCGTCACCAAGCCGCCGAAATTTGAAAAGTTCAATGGGCAAGGATCTCCCAGAGAGCATATTGCCTATTACGTGAACGTCATGGGAGACCTGGCTGCTGATGAGGCCTACCTCCTGAAGTTCTTCGGTTCAACACTCACCGGGCTTGCCTTTGAATGGTACTCCGGCTTGTCGCCCGGGTCGGTGGCCGATTGGCCCGACATGCAGAAGAAGTTCAAGGAAAGATTCTACGTGGCCGAGAGAGAAGTTACTATGACTGAACTCTACGCCACAAGACAGAAGAATGATGAGTCGGCCCTCGACTACATCAAAAGATGGAGGAACCTTAGTATGAGGTGCAAACGCCCCCCACATCAGGAGGACGCAGTTCAGATCTGCAAGCAAAACTTAAAGAAAGAAATCCTAGAAAGAATGATCGGCACTGAGGTCAAGACATTTGACCGTCTGAACAATGTGGTAGCGGAGATCGAGGCATTCTTGGCCCGATACTCCTCCACCCGAGCCATGTCAAGCCAGAGGGCCAGGCAGGCGGAGAAGAAGCCGGCTCCCCCGGAGGTGCATGCACTAGACTTCCAGGCTTTTGAAAAGCAGAAGGAGAAAGCCAAGGGAGCGGCTAACCCTCCGCCGCCCAGAACCACAGAACGGCGGGAAGGCCCCTCACTAAGAGAGAAGATGAGAAACAAGTTGTATTCCTTCTCCCGGGACAAGTCCAAGCTCCTGTTTGAGTGGGCAACCAGCTACAATAAGATCACATTGCCAGAGCCGAAAAGGCCTGGCGACTCAAAGAAGAAGGATGACCCGCGCTTCTGCATGTACCACCGGGTGCTCGGGCATACTATTGAAGATTGCTACGTCTTCAAGGATGTTATTGAGTCCTTAATCAGGGACGGGGAGCTGGACATGGGGGAGCATAAAGTAGACCCCCCGCAGCCACACGAGCTGCCCAGCATAGCCTCCTCCGTCAATATGATCTCACTATATCAGGAGCTGCCAGAAGAATGGGCGAAGGCCTGTGCCCGTGCCACTTATGAAACCTTTATCATGGCCCCAGCTCAAGACCAAGAAGGGTGGCAGACTGCACCCAGAAAAACCAGAAAGGCGCGCGCCTCTCGACCTACCCCAGGAATTCACTCGAGGGTAGCAGCGCCCCTGCCTGCACCGCCCCCGGTAAACCCTGTTTGCCACGACACGGCCCCCCGGCTGGTCATGAGGCGGCCCACTCACAACAAGAAGAGCTCTGCCCCGCTGCGGATGTACAAGAAGACTAGCCCGGCGGTTGAAAAACTCCAGGCTATTATCGACGGGCTTGAAGATTATAAGCAGCCCAAAATCCAGCCCGTCGAGCTAAAACAATATGTCCCCTGGGAGCAGTTCGAGTCACTCGAGCTGGCTCCAGGAACAGAAGCCGATGCAGACAAAGAGCCTCCCCTGTCGGGTGAACCTATTCGAGAGCAGCCGTCCGCTGCAGCGGGCAAGAAGAAGAAAAAGAGAAGACCCAGGGGCAAGAAGAAGAAGGAGGTCGTCTTCGCCTGCAACACCCTCTCGGCGTTGTTCGATACCTCTCTCTCCCTGGAAGAGAAAGAAGAAGAGCCACCCCATGAGCCGGCGGAAGTGAGTCAAGCTGAAGCATCCACCTCCCAGCACGCCACCAGGTCAGGGAGGAAGTGGGGGCGCTCTCCTCAGGGCAGCCTCAACATCATGCTCAGGGGGGAACAACCATACCAGATTCCCGAGCCCGAGGTCCGAGGCACCGAGATCCCTCCTCCATCAGGCCTCTACTCCGGAGGCACCAAGAGTCAAGGCGCCCCGTCGTTCGCCGAGTTCCTGTCAGCTCGAGCAGGAAGGCGGGCGCACCCCCAGGGGCCCGCTGCGACCAGTAAAGCAAGCATTCCCCAAGCTCTGCCAGCTGCAACTCCTGCCCAGCCAGAGGAAGGATTCAGCGGCACCCCAAACCTCGCCAAATTCATGCGAACAGCGGAGGAGGCCCAACAGGCCCCGCCTGCTCAACGGGCTACAACAGATCCCGCAAAGGAGGCGTCCCCTAATCCGGCGCTCCAATCCTAGGATGAGGGCAGGCGCAGCAAGCCCGAAGAGATGAAACTGCTCAAGGTGCGGGCGGCCGAGCGAATAGTCAGACACCTCAAGAAAATCCCGACCCGGTTCACGGTGTGGGAGATGCTGTCCTTGAATGAAGAAACACGGCAAGCCATCATCGCCGCACTCCAGACGCCAGCACACCTTGAAGCCTGTTTGGCAGAATTATCACCTGAAGTAGCAGTGGCTTTCACAGAAGATGACATGCTCCTACCGACTTGCAGCCATAACAGGCCCCTCTACATGAAAGGGCAGCTGAACGGCCAGCCTATCAACAGGGTCTTGATCGACCCAGGGGCAGCAGTGAATATACTCCCGTACCGGGTATACCAGAAGCACTACTTTGACGTACACCTGGTCGAAGTTAAAAATGTCAAGATTGCCGGCTTTAACCAGAAATGTGAGGTTCCCATGGGGGTCGCAGAGTTCAACTTGACCTTTGACGACTTCACCTCCAAAGTCCAGTTCCACGTCATCAACTCCAGCACGTCCTACAAGGCGTTGCTCGGCCGGCCTTGGCTACACCAAAATAGGGTGGTGCCCTCCACCTTGCATCAGTGTATCAAGTACCCCTGCGAGGGAAAGGAAGTCAGAATCTTCGCCGACCTCCACCCGTTTGAGGTGTTTGAGTGTCACTTGTCAGATGCTAATCTGTACTTGGGAGAGGCGAAGCAAGCCCCTCAAGCTGCCCGAGACAAGGGAAAGAAGAAAATGGAATCGGGAGGCTGGTTTCCTCCGCCGCCCCCAGGCTATGTGGCTCCCCCACATGTACCATGTATTGCACAAGAGGAAGGGGTATTTAGGGCAGCCCCTCTCCCCATCTACCCCACACCGGGGGCACCCTGCCTCGAAGACCTGCTAGAAGATGTCAGGGTCCCGCCAGGGATCGTCAAGCCGATAGCGGAAATTGAATGCCAAGCGGCTGAGCAATTGAGAACCTTCGAGGTGCCTAACCCCGAGGGGCCGTCCACTATCTTCTATGTGGCCGGGGAGAAGCCGGTCAGGGAAGACGACGATTGCCGGTTCCCTGACGAGTTGCATGACCCGCACGTCCCCATTACGGGACTTCCCCACATGACTGACCGGGCAGCCAGAATGGTCAGGAAGCAGAAGATTCCTCCCTACCAGCCCTCCAGCCGGAAGGAAATGTTTGAAAAAATGTGGAATCCACCAAACCTGGATCGACGGTTGCTGAAAGTCACCAAGCACCCCGGTCTGGGCTTTTCACTAGAAAATTACTACGAGACTGATGTCATATCGGTCTCAACATGGCCCGGCAACGATCCCGTAGAAGCTACAGATTCGTGGAAAGCCTGTCAAGACGCACATCCTGCGCCCTCAGTTCAGGAGGCACAAGACGAGGAGATCTTCCTTTGGAAACCTCCCCGCCGCCGTTGCATAGAGAAGACCCCCTCCTTCCCCGAAGTGTCGACCTCGAAAGGGCACACCGGCGAAACACCTTCGCCCCGGCCGGCCGGCGAAGCAAGGAGCAGCAGCATGGGCCATGCCCCGAATTCCCCTCGATACGACCCCGTCATGTACGCCTTGTACCACAGGCAGCAATGGGAGATCGAGATGCTGAAGAGGCGGCTAGCCGAGCTAACCTCGCTAGTCGCCGACCTGATCCAGGGCTCCCTCCCCCCATGGGGTGGCCGGATGCCTCGGCCCCGAGGCGCCAGTCCCAGCACCCCCGCTTTGTCAAGGCGGGAAATGAGAGACATGGCAAGCTCGCTGACCGAGCGGCCGACCAGGCAAGGGCTGACACTCCAAGAGAAGCTACAGAAGCCTTATTCCTTTCCGAGAGAGAAGACCCCGGGCATCTTCGACTGGGCATGCCACTACGGCAAAGTCTCCCTTCCACGGTCCAAGAGGCCGCAAGACACCCGAAGAAGCGGGGACCCGCTATTTTGCCCTTACCACCAGATGCTGGGCCACGCCATTGAAGACTGCTATGTCTTCAAAGACATTGCCCAAGACCTCATTGACAGGGACGAGCTCAGGATGGGGGATTATGTGATAGCCCCGCCACGCCCCCATGTAGCGGACAGCCCCAGGGCGGGAGCCTACACCGTGTCCATCCACTACCAGGCCCCTGAAGATGCGGCTGACCCGGCCCCCGTCCAAGCTATCTATGATGAATACACAGAAGAGCCTGAGATGGACCTACGCCCCTCTGAGCCAGCGGGCCTCGCACACCCGGCGGCCACGGCCCAGGAGGAGAGCGAGGTGAATGCAGCCTCCATGCCCAGTCATGATGAACAAGAAGAGGGAGATGGCATTCTCGAACCCGAGGACAATGAAGACCAAGACTTCGTCGATTTGTCGCCAGCCCCACCGGAAATTGAAAATGGCGGCCAGGCCACAGTCGACGAATTGGTTGAAATCAACCTTGGCACAGAAGACAATCCCAGGCCGACTTTTCTGAGTGCTCTCATGCCTCTACAGGAGAGAGAACAATACACAAAGTTGCTACAAGAATTCCGGGATTGCTTTGCCTGGAACTATAAAGAAATGCCCGGACTTAGCCCCGAGGTGACTCAACACATCCTGTCCATTGATCCCAAAGTGGAACCAGTGAAGCAACCTCCCCGGCGCATGAGGCCGGAGCTAACCAGCCAGATCTGCAAAGAGGTCGACAAGCTTATAAACGTCGGCTTCGTGGCGGAGAATCAATACACCACATGGCTGGCCAATATTGTACCGGTGAAAAAGAAGAATGGACAGATCAGGATTTGCGTGGATTTCCGCGACCTGAATAAAGCCTGCCCAAAAGACGACTTCCCGGTGCCTATCACCGAAGTGATGATCGATGCAACTACTGGCCACGAGGCCTTGTCCTTTATGGATGGGTCGTCCGGCTATAACCAAATCTGGATAGCCGACCACGACCGGATTCACACCGCCTTTAGGTCACCTAAAGGGATATTTCACTACAAGAGGATGCCCTTCGGCCTCAAGAATGCTGGTGCCACATATCAGCGGGCGATGACCAAGATCTTCGACGAGCTGCTATACAGCAAGGTCGAATGCTACATCGACGACCTGGTCGTCAAGACTAAAAAGAGGGATGAGCATCTGAATGACCTCAGGGTCGTCTTCCAAAGGCTCCGTCTGTACGGGCTGAAAATGAATCCCATGAAGTGCGCCTTTGGCGTGTCCAGTGGAAGGTTCCTCGGCTTCATCGTCCGACACAGAGGGATCGAGATCGACCCCTTTAAGATAAAAGCTATCCAGGAGCTGCCCCCTCCGAAGAATCTGGGAGAGCTGAGATCCCTACAAGGGCGTCTAGCTTACATCCGCAGGTTCATTTCCAACCTGTCGGGGCGCTGCCAGCCATTCCACAGACTAATGATGAAGAATGCACCTTTCAGCTGGGGTCATGAATGCCAGCACGCGTTTGACCAGTTAAAGGAGTATCTGGAGACCCCGCCTGTCCTGGGGGCACCTGTCAAAGGCAGACCGCTGATTCTATACATAGCGGCCACCGAATACTCACTGGGGGCAATGCTCGCCCAAAACAATGATGAGGGAAAAGAGCAGGCTCTCTACTACCTCAGTCGAAGATTGGTGGGTGCAGAAGTTAAGTACACCCCGATTGAGAAGATCTGCCTTGCCCTGGTCTTTGCAGTCAAGAAGATGAGGCACTATATGCTGTCCCATGAAGTCAGCTTGATATCCAGGGCCGACCCCATTAAGCACATCCTTTTTCAGCCCGTCCCAAAGGGGCGCCTTGGCAAGTGGGCCGTGCTACTCATGGAGTTCGATATCACCTACGTGCCGCAAAGGGCCGTTAAGGGACAAGCCGTCGCGGATTTCTTCGCAGCACATCCCGTGCCCGAAGACTCCCCGTTAGCCACCGAGCTACCTGAAGATGAAACACTAGAGGTAGACCAAATACAACAAGCCATCTGGCAGCTTTACTTTGATGGAGCCTCAAGGACAGAAGCGACCCCGTCCGGGCGCACCAAGGTACGAGCCGGAGCAGGCATCGTCCTCAAGTCGCCGGACGGAGAGGTGATGCACACTTCCTGCTGCATCAGCAAACCCTGCACCAATAATGAAGCAGAGTATGAAGCCCTGATCATCGGCCTCCAGGTCGCCCTCCAAATGGAGATCAAAATGCTCCAAGTGTTCGGCGATTCGCTGCTGGTCGTCAAGCAAGTCCAGGGGCAGTTTGATGTCCGAAAACCTGAGCTGCTCCCGTATCACACTAAAGCAAAAGGGCTCATGGAGCGGTTTTACCTCCTCGAGATAGGCCATGTCGCCAGAGGGGAGAACGCACAAGCCGACGCATTGGCAAAATTGGCAAGCTCACTGGCGGTGCCCCCAGATGGATATCTCCATATCCAAGTAATAAACCAACGCCAGATGCCCAGCATGATAGAAGAAGAGCCGGAAGAGGAGGACCTACAGGTCGCTACAGCAGAAGCCGTCAGCCTGCCTGACTGGAGGGACCCCCTAATGCAGTGGTTCAGGCACCAGCAACTACCCGACCGAAGAGAAGAAAAAATCAAGCTGGTCAGAACCAAGGACTCCTATGAGCTCCGAAGCGGAATATTATTCCGGATTGTGGCCGATGCCAAACGGAAGCTACTCCTCCGATGCTTGTCCATTGAAGAAGCTTGGAGGGTTATGAAGGAGGTCCATGCCGGCATAGCTGGCGCACACCAGGCGGGGCCGAAAATGAAAATTGAAATCAAGAAACTTGGCTATTATTGGCCTGCAATGTTCAACGACTGTTGCGAGTATGCTAAGTCGTGTCAGAGATGTCAGGAGCATGCCACCATTCCCAGAAGACCTCCTGCACCACTACACCCAACAGTGCCCAGTTGGCCGTTCGCCCAATGGGGAACGGACATCGTGGGCCCCTTTCCCGCGTCTTCCACAGGTTGCAAATACATTCTGGCGGCGACCGACTACTTCTCCCGCTGGGCCGAGGCCGTTGCCTTACGGGAGGTCACCGGAGAAATCGTGGCCAGGTTTTTCCTCCGCAACATCATATTCCGGTTCGGCGTGCCCGACCGAATTGTATCAGACAATGGCAGCCACTTTCGCAACCAGAAAGTCTACCGACTAGCAGAAAAATATAAAATTGATTGGAGGACCTCAACTCCTTACAATCCACAAGCTAATGGGCTGGCCGAAGCTTTCAATAAGACACTCTGCACTCTCCTGGCCAAGACTGTTAGCCCTAACAAAAGGGACTGGGAAGGAAGAATGTATGAAGCACTTTGGGCGTACCGAACCGTATACAAGACCCCAACGGGCTGCTCGCCCTTCTCTCTCGTATATGGCTCGGAAGCAATCATCCCCGTCGAACTGGAGATACCGTCCCTCAGGGTCGCCATTCAGCATGGGCTTGTCCCCGAAGGGCAGACCAACACCGAGCGAAGGCTCGATGAACTCTCCAGTCTGGAAGGAAAGCGGCTTCAAGCCCAACAGAATATCCAGGTCTATCAGGCCCGGATTGCACGCGCCTTTGACAAGCTCGTCAAGGAACGCGAATTCAAGAAGGGTGACCTTGTCATGGTCAAGAGAAGAGATCTCATGGCGGCCAACCCCAAAGGTAATCTAAACGAGAACTGGCTCGGACCCTACGTAGTCCAGAAAGTCTACGAAGGCGGAGCCTATGTAATTGTCAACCACCGCGGGGAGGTTCAATTCCCGCCTCTTAATGGAAGGCACTTGAGGCTGTACCACGCCCCAGCGCCCCCATTCAGGTAATAATATTACTCTTCGCCCCATTTTGGGGCGGATTTGCGTGATTAATGTCCGAATGATTTGGCCACCAGCCGGGTTCCCGAAAAAGGGAAGAAAGGAATAGAGAGAGAGAGAAAGAAGAAGCAAAAAAAGAGAAAGACAAAAAAAGAAGCAGCAAAAAAAAATGGAAAGAGGAAGAGAGAAGAAGCAAAAAAAAGAAGGAAAAAAAATGGAAAGAGAAAGAAGGAAGAAGCAAAAAGGAAAAAAAAAGAAGAGAAAAAAGAAGAAGAGAAAAAAGAAGAAAAAAAAAGAGAAAAAAAAAAGAGAAGCCAGAAAGGGGGAACGCCCCCCATTTCCAGTCACCGCCCCGCATCAGCGGGGGTACCAAAATTGATTTAAAAAGAAAGAAACAAACTCTTCTCTCCGTCCTTCCCGGGCGGTGAGTACCCCTTTGACTCGGACCTCACGTCCGGGTCATTGACTAAACAAACTCTTCTCTCCGTCCTTCCCGGGCGGCGAGCACCCCTTTGGCTCGGACCTCACGTCCGGGTCATTGACTAGACAAACTCTTCTCTCCGTCCTTCCCGGGCGGTGAGTACCCCTTTGGCTCGGACCTCACGTCCGGGTCATTGACTAGACAAACTCTTCTCTCCGTCCTTCCCGGGCGGTGAGTACCCCTTTGGCTCGGACCTCACGTCCGGGTCATTGACTAGACAAACTCTTCTCTCCGTCCTTCCCGGGCGGTGAGTACCCCTTTGGCTCGGACCTCACGTCCGGGTCATTGACTAGACAAACTCTTCTCTCCGTCCTTCCCGGGCGGTGAGTACCCCTTTGGTTCAGACCTCACGTCCGGGTCATTGACTAGACAAACTCTTCTCTCCGTCCTTCCCGGGCGGTGAGTACCCCTTTGGCTCGGACCTCACGTCCGGGTCATTGACTAGACGAACTCTTCTCTCCATCCTCCCCGGGGGGCGAGCACCCCTTTGGATCAGACCTCCCGTCTAAGTCACTGACTAGACGGACCTTTCTATCCGCCACCTCTGAACGGCAAAAGGGGTCTCTGGCCAAGTACCCCTCACTCGAGACCAGCACGCGCTTCCAATATTGCGGCAAAACCAGGGAGTTGCCCGTTCGGTATGGTGGAGTGGTCCCCTCGTCCTCCCCCTGGGAAGGTGAGCACTCTCCTGTACCCTGACATGGGTCCCTGCCTGGTCCTTCCAAAGTGAATCCCCGCAAAGACTCATACCCTGCCAATGGGCCCCTACACGAAAAGGGGGGAAAGATACAAGAGCGAGGGAAGAGGAAGGAGAAAACAATATGCACGGAAGAGAAAGAGGGGTGGGAAAGCTCCCTCCGGGATAAATGCATACACCAGGAATGCGTGAAATCATAAATGCTTTGCTTTATTCAAAAGAGGATCAAACTACATGTGCTGCGGGGCATACCCCTGTGTTACATTCAAAAAAAAAGAAAGAGAAATTAAGGGATGCAACGCTTAGTCGATGTCCCTGAAGATGTCCTCGAGGGGGAGGATCCCGACGCAAGGGAAGTTCGTCATATCGCGCAGTCGGCCCCTCAATCCCTCAAGACGGGCGAGCTCCGCTTCGACGGACGCCATTTCAACGTCGGCAACGGCAAGAGCTTCCCTCTCCTCTGCCACCGCCCCTTCCGCCTCGGCGAGGCCAAGTTTAGCCGCAGCGAGATAGCCCTCCAGCTTCTCGATCCGGTTCTTGAAGGAACGAACGCTGCCTTCGCCTTCCTCTAGGGCCTTTCCGTGGCGTTCTCTACTGTCGCGTCGGGCCTTTAGGGCCTGCAGATATTCGTCTGCCTGAGCATCAAGGGCGGCGCGTTCGTCAGGAGCCTGGGTCTCCAGGAACTCGCGGCGCTTGACATATTTCAGCAACAGCAGAACCCGCCGCGACCATTCTCCCAGCGGGCAGCTGAGCACTTGCAACGCCCCGGTCAATTGCACCACTATAGTATGCACCTCCCTATATGACAGAGAAGGGTCGGCGAGGAGCATGGTCCACAGAGTGATCAGCATTTGGCGTACTGGAGCTTCTGATGACATATGGCTGACTGAGGGCGCTACCGGAGGAGTGAATTCCACGGTGCTGTCCACCTCTGCCCACAGGTCGGTATCTGCCGCCACTGAAGATGAAGGAAGGGCGAGGGTCAAGTCGCCCGGCCGGCCTAGCTCGACGAGAGACTCTTGGCCAACCACTGCCTGGGGAACGGACGAGACCATTGCCGAAGCCTCCGGCGCCCCCATCGTTTGGATTTCCCCTGCCCCCTTTGCCTCCGTCTGGCCCGACCCTGCCACTGCTCCAAGGGGCAGGGGTGCAGGGGCCGTCACCTCGGCTAGAGGAGGAGCTTCGAGTAAGGACAGGCCCGAAGTCGCCACCCATGAACTCCTCCCTCGCAGCTGAGATCCCTCCAGATGCGCACGGAGCCCCGCAAATATCTGCTGCAAGAGCGGGTCCTCCATCTGAGCCGGGAGTTTCGGGAAGGGCGGAAGCGGAACCACCAGCTGGGGTAAACGTCCCGCTTCCACGAGCGCAGCCAGTCTCTCTCTCTCCAAGCCCAAGACTGGAGCCGGCCCCTCCACCGCTATCGGGCCAATGCTCGGTCTCCGCTTGGCCACTGCCTTCCGGATACGACCAGGCGCCTTCCCCGATATCGGCATCGCCTGACCATGGGAATGGGAATCAGCTATTCGCCATCTAAAATAAACCATGCAAAAGGGAGACCGTGGAGCCCGCATACTCACCTTGGCCGCTGGGATGATGCTACCTTCAGGCGCGATCTCCCCCTCCTCCAGAGGCTCGCCCGCCGCTCTGGTAGTACCGGAGGGCTCCGCGGGCATTTCCTCTCGAAGGGCGTCGAGTAAAAGAGCCAATTTGCCCATGCCGGCATCGACCCCTGTTGGGCGGTCGATCAGCGCAGCCGGGGCAGCCTCCTCTGCGACCTCAAGTTCGGCCGGTTCTTGAAAATCCTAAAAAAAGGGGGGGGAATAAAGTCGTCAGTCAATCACAAAAAGGGAAGGGAGAGCCGGCCTAAACAAGCTCACACTCACGGCGGTCTTCCCCACAAGGCTCGGGGAGCCAGCAAGTAAGGGGGCCCCGAAGACCGGCTCGGGCGGCTCCGATGCCCGGGACACGCCCTCGTCAGGAGCTGCTTCGTCGGAAGAATAGTTGTAATCTACCTCTTCCCCAGGCGGAGACTCGACCGCCGTCGGCTCGGCCTGGGCCGGCAGGGGAGCTTCCTCCTCAGAGTCTCTGTCCAGCACGTCCTCCCTCGGGCTAGGCGAGGCTTGTACTCTGATCTTCTTCCTCCTCACATATGTCAGCGTCATCGGGAGGTCGAGATCAGGCCACAATGACTTGGTGGCCGCCGCGGCAACGCCTGTCATGCAAAGGAAGATAAGCCATGCTGAATCTACTGGCCCCCAGGACACAAAAAAAAGGGAGTTAACCGTATAGTCGAAAATATTTACCCCCTTCAGTTCCTGCGACACGAGATGACCCACGGGCTTCCTCAACAGGCAAACCCTTCTCGGGAATCCCAGCCGTACCCTCGCCCGGGAGCAACACGGGCGCCGATTCCTCCGTGCTGCCCGTGAGATAGAAGCGCATCGTCGCCATGCGCGAATCCGAGGCCAACTCGGGAGGCCGGTCGACCGCAGACGACACGGGCGGCCGATGAATCTCACCAGCTTCGCGGCTCGGTTCGGTCTGCGTGGCTTCGAATTCCTCGAAGGACAAGACACGGGCCACCGGCGAGGCTGCCGTCGGAGCCGGGGATGCCTCGGTCCGCTGCCGTTTTACCATCTTTTGCCCGGCCACCTTGGCAGCAGCCAGTGCCTTCTTAACGGGCGACTGTGCCCGGGGCCTTCCCGTTGCCTGCGGCAAGGGAGCCGGAGCCGCCGCCGGGGTCGCCTCTGCCGGTTCCGCAACTTCACCCATGTCAGGCGAGGGCACGGGCTCTCCCGTAGAAGCTAAGACAAAAGAAGTATCCAGGTGTCAAGACTCCACTCCAAAATAAAAGGGGGGGGGAGATTCAAGAGACACGCTAATGATCGGGAACACTGACCGGCAGGTTGACCTGGCTCGGGACGGGCAGCTTCGAATTCCTCGAAAGACGGGGCTAGTGGTGCCAGAGGAACAGCCGTCGAAGCCTTAGCCGTTTCTGTCTTCCTCCGCTTTGTATCCCGCTGCTTGGCCGCCTTGGCGGCGTCCACCGCCTTCTTCACAGGCGATTTAGCCCGGGGCCTCTTCGCAGCCTTAGGCAAAGGAGCCGTGGTCGGGGCCAGCGGCGCGGCTTCAAAATACGCAGGCTTCTTCACCAGCCGGAGGAGGTTCCGGTACGTGGCCATCTGCGTGCTGTCGGGATGGTCTGCAAAGAAAAGAGGGGAAAGAACGAACATGCATATACCATTAGTACCTAACTCACCGCGAAAGCCGCAGCGCTGAGGGACAAAACCGAAGAGCAAGAGGGAACTGAATACCATGAGGGCCAGTGTACAGCCGCAGCGTGATCGGCCAGTAGCTCAGGGATATCTCCTTGTCCCGACGTGCCGCCTCCCGGACTAGCCAACAAACGTCCTCAATAGTTTGACACCGGTCCGTGAGGTTGGCCAGATCCGCATGCTTCTTGGAAGAAAGGTGACAGAAAAGATTGAAGTGGTCCATGCCCCACCCATCAGCATAATAATAAGGGATGTGCAGGCGCTTGCCCAGGATGGAGGCCGTCACATCTTCAATCTTCATCCCATTCACCCGGAGGAGGATATATAGCCACGTGGTATCCTTGTAATTCTCGGGCTTCCTCTCCTCCCGCCTCACGAACGTGCGATACAGGCAGGCCAAGTCTCTCTCCGGACGCCAGCTCTTGGCGGGAGTCCCCTCTTCCTCTATGGGGAATGGATAATTGATGAGGTCCAGACGGTCGCTCCCTACCCGGCACAGATCCCTCAGCGTCTTCTGATAGCTGTCCTTCGCCACTGGAGGCAGCTCCACTTTCGGCGTCGGCCTCCTATCCCGGGCTTCCCGACGAGCTATCATATATGTCGCCACCTCCTTCTCTTGCCTGTTCTTGAGCCGAAGAAGATGATCTGGCTCAATGTCAAGTACTGGCACCGGTTGCCGGCTAAGGAATCTCCTTTCGGCGCCATCCCAACAATCGGTCTTGTGCAACCGATAGAAAGCCGTCCGGGCATTCCACCACTTTATATAGTCTTCGGTCACTCGGGGCACGCGACCCGGGGCTGGCACCCTGAAGGAGGCAGAGTCCGCCCGGTGGAAGAAGTCCCACCAGCTTCTAGCGTGCTCGGCGACCGCACTTCCCCGGACGTTCCGCGAAGGCAAGCCGAATTGCGCATGATAAGCAGGGATATGCTGGTCATACCCGAAGTTGCGGCCAAATCGGAAGGGGTAATACGGCTCCAGCAGTACGTTGTCTCCCTTCCGGAACACCAACACGCTCGGGCGGATAGCCAGCGCCCAATCCCTCAGCTCGGGCTCCAGCAACGGGCGCACCACGTTTTCCTGGCTGATAGGGTGGACATACCTCTCCACCTGGTCATCCTTGCATTCCCTCTTATTATTCACGAGGGGGCTTGAATGTGCGGCCAGCGTCCAGAAATGAATAGTACCGGTTGCATCCCGGGGAACCGTGGTCAACCGACCCCGAATATCATACATCCGCATGGAAGTAGAAGCTGGTTCTGCACTCGCGAACTCCAGCATCCTCGGCACCAGCCCCCAATCCTGAAGGACTCGCGGGGCGAACTTCGGAAACAGTGAACAAACCCACGCGTTGAAGAAATGCAGTGGGCACACGTACCGGGCCTGCCTCGGGAACTGGTGCGTGCTGATGTCTCCCAGGGCCTTATAAATCAGACAGAGCGCCGCCGGGCACAGAGAAAGTTTGACACCCCACGCCATCTGGCACGCCGGGTAGATGGCATCTGGCCGGATCACTGTCTCGTCCCCGTACGGCATGGCAAATGAACACAGCCAGTACGTCAGATAGGCGGCACAGTGAGTTTGTGGGTCGACCCCCATCGGATTGGCCCCGCTCCGACGTCCCCTGGAGGGGATCTTCACATCATGCTTGGGCTTCGCACGTTTCTTGCGAGCAACAGCGGTGCCAACGCAAGGAAAATCTTCATACTGCTTCAGCCCATCATAGAAATATTCCAGCCATACCGCCATACGCACCCGTTTCCTATCCCCACGGGCGGGCTGCTTCCCCTTGTGCGACAGCTGGTACAGCTCCCGGTACGCCTTCATCAGGTACCGGTATGAATACCCCAGAGAATAATAGCCGTCCCCGTTAGTCTCGTCTTTGATCAAGTCCGGGAGGCATACTTCTTCATAAGGCTCCCCGTCAATGGGCAAGCCGCTCAGCTGGCTTAGGCTCCACAAATCAAGTGAAGTCTCTCCCTCTGCCGTGTAGAAGGTATTGGTCTCCGCACTAAATACTTCTATCATACCGCAACAGAGACCCTTGGAGATGGGATAACCATACCGGGAGGCGTACACGCTGTGGTAGATGCCAACCCGGACCAGCAACGGGGCGTAGTTGAACAGTACATATTCAGTGAACTCCACCGCCCCTTCTCGGAAGCTGTGGGCGTCTTGAAGCTTCAGTTCCCCAAACCAGCCCAGTGATAGTTCGTACTTGAACCTGATGGCCAAACAGTCCAATATGAACGGCTCCTCCCTATAACCCCATTTTAGGGGAGCCAGGAATAAGCCAAATCGGGGCGACTCGCCACGCACCTTCCCCGCAGACATGTCCCACCTTGCTGGTGTGAATTGAGGGGCTCGCACTAATTTGTCTTCAGCCGGCAGCACTCCCTCAATACCCAAGACCGGCTTCCATTCCCGGGCTTCTCCCACCAGATACATCGGAATGCTCCTGGGGACGCTGTACAATAGACTGTCCCGGGCATGCAGGATGGCCCGCTCGACGGCTTTTATAGTGCGAAAGTCTCGCCCCTCTCGGGAGCGCAGGTGCTTCAGGAATCGAACAAGGTGCCTATCCTTCGGGAAGTCTTTCCTGTACTCCCCGGTGGCCCGGTCAAAAGTGAAGCCGCTGTCAACTCTGGTGAGCCGGCCGAAGTCCATGCTCTCCCGGTCGGACCCCGACGACTCAGCCAAGGTAGCTATCTCCCCATGTTCACGGTCCAGGTCTTCCACGTTGAGCCATGTCACTGCCGGCACTGGACCCCGCGGAATGAGGTCGGCCCCGATAGCAGCAGCGGGGGCGGCAGAACCACTTGGAGTAGCCATATCTCTGCAAAGATATGCAAAGAAGAAGTTCAGAACAAATCACAAGCAAAAGGACTGCAAAGAAACTTTACTACAAGTCAAGTGAACGAAATACTGCCAATTTCTGACGAAATTTCGGCAGAGTTTCCCCTAGGCCAAAGGCGTAAGGGAAAACACGGGTGCGCGCCCACAAGGAGTGACGGCCCCAACAAAACATGGTGGGCCCCGAGAGGCAACACCAGAAGTCCACCAGGCGAAGGAGTCTTCTTCCCTAGCTAAGAATCCCTTTGGCCCCTTGGCCGGCACAGCTCCCCCCTGGTGCCCCCAACCCTTCGCCGGCACAGCCCATTAAGGCTTCCCCGGCACACCCTGCAGCGCCTTCCCCGGCACACCCCACGCAGAAGTTCGCCGGCACGCTCCCGGGCGCCCCGCGCGCCCTCACCGGTAAACCCCTTGGGTGCTTCCCCGGCACGCCCCCGGAGCGGCCCTTCGCCGGCACAGTCCCCTCGGTGCTTCCCCCGGTACAGTCCTATTGTGCTTCCCCAGCACAGCCCCGCGGTGCTTCCCCGGCACGCCCAGATAGCCTTCACCGGCACAGTCCCCGTGGCGCTTCACCGACACGCCCTAAGGAGAAGCTTGCCCGGCACACTCCGAGGGCCCCTCACCGGCACGCCCAAGATGGCCTCCCCGGCACACTCGGGCACCTCTTTCCCCGGCACACTTGGTGCCCTCCCCGCCGGCAGACTCGCGCACTGCGCTGCCCGGCACGCCCCGAAGGCCGACTCTCCGGCACACTCTGCGGGCGCCTCCCCGGCGCGCCCTATGCCCCCGTAGCCCGGCACGCTCGGCACCACCGTCCGCGGCACGTCCGGCCGACGGTCCCCTACAACGTCAAGGAAGGAGGGGAAGGGGAATAGGAAGGAAGGGAGGGGGAGAAGACAGAAGAAAGAAAACGGGGGGGGGGGGGGGGTCTAGGGCTCCGCCGTCCCCCGACGACGAAGGAGGGAAGAGACAGGGGATGGGAAGAGGAAAAGAAGGAGAGCGGGGGAGGAAGAGAGGAAGAGGGAAGAGAAGGGGCACCCCTCCGTGGCCGTCTCCTCACCCCGGAGATGGAGAGCACGACGACGACGGCGGCGGCGCTGGCGTCCGGCAACGGAGAAGAAGAAGCAGAAGAAAGGGGGGGCTCCGTCCGTCTGGTCACCAGAAGAGGAGAGAGAGAGAGAGGAGGCGAGGGGGTTCGAACGGAGTAGCCGTTCGAGACGCCCCCCCGCCCCTTTTATAGATTCAAAAAAAAAAGAAGAAAAAAAGAGGCAAAAAAATAATAAAAGGGAAAAAAGAGAAGAGGGGAAAAAAAATAAAAAAAAGAAAAAAAAAAAAGAGAAGCAGAAAAAAAAGAGGGAGAAAATAAAAAGGGGGGAAGAGAAGGGAGGGAAATAAAAGGAGAAAATAAAAGAAGAAAATAAAGGGAGGGGAAACAAAAAAAAAGAAAGAAAATAAATATATGTAATATATTAAATAAATACATATATATATATGTATAGATATATATATACCCATATATGTACACACATCCACATACTCATCCGCTCACATACGTGGAGGAATAAGCCGGTAACATCCAGTAATAAATGCCACTGGGGAAAACATTCCATCCCCACGATCCTGGTCCGACGAACCTCCACCTCCGCAATGGTGCCATTCCCATGCCAACAAACAAGCCCGTCCCCGGCACGTCGCCTCGGGCCTCAGCCACGACCCACTCCATACAATATTGCCATCACGGGCCCTACGCCCGGATCGGCAGAACCTCTATCCTCGCGTTGGCATTAATCCCTTGCCAATGAATAAGTCCCTTTCTGGCGCAAGGCCTCGTGCCCTAGCCACCCGCTCCACACAATCTTGCCATTACGGACCCTACGTCCGAGTCGGCACAAATTCTACCCTTGCGCTGGCATTGGTCCCTTGCCACCGAATAAGTCCCTCTCTGGCGCAAGGCCTCGTGCCCTAGCCGCTCGCTCCGCACAATATGGTCATTACGGACCCTACGTCCGAATCGACACGAATTCTTCCGTTGCGCTGGCGTTGTCTTCTTGCCAACGAATGAACCCTATCTTCCGGCGCAAGGCTTCGTGCCCTAGCCTACCCACGCATATCACTCATTCATCAAAAATAATAATAAAATAAAATGGGGTTAAAAATAGAGATACCCCGCCGGACTTGTCCCTACACCGGAACAAGGGTAAAAATGGCAATAACCCGACCGTGGCGAAAACCCGAAAGGGCGCTACGGGCAAAATTGGGTACCCCGCCGCGTGAAAACCCGAGAGGGTGCGTGGGCAAAAGCAAGAGGGGGCCGGTACCGGCGAAAACCCGAAAGGGCGCTTGTATCGGTAATGTGGTACAAAAAAAAGAAGAAAGAGAAAGAATAGCCAAGAGGCTAAGAGATCAAACAAACCATGTCAGTTCCCGGCATCTCGTCGGCACTGACGAAGAGACCAAGAGACCAAGAGACTAAGAGACAACAAAGCATGTCAGTTCCTGGCATCTCGTCGGCAGCATCTCGTCGGCACTGACGAAGAGACCAAGAGACCAAGAGACTAAGAGACAACAAAGCATGTCAGTTCCCGGCATCCTGTCGTCACTGACGAAGAGATCAAGAGACAGAGACCAACATACTGCTTCAGTTCCCGACACCTCGTCGGCACTGATGAAGAGACAAAGAGACCAACATACTGCTTCAGTTCCCGACACCTCGTCAGCACTGATGAAGAGACAAAGAGACCAACACACTACTTCAGTTCCTGACACCTCGTCGGCACTGATGAAGAGATAAAGAGACCAACATACTGCTTCAGTTCCCGGCATCCTGTCGTCACTGACGAAGAGATCAAGAGACAAAGAGACCAACACACTACTTCAGTTCCCGACACCTCGTCGGCACTGATGAAGAGACAAAGAGACCAACACACTACTTCAGTTCCCGACACCTCGTCGGCACTGATGAAGAGACAAAGAGACCAACACACTACTTCAGTTCCCGACGCCTCGTCGGCTCTAACAAAGAGACCAACAAACAACAAACCAGGTCGACTCTCGACACCCCGTCGGCATCGACAAAGAGAGAAGAGACGAGGACACCCACGGGCACCGCCCGGCTCATCCTTCGCCTGCGCTACCCGTGGGTGGGGGGCATTTGTGGACACCGAAAATCACACATCTAAATGTCATGCTCGGCCCAGCATCGACAACGGTGCCGAGTGAAGAAACCCCAGAGAAATCAATCACAAAAGGCCCCACAGCCCATGGGCCTCGAAGAAAATCAAGTGGGCCGCAACTCGTGCTCATAATGGGCTCAAAATCGCCCATTTAACCCTTCAGCGGCACTCCCATTTGAGGCTTCGACGGCACGCCCTGGCAGGACCCTCCAGCGGCACGCCCTACAGCAGCCTTCACCGGCACGGCCCCTTTGGGCGCTCGCCGGCACGCCCAAAAGGTCTCCAGCGGCACGCCCCAAAGGGCCTTCAACGGCACGCTCTTAAGGGCCTTCAGCGGCACGCCCCAAAGGGCCTTCAACGGCACGCTCTTAAGGGCCTTCAGCGGCACGCCCCAAAGGGCCTCCAGCGGCACGCCCAGTGGGGGCTTCAGCGGCACGCTCCCTTCAGCGGCACACCCTGTCGCGGCCTTCGCCGGCACACCCCTTCGGGGCCTTCAGCGGCACAGCCCTTTGAGGCTTCAGCGGTACGGCCTTTGGGGCCTTCAACGGCACGCCTAAAAGGGGTTTCAGCGGTACAGCCTACAAAGGCTTCAGCGGCAGGCCTTTTTGGCTCCTCAGCGGCACGCCCCTTCGAAGCCCCCAGCGGCACAGCGGTGAAGTTTTTTTCAACGGGCAACGTGAGGCCCATGCTCTACGCATCCTTGGCGCGCAGTGGAGCCGTATGAGGTGGCAGCCGATCGTTGGGCCACGCAGGCTACCCCACTGACAGCCAGGACAGAGGGGAGTCAAACCCCATCATCACGGGCGGCTTCCCGCCCTCGACAACCATGTCCGGAGGCTCCCCGCCGCTGGGGGTATAAAAGACGCCATTCTTCAGATACTAGAAAAGAAAAAAAAAAGAGAGAAGAAAAAGGGGACAGAAGGAGGACAAAAGAGAGGGCAGACACACACACACAGAAAAGAAGAGAGGAAGAAGAAGAGAAGAGAGAAGGGGAGAAGGCAAGCACCGGCGGGAGCCTCCTCGGACGACTGCCGTGAAGAGAGCAAGAGTAAGGGAGGGGGAGAGAGCTAAATGTAATGGGGGAGAAGGGTTGGGGGACGATGGCCAATGTCTTAGGCCCGGAAGTTTTCTTCCTTCTCTTATCCTCATTCCTCCTGGCGTTCTTTGTCTTTCTTACTCTTGTCCATGGCCCCATTTGGGGAGTTTGCTTTTGCCATATGTATGAAGGGCCTCGCCCTCTTGATTCTCACGAATGAAAACCACCCTCTTCGGGTTTCTCTTCGATCTTCGATGTTTTATGCTAGGCTTTGCGGGCTTTTTGACGGACAATCCGTTCCTCCCTCTGTCTCTTCATTCCTCCGGCGTCTTTAGGGTCCTCCACGTCGATGTAGGTTTCCCCCTTTGGTTAGCCTTGGCTCCGTGAGCTCCTCACTCCCTTCCATGGCCATCTACCGTGTTCCCGGGCTTGAGGAGAAGGGGAGGTACCCTTCTTTCTTCCCAACCGCTCAGTTACTAATAGGCCACTCCCGGCCTTGAAATCCCCTGTCTTTCTTCCTCTTTTCCTGAACAGCCACCAAATCTCCCCCCCCCAGTTGCTTGCAACCCTTTTAAGCCTCCCAGCGGTGCACCTTTCCGGCCCTTGGCCGGCACACCTTTCCAGCCTTCAGCGACACACCCAGATCAGCCTTTAGCGGCACACACCCAGATCTGCCTTCAGCGGCACGCCCTGTCCAGCCCTCAACGGCACGCCCTGTCCAGCCCTCAGCGGCACACCCTGTTCAGCCCTCAGCGGCACACCTTTCCAGCCTTCAGCGACACACCCAGATCAGCCTTCAGCGGCACACACCCAGATCTGCCTTCAGCGGCACCCCCTGTCCAGCCCTCAGCGGCACGCCCTGTCCAGCCCTCAGCGGCACACCCTGTTCAGCCCTTAGCGGCACACCCTTCAGTCCTTCAGCAGCTTACTCTTTGGCCAGTCCCAGTCCGTGCCTCTTAGCGGCCCTCAGTCTGTCGTTCGTCTCCGCGTTTTCTGAGGCTCTACAAAGGTGTTGCTCCCCCGGGGGCCCACCTCCAGTTGTCGGGTTCCGCCACTCCATGTGGGCGCGTGCCCTTTATCTCCCTTACGCCCTGGGTCAAGGGGAGATGCTGCCGAATTTTTGTCAAGAGCTAATAAACAATTAAAGAGGCAAAAGGAGGCAACAAACAAGCAGGATGACTGACGAAACCTTCCAACTCATCAAACCACTGCCGGCATCACAACGAAAACCGAACCGAACTAATCAACCATCTGACAGCCTGAACGTCCGACCCGCAAGAAAAGAGGCCGAACCGAACAAACAAAACAAGGGAGGAATTTTATATGAAACTACACAAGGGTTAAGACAAGAAGAAAAGAAAAGCCTTAAAATAAATAATCGAAAACTGATCGAACCTCCACCACCACGTTCCGATTGGCCCTTCAACGGTGCATTTTAATCACCCGGACCGCTCACCAAATCCCTTCCCCCAGCGGCACGCCTCTTAAACCCTCAGCGGTACACCCCAATTCCTTTGGCCGGCACACCTTGATGCCCCCAGCGGTACACCCTATCCCCCACCTTCAGCGGTACGCTCCCCTCAGCGGCACACCCTTGCTTTCATAACCTTCACCGGCACCCCTTTTTGTGCCCTCAGCGGTACACCCTTTTTTGTCCTTCGCCGGCACGCTCCCCTCTGGGCCTCTCAGCGGTACACTCTTACCTTCCCTTCGCCGACACACCACGCCTATGCATATATACAACATGATAATGGCCTTAACAAATGGCAAATAAATCAAAAGAAAATGTGCTCATTAAAGGACTCCAAATGTGCAATATTAATCATAATAAGAGAGGCGGGAGGGGCAATAAGAAGATAAAAAACATAATAAATAAATAATAATGATAATGATAACAATGAGTAAAAGAAGAAGAATCATCCGGAACAAACACCTAAGGAAATAATAAACCGTAGGCCAGAAATTGGAGCACATAACCAAGAGAATTCCAGATAAAAGATGCCGGGGCCCACACCGCAGCCCTATCTCCCCCCGGGACCCGGGGTAAAAGGAACAACGACGCCGCCCTTTCAGGTCGAATTCGAGTCTCGGGAATTATCCCGATATAGCCGAGTTCTGGCCTAATCTCGGGCCGACATCCTAATCGGACCGGATTTGTTTCTCGTTCCGGACGCCCTCCGAGTCATCACTAAAATTGCCGGGTGCTCGGCAGACACTTGAACGGATTTGTCTCGGCTTTTCCTGTTGTGTTTCCATTACGGACCCGTGTCCGAATATAAAAGGTCCACGAGTGACCGACATGGCCAGTGGCTCACATCCTAATGCGTGCTTTGGTGTGATTTTCTCCTGTCTCTTTCTCGCACAATTAGTACTATTCTTTTCGGCCGCGGAGCCCCTAATTTCGGCAATTAATCAAGGGTATTCCCTCGTATGGGGGATGTAAATGACGTCGTGACCTTTATGGCGCGACGGGATTCAGTCCCGACACGAACCACACAATCGCCTGGCGAAGTCAGACCGAGCGCACCTTGGGCTCTTCGGAGCCCGAATAAATTGTCACTTCTGTGACTGGCACGCCCACGCACTCAATAGACGAAGCCACAATAAGCAAGCGAATTTTAGTGCGTCCACAACTCCCTGCAGGTCTTGCCACTGCTGGTCTGGCTACTACTGGAGCTGCTGCTGCTGCAACTGGCCGAGCTGCTACAGGCTGCATCATCTTCGGACAATGTTGGATCATGTGGTCCTTCTCGCCGCAATGAAGACACCTGCCGGTGGCAATCCAGCATACTTCCCAGCCATGTCGCTTGCCACATTGTTTACATTCTTGTTTGTCGTTGTTCCTTGCTGGTGGTGTGGTCTTCCCTACCTTGAATGATCGTGACGGATTGCTCATCACCTTTTTGCCTTTGTCATACCGGTGAAATGGTGTTGATGGTCTCTTTGTCGAAGTCCTCTTCTCCTTTTGATATAACTCCATGTCGCTCTCTTGACGACATGTTGCGCCAAAAGCCGCCTCCATAGTAGTAAGATCCAGTGCAACTAGGCGGGTCCGAAGCGACGGTCGTAGTTTCGCCACAAATTTCTTCACCTTCCTCCGTTCATCTGTAGCAATGTGTGGTGCATATTTTGATAATTCTGCGAACTTGGCCTCATACTCGAGCACGGTCATCGACCCTTGAGTTAGGGTCAGAAAGTCTTGCTCCAGCTTGTCTTGTACATGTTCCGGTATATATTTTGCCGTGAATAGCTCCCTGAATTCTTCCCAAGTAATTTCATGCTCTAGTCTATCAAGTTTATTCCTTAGTACAGACGCCCACCATACGTCTGCTCTCTCCTATAGCATGTACGCCGCCAAACTTGTTTTGTCCTCATCCGCACACCGGATGACCCGAAAAATCTTCTCTATCTCGCGGAGCCAGTTTTCAGCCATGATTGGCTGACTCTCCCCTTTAAAAGAGGGTGACGCCATCCGTCGAAATCTCTCCATCATAGTCACCCCTCCGGAAACCTGCTCCTGGGGTGATGCTGCCTGAGTTTGGAGTTGAGCCTGAAGTGCCGCCTGAGTGTGAGCCTGGGTTTGCATAGACTGAACTAGGCCTTGCATGAACATCCCATAATCCACCAAAGGTGGTGGGGGCGGAGAAGGGGGTCCTCTCAGCTCCTCTTGAGTATCGTCATTCTGAACTGCACGACGACCTCGTCCCGCCATAGTCTGACAATACAATAATACGGTTAGGTTTTCGTCATAATAACCTACTAGTTCAAGACTTTTAGAATGTGGATTAAGCTGATGACTATTTATGTAAATTCTCAACCTTGGGCTCTGATACCACTCTTTGTCATGTCCTGACTCGTAAAGTCGGTCCAGTCGTAAAGACTCACGTCAGATTTCGATCAGAACGTCACACTGGGAAAACCCAAACTGTATTATCCCGGACCTTTCGGATCCTTCTTTTTGGGTCCTGGATCTGTTTCTCGGAGTGTCCAGCTCCTTTGTGTCTAAAATTTCGTTTCGAACATCTTTTGTGTTCGGGTCGGCGCGATCCGGAGTTATTTCGGAGGCCCGGAGGCCGTCTGCAACTTTTCCACGCGTGTTTTCTAATTTTCGGTGGGTGTTTCATAATTCCTTTGGAACCTCGTTGTGGGTGAACCGGGTCGTTCATCTAGGTGAGAGTGGTACCATTGCGATCGGTGCATTCCGAGGATGGCAGAAATGTAATTTTTAATTTTTTGGTATTTTCTGAAATTTCTGAAATTTCTATAAATATTACTTTTTCTCTCTCTCCCCCACCCCTCTTCTTCTTCCTCTTTCTTCTTCCCCCAACCATGAGAGCCCCTCTTCCCCTCTCTCTCCCATTTCGGCGCGGCGGGCCTCTCTCCGACTACAGACGGCGGCGGGGCGACGGCGTGGCGACGTGGGTGGCGGCCAGGCGATCTCGTGGGTGTGTGATGCTTGTGGGAAGCGTGAAGGAGCGGGGTTTCTAAAAGCTTTCATCGTGATTCGTGGGCGATCCGGCGCGTCTCGGGGTGAAATTGAGGTAGGGTGACGTTCCTTAGCTCTCCGCGTTTCATTTCTGAGGTTTCTAGCCCGGTGTGAGGCCGAGAGGGGTCGATTCCATGTCGGGAGGGTAAAACCATGATTTTGGGAGAGTTCGCCCGATCTATGATTTTAGGCCATGATTTCGCGTCTTGATGGCTTAGAAGCATGCTAGGGGTCCCCAGGGGTCTTCCCCTTTGATTTCCCCCTCTCCTATGGAGGCATGGGGGCGTGGTTGGAATTTTTTGGGTGTTTCATGCTGTTTCACCGCCGGGTCGGGGTGACGGTCCTTCCAGTGACCATCATACAGTGCGGCGAACTTGGGTGACTGCATCACAGACCAATTTTATCCAACTGGGGGTCTGTGGGCTATGACGGTCCCACGATAGACCGCCACGGCGCTGTGACGCGCCTGTTTGGCATGACCGTTGATTTTCGACCGTTGGGGGTCAAGGCGTGTGACGCACCAGACATGGCGCGTCACACCCTTGTGACGACCATGTGTGGGTGCGTCAGAGTTGACGTTCTCTCACACTGTAACGCACTAGGGTTGGTCCGTTACAGGCTGTGATGCACCGAGTGACACGCGTCACAGTCGATTTCTTCTTGTCTTGTGACGCACCAGGGCGGGCGCGTCATAGACTGTGACACACCAGGGAAGGCGCGTCACACGCAGTTTTACACTGAGGGTCTGACGCCTCTATTTTGGGCCGTCAGATGGCTGTGACGGTCCAGCCTTAGACCATCAGAGCCTGTGTCACGTTTAGAGTAGACCGACAGGCTCAGGGCTACAGCGGGAAGTTTGCAGTCCCGTTTCTTTTCCGACCATGGTCGCCTTGCGATGGTGCTGGTACGTGGGACGGTCCCCGTACGTCGTCGGATGTGGACGTGATTTTACGTTGACTTGAGAGTCTACTCCTTTAGTGACCCTCCACTAGTCGTAGCCCACCAGTACGCGTGTGCTGGTCTCACCTGGGAGTAGGTGTACGGGCTTACCCTGAGGACGGTTTTTAGACTGATTTCCGTCAGGCCCCACGTATGTAGCCAGAGTCCGACTAAGGGGAAAACCAGTCAGAGGCCAGACCTAGGATGCATTGTCTGTGTGTGCACACATGGTTGGGGGCAGTGGACACGCGCTGATGAGTGTGACCCCAGCTAGTCACTTGCTTTGCGGTTACTTGTGCGGTGTCCGTGCCTTTGGTAGGCGCTACCACGTCAGGCAATTCACCCGCGGTGTAGTATAAGATGTCAGGGGATGCTACCGACTGTGCTTCTAGTGCGAGGTACTCCTGTCGAGTTCGGAGTCATAGACTATCAGTCATTGCGACTTCGCCCTTCGGGTTTTTGTCGTGTTGGCCGTGGTGTTCCGGTCGTTTCACCGTGGCACGTGTGTCGGTTTTCG